>JAODKN010000039.1:16769058-16782740 GCA_026774425.1 Petrocephalus zakoni | reverse complement strand
GAACAGCACGAGTCAATCTCTGCACTATTAGCACGTGGAATGAAACCTACCCTGAATTCTATCAGCCGAAAAGGGCGGCGCGAGATACCTGGCTGACCCGATTCTCCCAGCCCATGCGGCGCAGCCCGGCGGCCGCCAGGATGATGGCTGAGTACTCCTCATCCTCATCCAGCTTCCTCAGCCGAGTGTTCAGGTTCCCCCTCTGGGAGGCAGACGTTAAGTAACAACGGCAACAAATGCGCACACAGCACTCAGGGTCCGTTCTGGGGCTCTTCCTGGAGCATCTAACCCAGCT
Organism: Petrocephalus zakoni; assembly: GCA_026774425.1. Classification (NCBI taxonomy): domain Eukaryota; kingdom Metazoa; phylum Chordata; class Actinopteri; order Osteoglossiformes; family Mormyridae; genus Petrocephalus; species Petrocephalus zakoni. Next base: position 16,782,445 of record JAODKN010000039.1, on the reverse strand, counting down.
CAAAAGTGCCTGTAACAATGCAAGGTAGCCAGTAACAAGGTTCATAAGGAATTCTGCCCTTCAAGTGCTATGATTATATTTTTAATCATCTTCCAAGCAAAGTAATTGGTAAAGAGATTAGGAAATTACAAAATTACTAAAGAAAATCAGCGCTGAATGGACACAGTGCCGTTATGTAGCTAAATAACGCCATTATCCATTCATTTCTTACAATAGGCTATGATTGGTCAGCTGGACTCATACTGCTGACTGTGAGAAGCAGCAGTGCTTCTCAGAGGCACACACTACAGGCTGGCTTGCGAGGGACGCAGCGGCACGTCTCTGTGGACCACTGGCAACAGGTCCGCATCTACCCTATTTTACGTTAATGACGGGGACACGTCCGTCCCGCTCACAGAGGACAGCGCTCCAGGCGACAGGGATTCTCCCGGGCCCGACTCCCGAGAATGTTTAAAGGGTACGATATTCTTGAACTCCAGGTGAGAAAACCTCCTTTTCAGCTGGGCTGCCCGACGGAGGGAGCTGGTGCCGATCGCGCTGCGAGGCGGGACAAAGGTTCTGTTAGAAATTCAGGACGGGGGAAAAAAGCTGCTCCGAACCACTCCACTGCCGCACACTGTGAGCACAGCCATCCAATCACAAAAGCAGATTTTCTACCGTCATCGGTAACATTACTGAGCCAAGGCTTTTGTCCAAGCAGCTTGTTTCATTTGATCCAATTACAAAACATTTCCGGGTCGCAGGACCTCTTACCTTCCCTTGGGCAGCGTATCCAGGGTCAGGCCTGTGTTCTTCGGATGCAGAACCACGGCGTCATAAGGATTCTCGCGCCTAAAAAAAGCAGCTTAGATAGTGTGTGGCTTTTGGGGGATTGTGAACTGAGTTACGCTGCTGTCAGGGAACTCTGGGTAAAACAGTTCTTAGGTAAACTACTAATCAAAGTGCTTGTTTGGCATGAGGAGACAGGGGGAAGGGTGCGAGTTTGTGGGACACTATCCCCAAGCTGGCACCACTCACTTGAGCACAGCTGCGATGGTGAAGCCTGGTGGCAGGGAGGTGGGGAGATCTTTTAGAGAGTGCACCACCAGGTCCACCCTGAGTGAGGAACACAAAGAGTAATGTGACCTGACAGCTCAGACTCCAGCTCCAAACACGAGCTGCCTGCTACACAGATCCGAACACTGGGCATTCAGCAGAAAGGGGTAACGCTCTACATTAACTGCACCTTCACAACGCATTCATGATGCATCCATAGAACATTCAGTGAGCATTCATAATGCATCCATAGAACATTCAGTGAGCATTCATAATGCATTTATAGAACATTCATAAACAGTATGCAAGTATAACATCCTAATCTGCCACAACAGCTTTAATATGCATTAATAAACATTATACTGTTTGCTATTAATGTACATTAAAGCTGTTAAGGCATGTTCAGGTCAAACACAGAGGTGAAATTGTTGGTCACAGTGCAAGCAAAACAGTGATAAACAAAATATGTATGCAAGACATTTCAGACACTGACAATCTGAATTTATTTAATGTCTTCACGTGTTTAATGTCTGTACTCAGTTTTTCCAAGATTTTGTATCAGAATCATTTATTCCCTGGTATTCAAACCAGCCACAAATCTCGGAATGGAATGTGTTATACTACGGTTATCACTCTCGTTTTTCAATGACAGATATTCCACAGTTCGTCGTAAGGTAATCTAAGCAGTGGAGCCAACTTTATGAAGGCCAGACCCACTGAAGTGGGCGGGATGACGTTAAGGCCGCCTTGTGGTGGATCTCTGAGAACTTGTTTATCAGATCTGGTGCCTTCTGAGACTTACTCGTTCCTTTCCAGAGCATTCTCCAGCTCCTTTGTGAAAAGGCTCTTCTCCCCAATCTATAGCAATGAAAAACAGACTGATGTCAAAAATTTAGTGAAGGTCAATAATAGGGATGCAAAAGTTTTCGGTATTTTATCGAACCGTTCAGTTCAGTTCGATACGCCTGGTTGAACCGCAATACAATCTGAGAATCTGAAAACTCTCCACTAGTATATTAATTAAACTTTTAAAATTTCTTGTTATGCATCCAGATCTTGTTGTATCTGTTCTTCCGACCAGATCACAATTATTATTATTTTTTTTTACTTCATTTATTGCTGTTTTCTGCGTAACTTTCTTTCAAGACGGTGGTCGCTTTGTTTTTCAGAATCGAGCTATTTGCATAACCAATCAACAGCGAAAGTGCATTTAATAGCCAAAGACCTCCAACCCTACTCAGTGGTTTCATACTCGGGATTCCGTTACATGATAAAGGCACTCGAACCTCGTTACAGTATCCCCTCCCACACACATTTCAGCTGCAAAGACCTGCAGCCCTACTCAGTGGTTTCATACTCGGGATTCCGTTACATGATAAAGGTTATAGTATCCCCTCCCGAACACATTTCAGCTGCAAAGTGATTCCAGAACTGTACGGAGTATCTAGGAGTGAAGCTGAAACCGACCTGAGACAAACATTTCACATTACTTTATACTGCACACTGCAATATTTAATATTGCCTGTTTTTGTAAGAATGATGCATTCCATTTTTATAATAAATTGAGGTACTTTGACATCATCTGTCATGCCTTTAATTATTCTTACATTTAATATTGTCTCTGCAGGTGTGAGTAGTAGTACACACCTACTCAGTAGTACTTTAAATCAAAGAACCTGTTAGAGCTAAGATAACATTAATATACCGAAACCAAACCATTACCGTGGCCCAAAAACTGTGACATGTACTGAACTGTGGGCACGCTAGGCTGTTGCAACCCTAGTCAATACCCTGGGCCTGCTCCTCTATAAATGCCACATGAGCATGACATTTATTATTCACTTTTACAGATAAATCCTGCCAAGGCAAATAGGGAGTAAACAACTCTAAGGGCAGGTTTTCTTTGAACATAAAATTACCTTTGAGAGGGCTTTGTCCAGTATTTTGTCTCCAACAGTGGACATAGCAACTGGAATGTACAGCAGAAAGGAATCATAAATTAAATTACAAATCATTAAGAAATTGTTATTTCAGAGTCGCAAGCAAAATACAACAATATTTAGTTCACACTTTCCTGATATGCCAGTCTAAGTATATGGTTACCGGTTATAAACAGAAATAAAATGCAGTCTAGACATCCACCACTCAGCTGGTGATATCCGTCCATTTATTGAAAATGACGATTGTCACTCACCTATTTCAAAGTGCACTTCTGGATACAGCTGCTTAAGCTGCTCAGCCACGCTGTCAGTCTGTATACGGGCCAGCTGAAATATTTAAAGCATTACTTTTGTTTTTGCTACACTGTAAACAAAACATCAGTCCATAATTATTTACAAAAAATGATACAAATTCTATTTGGAACAATAAAATCTAAAATGATCAGATGTTTCAAAGAGGCCAGTTTCCACTGCATATTTGCAAAGAAGGTGAATCAAAATTTCTTCATCATCATTGGCAACTATACCTGGCTCTTTCTGGTTCCAATCCTAATAACCCTGCAAGCGTTTTCATTTCCGCCCTGTAAAAATAAATGAATGAATAAATGATTAGCACAGTGACATGACTTCACTCTGGACCCGGCTTTCCATTTTTCCCATCTTTACTGAAACACAGCGCGTGACCTACTGCTTCTCAATCCCTCCTTTGTGTTTTAAGGGCCCATCCTCCACGGTTGACCAGCGAGTAAACGGGCCTCCTGCCAGCAAGATGTGTGTGATCGCAGTGCACGAATCCTAGCCTATGCTGATAAGCGATGTACGGCACTTGTACGGCAAGAACAGTCCATTCATTAAAATATGACGGTGTACAACTAGTCAAAATCTCCGTAAAAGTTAAGGGTTTTACAAGTGTCCTATTTTCCCACTGTGGTTTTATACCGCACTTTTGACTAATTGTAAATTCACAGGATAGGGATTGGAATAAGTTTACTACACCAACATAATACGGTACCTGGATGCAATTGTCGCTCAATTTTCCTTCGTCGACTAGCTGAATGAATAATACATTTGATGCATATGAGCAACGTTTATACCAAACTCGATCACAGATTAATGGGGGCATTTAGCCAAAAAAAGGACTGCAGCTGCACAGTACCCACCGGTGCACTCAGGTTAGCTGCCATCGCTCCGTCTGCCAGCAAAGTCCAGCAATAACTGCATGCGAACTCAGTCCTATCAAGTAGAAATCACGTTGCTCTGTGCTACAATTTAAAGGCACATACCCAGTAAAACACACAAAAGACGAAAGCTGTACAAAAGACAGCCCCACTTTATGACCTCTAGGTACTTAGAGACTGCCTGGTACGTCTCAGCACATGGATTAAACCACAGACATCTTTGGCCGCATAGCGCAAAGCCGGATCGCAGTCGCACAGCGCCACCTGTCGGGGCGGAGGTGTGCCAGCTCCATTAGCACAGGCAGAATGAATGAAGAAATCTGAACACAATCTTTACTTGTAAAGAAAAAAAAAGAAACAAAAATCATAAAGGAAACTCTTGCAACATGTAAACAAATATATCCCCTACATGTAAGGAAATATATCTGACACCGTTTGAGGAGCAATACAAAAATACAAGGATTGTCAGTCTGACGCGGAAGTTAAAGCGACCTTGCCGAAGTGACCGCCGACTAAATAGAATCGCAGCTTTTCCTTCAGCCCACATCTCTGGGAGTAAAACCAAGACAGAACAAACAAGCGGACAAGGCACCTACGGAATATAAATTACCACGAGTTCCTAAGTGGGTTTTAGGCATATATTGTAACAGATATGAAATACCTTGTGAAAATAAAGATTATATCCACAAATACCTGTTTATCTACATAAACAAATCACATCCAAACAAACCAAAAAGCAACATTTAATACAAAATGAATATATTTGTTATTTAAGGTCGGTTTAATGTAGTCGAATGTACTTTGCCCATAATAGATCGAAGTATTTCAGATCATAGCATCACAGTACAGGTGTCGCCCACTTCGGGGCTCCTTCTTAGCAATCGGGGGAGATGCTGGGGGGCACCCCGGCACTAGCGCGCACTCGGCCGGCCTGCGGCCGTGTGTTATTGCGGTAGCTCCGCGGGCTGCGAGCCCCGGCCGCCGACGCCGGCCCTTCCACATGTGCAGCCCCCGTCCGGCCCCCTCGAGTCGCTTCCGGTTGAAGACGTGGCCGCTGCCATATTGGAGCCGCAGTCAGCGAGACGCAGGGCTTCGGGGGACGGCGGGTAACGGGCAGCAGACGGCGTCTTTTCGGCGGGGGGCTCGCCTCGACATACTGAGCTGGACCACCGCAGTCGGGAGCCGCATTAGTCGGACTGAAAATGGTGAGCGTCCGCGCCCGGGGCTCCGCTGTGGCGGCGTGGGAGCGGAAAGGCAGCCGTCGAGTCTCCCTGGTTCCGGTTTCCACGGCTGTTTTTCGGCAGCGATAGTGACGATGGTGGCGGTGGCGGCCACGGTTTGGGGGCCTTAAGAGACGCGGATAACATTGTCCACCGCGCTTTTATAGTTCTTGGGGCCGCGTTCGTAGATCGCGCCGTCGGTTCCTTTCGGCCCGACTCGGCTATGTTCGGTACTGGCCACCCCCCGTAGCTCGCGCAGAAGGCCGAACCGAACCGAACCGAACGGTATCGCCGGTACGGCGCTCGCCTAAACCGATACCGGTGTTGCCCGATGACAGCCGATGATACGATGGCGCAGCCGAAGGTTGGGTTCAACTCAAAATGTAAATAATGACTAATCGGCAACTAGGAAAACCAGAAACCCGATTAATCGGTATGACGCTGATGTGGAGGAGGCTGAGGGATCGGTCTGTATCGGGGTAGCCTGAAGCTGTATCCGAACGGTCGCTGGTTGTGTCATATTACTCCTCATCTAGACGGATTTGGCTAGTCAGCAGAGTTAACCAGTAGTCAACAAGTGAAGGAAATACGCCCAGGTAGTGATGTGGCCGGGGCCTGGTGTCTGTCACATGTTCTGCTGATATTTTGACTTGAAAATTCACAGTTGCTTTACATTCACACTGCAGAAATGGCCTGCATGGATCTGCTGTGCGTGTAAAGTTGTTTGAGTTTCTTGTTTAAGCGAGATCCATTGCAGTGAGTACAGGAAGATGGCCTGCAGTTCATGAGACTGATGCATTGGTGTCCGGCAGTGATAATGTTCCAGACGTGTGCCCCCCTCTAAGTATGTCACCTTGCACAAATGCTCCTCGCCCTCTTGCCTGTTGCCCAGGTGCTTTTGGCAGCCGCAGTGTGCACCAAGGCGGGCAAGGCCATCGTGTCACGGCAGTTCGTGGAGATGACCCGCACGCGCATCGAAGGCCTCCTGGCCGCCTTCCCCAAGCTTATGAACACGGGCAAGCAGCACACCTTCGTGGAGACGGAGAGTGTGCGATACGTCTACCAGCCCCTGGAAAAGCTCTACATGGTGCTCATCACCACCAAGAACAGCAACATCCTGGAGGACCTGGAGACCCTTAGACTCTTCTCCCGTGTGGTAAGGATGTCGTTTCTGGGTTGTCTGGGGGTTCTGGTTCAGCTGTGGTTCCTGCTGGTTTTGGCCAGGATTAAAATAAGCACCTCTGCCTGGTCCTGCAGATGATGTATTTTATTATACTCTTGTCTAAACTGAGTTTAAAACTGACCCATTTATGGAATGAGGTGTGTCCGTCTGAGTAACTATGTTTAATTATGTTACTCAGTACTACAATGGATGATTTGAGCTTCTGAGTTACAAGCATTAACTGTAAGCCTACCTGCTGCCCCATATATAACCTGATAGCTTTGGAGGGCTGGGTCCACCCGGTAATTAAGCTTCCCAGTTTTGTCCAGCCTTCCATCTGCCATTTTTGTTTATCCAGTAGAGGGTTGCAGTGGATTTGATGCTTATCCCAGCAAGTTTGGGACACAAGTAGGGCTGCATGATATCACGGTTATATGGTGAAGCAGACACAAGATCTTATAAAAGAGGAGATATTGTGGATAAACAATGTAAAATGACATTGGTGGTGTGGTGGTACTCGTCACAGTGTAAAGGCAGACACATTTATGAAACAAAGATACTCAGAGTTTATATAGATTACTAACTTTTCGGTGTCGTCATATGTCTGATATTTTAGCCGCACTACTAATCTGTTTACCAGATTGTGGGCGTAAGTTAACGTCCATATTGTACCGAAACACCAGCACCTGGGCAAAGTTATCTAAAACCCTGGTTATTATTGCACATATCATGCAGTCCTAGACACAAGGCAGTCTGGATGGGTCTGTGAGCCCATCGCAAGAGATGATTACACGCTAAGTGACCCCAGCTAACCCAAAACTGCATATCATAACTTTTCAGTTATAACAAAAACACGGAGAGCCTTATCTCCTGCATTCCTCCCTGAAATCTGCAAAGTCATATCGAATCAAAGTTCATTAATCAAAAGCACAACAGTATAGCATTCAGCACTAGGTGCTGGGAGTGCATTTTCCTGAGAACTTCCTATAGTAAGGTTATGAGTAAGGGCTAAGGAAAAGTAAGAAGTAAAGCATAAATATAATATGATGGAATAGAATAAGGGAGACAAAAGAATAGTGCAATGTGTCCATACTAGTAGCTTGATCAGCTGTTGAGTAGCCATACTGCCTGAGGGTAGGAAATGTTAGTCTGTCTGTGAGCTGATGTTCTGATACCTTGTCCCTGACAGCAGTGATGGGATGATTAGTCTCCTTGTGGATAGACCTGGCTTTCATAAGGCAGTTATTTGTACAGTCATACTGTCTTACATCATTAATTGGTTCCAAGAGCCCTGTCGTAAGCCGATTTTTAATGTAACCCGAAAATAAGCTCTTAAGAATGCCTGAGGAGGACTAATAAATAGATGGGGTGATTTCCATTGACGTAAATGTACCTTTAATTCATTATAAAAGTTAGTGTCGACTTTGCCGTCTTAAAAGTCAGTGTTCACCTGGTGCTCGGAAAAACAAAATAGAAGCTACTGTGAACAGTGACTACATTAACTATTTCGTACAGTGTTTCGCCAAAATGTGTTTCGTCAAGCCCCTCCAGTCGTCTGCTATCGCGTATGTCAACGTAAATGGACCATGTTCATTTAAGTAAATTCTGTTCATTCACTTCAAATTATTTAAATTGCAACAAACAATTTGACGTATGGTGAAATGACGTATACCGGGGTACTACTGTATATGGATGTTCGACCTTGGATGTTGGGTAGATCGCTACCAGCAATAGTCTCGCAAAACTTTGTGCAAGGGTTTGCGATTGAGCTGAACAGCTCCCATAGCACGCAGTGATGCGGCCAGTCAGGATGCTTTTCATAATGAAAATTCCTCAAGATGTGGGTGATATGCCAGGCGTCTTCAATCTGAATGTAGTGGCGCTGCCGTCTTAGTTACTTCCTGTATTATTTACTGAAGAGGGGCAGATCCACAGAAGAGACTCTTACCTCTGCAGCTTTGTTGATTTAGATAGGTGTATGCATGCTGACCCATTTTGAGCAGAAGTCTACAGTCATCTCCTATCTGGTCCCTACGGTGTCACCTGCAGATACCAGAGTATTGCCGGGTGCTGGAGGAGAGTGAGATCTCAGAACACTGTTTCGACCTCATCTTCGCCTTTGATGAGATCGTGGCACTGGGATACCGGGAGAACGTCAACTTGGCTCAGATCCGAACCTTTACTGAGATGGACTCCCATGAGGAGAAGGTGTTCCGTGCGGTCCGGGAGGTGGGTCGTCATATTCTTGTCCTTACCGTCACATATGATTATTGGTTAGATATTGGTGTCACATAATCTAGTGTGTGATGCTAGGCTTTCATTTCTAGCCAGTTGGCGTATTAAACCCTAGCCCTATGACCTGTTGCTTAAATCGGAGGACCTTGACCTTGTTTTGAGACGGCAGTCTTCTGCTCTTATCTGTCAGACTCAAGAACGGGAGGCGAAGGCGGAGATGCGGAGGAAGGCGAAGGAGCTGCAGCAGGCCCGTCGCGATGCGGAGCGTTCGGGAAAGAAGGCGCCAGGATTTGGGGGATTCGGTAGCTCGGGGATGACTGGTGCCAACGCCGGCTCGATCATTACAGATACCCTCATCGAACCGGAGAAGCCAAAAGTCACACCGGCACCCATGAGGTACACGACGGCTCTGTGTTGGTTGAATTGTAGTGTCAGTGGCCTATATCTGAAAGTTTCAATAAAGATTTTGATTTTGTAAGAGGTGGGTCTGAAATTGGTAGGAGTCCTGTTTTACACAGACCCAGTGGTCCCAGTAAGGCCCTTAAGTTGGGTGCCAGAGGGAAGGAGGTGGATGACTTTGTGGATAAGCTTAAGTCAGAAGGGGAAAACATCATCACGCCCGGCACAGGGAAGAAGCTCTCTGAAGCCTCCAAAGTTTTGGCTGCCCCAGTCAACACAGAGAGGTAAAGTAAGAGTTGTCTACTCTAACAAAGTGCTACATTGATTGTTGTCTTCTTGGCCATGTGACAATCTTTGGGTGTGCCTCATCATGCTTTCTGTTCTGTAAACTGAGAAACTGCCCCAATGGCATCATCCAGCAAGTATAGGAGAATAATTTTATTTTTTGCTCTTGATCTGTAGCTGCCCAAATTTTCACTGAAGCTTAAAGTGGGTCAGCTGCGTCAGACTTCCTCTTATGTCCTCAGTTGCTGCCGGCTGTTTATAGCTGTTTACAGACCACTATTCCAGTCAGCGCAGGTTTTCTATATAGCCCTGTGTGAATCGTGTAAAGGAATTAATAGTAATGGTGTGTTGATGTAGAAAATACATATGCTAACTATGGTTAGATGTTCTCATCTGTCGAGTTGGGTTTGCGAATTTGGGCGAGACAAGGGTGGAGATCTGTGTTGGGGGGGTGTTGTAGTGAAATTTCATTCTGCTGTGTTGGGTTTGGGACGTCAGCGTGCACATGCGGATCGAAGAAAAGATCTCCCTTACCTGCGGGCGGGATGGAGGTCTCCAGAACATGGAAGTTCTGGGCATGATCACTTTGAGGGTGTCGGATGAGAAGAACGGCCGGATCCGCCTCTATATCAACAACAATGACAAGAAGGGTGTGCAGCTGCAGGTGGGTTTCAACAAGGGGATGTCGATGGATAGGTACATGGGGCATTTGTCATGTGACCTTCCTGTTGTAATTATCAGTCCCCCGAGTAGATTGATCCAAGTTTTCCTCCCAATGCAGACTCACCCCAATGTGGACAAGAAGCTCTTCACGGCGGAGTCTGTGATCGGCCTAAAGAACCCAGACAAGTCCTTCCCCCTCAACAGCGACGTCGGGGTTCTAAAGTGGAGGCTGCAGACCACAGATGAGTCCCTCATTCCTCTCACGAGTGAGCCCTCCCCCGTCCTCTCATTGTTCATGATGGTCTGGCAGGACCCCTGTGGATTAGCGGGCCTTGCCAGTGAGTCGTAAGGGATTTCTGCAGAGTGCGATTGTCCTTTTTTGGGTTGGTGGGTTTTGTTGCATAACATTCCTCATCACAGTCCAGCAGACTTGCTGCCCTGCTTCAAGCTCCGCAAAGCTCTTCAGGGGCTAATGCCTCCCGACACCCTATAATAACTGGGTGTTAGGCTGCGGCGTGAGGCTCAAACATGCTCACGCATGCGGGCACCGACATGAGCCGGCAGATGAGCTGATTACACTGTCTGTGTCCCCCACCAGGTCTCGGCAAGGTGCTTGGATTTCCAATTATTAGAACCAACACCCCAGTTGTAACACTTTGAGTTACTTTATGCCAAAAATGCCCCCTCTGTGGGGACTGCTGGTGTTGTAGTAGATAGTCTAGTCTTACTCGCTCCTAGGCAGCAGTGTGTGGCTCAGTGGGTTAGAATGCTGTGCCTGTAATCAGAAGGTTGCTGGTTCAAATCCCCGGGTAGCTAGAGTGTGTTCATGCTACCTTGAGCAATGCTTTGAAACTTTGAGCAAGGCCCTTAACCCCAAGTTGGTCTTGGGACTGTCTGACCCTGCTTTCTTGAAAATGTATGTCCTGGATAAAAGCACCTGCTCACTAAATAAAAAGCTCTGATTTCATTGGGGCTCTCCACACACCTACAGTATCTCACCGGCACTCTGGAGAGCAGGACTCAGACATTCTCTATCTCCTGTAGTAAACTGTTGGCCCTCTGAGAGTGGCACTGGCTGTGACGTAAACATCGAATACGAGCTGCAGGAGGAGGGGCTTGAGCTCAACGACATCGTCATTGCCATCCCTGTGCCGTGAGTATTAAGCGTTGACTTCACTGGGATACCGACATTGTTGGCCAGTAAACTTCAGTTTCGGTTGGTGTGTTGTTTGAGGTGTGAATTGAGTGTGACTGAGGTTTAATCCCCCCACCCCATAGTTCGGGGGTAGGAGCTCCTGTCATCGGGGACCTGGATGGAGAGTATCGGCACGACAGCCGCCGGAACATTCTCGAGTGGTGTCTACCTGTAATTGACATCAAGAACAAGACGGGCAGCCTGGAGTTCAGTGTGGCCGGCCAACCTGGCGACTTCTTCCCAATCAGCGTTTCCTTTGTCTCCAAGGCCAACTACTGCGACATACAGGTGAGTCCGTCTGACCCTGAGAACCGCGGTACAGACGGTCGGTTCTGTTCGTCACCTAAGATCCTCGGATCGATCATCGGCTCCTATATCTTTCTGTCTCTGGCAGGTTACCAAAGTGTCTCAAGTCGACGGAGAAAGCCCCGTGAGGTTCTCCTCAGAGACGTCGCTGGTGGTCGACAAGTACGAGATACTGTAAAATAGACACCCAGGGGGTGTGGGTGTGGGGGTGGGCGGGCGGATCTGGAAATGGGCGGAGCGGAACCGACAAGCGGAAGTGATGTTGGCCTGTTCTGATGCAGTCTGCCCATGGGGAACAGCATTCCAACAGCTTTCTCCATGATGTGCTGTGTTGGGTCTGTTTGTACCTTTATATTATGTTGGGGGGTGGGGAGGGATTTAAAAAAGTAAATAAATAAAAACAAGATCACTCAGGAAGAAGGAAAATGTGCTGTATCAGCAAAGAGGGGATTGGGGGAGGGGTGTAGGGTAAATTTTAAAGGTGGCATGTGGGGGGCAACACATCTGCATTAGTAATCAAAACATTCCCCAAACTGTCAATCAAACAGCGGATGCCGTGCGGTAACATGAGCATTAGGATCATGTGTGATCACACAGGCACACTTCCGGACCGGACCGTCTGCTCAGGATGCGTAACGGGCTCCCATTTTTCAAACACTACTATAAATATCGGCTCTGCATACTGTGTGACCTCCACTGCTCTCTATCTGTTAAACACTCAGATGTTTACAGAGACGGAGACCCCTCCCATTGTCCCCGAATCTGTCATCCTCAGAACGTTGGGGGGGTGTGACCAATGCTCTCTCGCTCGCTCGCTCGCTCTCTCACTTATATATATTTATATATATATATATAATAAAAATCAAAGTTAGGCACTGCTCTTCTTGAATTAAATTGTTAAATGTGGCATGCCCATGATACATTTCCGTGGTGGTGTGCAATTGCAGAAGCCATTTTTTGCTTGTTACTCTTATTGTTGTGGAGCAGTGTGTTTTCACTGAGCTTGGTGGCGTGTACTGGTTAGACCATCAGCTCCCCCCCCCCCCACTCCCCCCCCACTAATGTTATATGACAACATATTTAAGTTAAACACGGAAAAACCAATTGCTTAGTCTTGCTTCATCAGGTATTTGAAGTTGGATTTTTTTTTTAGTCTGTATAGTCTGAAAATTGAACCCCAGGCCCACATGGCCTCTGATTGGCTTGTGTGTCTGTCAGTCAGAATTCATCACTGATTTGCTCCAATCGGACTTGCCGTCTGCCTGACAGGTTTGGTGCTGTTGCAAATTCACTCTAAAAATGCTCCTCCCTCCCCCCCCCCCCCACTCGCCAGTGGTAATTTCTTCCTACAGTACAGTTTGTATGAAGGAAATTGAGTTGTGCCATGTTCACTTTAAAATCTAAAGTAATCTCCCAGTCTTAGCCGACACACTTCGATTTCCTTGGTTACTGTACTTGCTTTTGAAACGGCTTGAACGTCTCCGTCACAAATGTGCTCTTAATTCCCAAGAGGTCACAGAGAAATCGCTGTTTATCTGGCCGGCCTGTTTCATGCATGGTTGTATGGTCTTAAAATCCTAATCTAAAATCATTTCGGAACGAATAGCTATGCAGGAATTATTCATCCAGCGCAATCAATGTGAAAGGATTTAATTGTAAAATTAGATCCCCAGCCTTAGAGTGGTAAGCCCGGGCGCCCCCCCCCCCCCCCCCCAAACCACCCCCCCCACAACAGGCACAAAACCCACACAAACAGAAGGGTGGTAAAA
>JAODKN010000039.1:16742464-16756093 GCA_026774425.1 Petrocephalus zakoni | reverse complement strand
AGGGGAGCATAGGGGGGTTGGTTGGGGGGGAGGGGTGACAAATTAGGAAACCTGATGCCGCAGAGACAGGCAAATGAAAGAGGAGAAGGGGATGGCGTGGTCGGGCCATGATTTCTTTTGTTTAGGGCTTCCTGTTTTCAGACACAGGCATCGGATCCCGCAGATAATCTTGGGCGGCAGCTATCGTGTTGCCGCAGTCAGGATTTGTTTTACCTCTCAGTTGCTTTTAAATGGCAGCAGGAGGGCAACAACAAGTGAAGCTAACTGGCTACATTTTCACTGGTTCCTGTTTAAAAAAGCAACTGCTGCCAGTTAACACTTCCTACTCGTAGTGAGTCTTTGGCTTCAATACGCACAACAACTTTTATCTGATAGGACCTTTGGCTGTGGTAACTATGGCTACTACTTTCTGATAGGACCTTTGGCTTTATAGTACACATGGCTACTTTTACCTGATAAGACCTTTGCTTTCAGTAACCATGGCTACTTCTTCCTGATTGGATGTTTGGCTTCGGTAACCATGGAGACCTCTTTCTGATGGAACCTTTGACTTCCATACTGTACTGGTGGCTGCAGTAGTCTGGGTGCTGAATGCAAAACTGTTTTTGAACTGAGCCATTGAGTGCAGGTGACTAGCAGAATGCCCCCCCGCCCCCCCGGCTACCTCTGCTGTTCTCCGAGGTGTACTGGGAGAGAGCCAGCCCCCCCCTCACTCCCTCAGCTGGGATTACCCACACTGAAAAGGGCTTTTTGTGCTACCCTGGGCGGCCTGAAATTCCGGCCCAGTTTTGTGTCTTCGGGAGGCTGCGCGCCAAAGTCAACGCGCCACAGCAAATGTGTGCTGGAATATCGTGCTCAGAGTGACCACCCCCCTCATTCACGCCACCACCTAATCACCTCACCACTCATACACTCCACTATGCCACACCCACCCAGTATGAATAAGGAGAAAGACTGAGTCACCGAGGGCTGTACTTTCCAGCTAGCAGGCCACAGCAGTGGGAGAAGCTAACTGCCTGCTGAGCTGGTGTTTTCTGTGGCACAGGCACTATCTGTCTGTCTATCTGTCTGTCTATCTATCCATCTATCTGTCTGTCTGTCTATCTATATATCTGTCTATCTTTCTATATCTATCTGTCTGTCTTTCTATCGATCTGTCTATCTTTCTATATCTATCTATCTGTCTGTCTTTCTATCGATCTGTCTATCTATCTATGTCTGTCCATCTATCTATCTATCTGTCTATCTGTCTTTCTATCTATGTCTGTCCATCTATTTATTTGTCTTTCTATCTATCTGTCTATGTCTGTCCCTCTATCTGTCTGTCTTTCTATCTATCTATGTCTGTCCATCTATCCATCTGTCTGTCTGTCTTTTTATCTATCTGTCTGTCTATGTCTATCCATTTATCTATCTATCTATCTGTCTATCTGTTTGTCTTTCTATATGTCTGTCTGTCTTTTTACCAATGTCTGTCCATTGATCTAACTGTCTATCTGTCTATCTATCTATCTGTCTGTCTATCTATCTAGATAGATAGCCACATGGAAGTTAGAATGATAGATAGACAGACAGACAATCAGCATTAGCAGTATCTGCCTATATTACATGGAGGCAAACCGCTTAGGTGCAATAACCCGCCCACAAAGTGGGCCTCTCCAGCTTCCGCCCGGGTGACGAGGTGCTAGTTAAGCCCTGTGAGTCGCCGCTGGGCTGTCCGTGCTCTGGCTCGCTCATCTGCGGTTAGCCGCTTGAAAGTTTGTCTGTCAGCATCCTTTTGACTCATTTCCCGGGGCAGCCGTCACGCACCACGAAAGCACTTCCAGAATGGAGGGGCAGCTGCGACAGGCGTAGCCCCCGGAGGCCTGTCCCGGCCAAGGCCTCGGCACACAGGAAATGCTGAGGCTGTGCAGGCCGCAGAGGAAGTCCTGGCACAGATGAGCAGCCCTCCGCGTGATCCGGCCCCTAGCGACTGTCCCTTTCTCTGGGCGTCTCGTCACTTTTAGCCCACACTCCTTCCTGCCTTTCCTCCGCGGAGCCACCATCTGCGCCCGTCCTGCTCCATTCTCCCCGGCTCTTCACTCGCTCTCACGCTCGGGGGGCCAGACAGCTTCTCGTTTGCTTTGTTTGATAATCAGTACCAGAATATTCCTTGTGTGTTTGTTCCACATGCAGAATATTCTTAGAACAGCTCAGCTGGACTGCACTGGAACCCCTTCCCTATTTCTCTAATTTAGCATAAGCAACGAAGATGTCACTGACATGCAAAAAACCTTCATGCCCTGCCAACATCTCAGTATATTATTTCTGAATGCAATTTGGATAATGCTCAATAGCAGACCCTTTAAAAAACATTGTTATAAACTTTCCTTATCAACCCGTCACTATTATTACAGACCCAAACAAATCAACAGCTGCGCAGTGCAAATATGTAATGGTACATTTAATTCTCTTAAAGTAATTATTGGATGATTTTTTTAAAACATAATTGCATGCATTATATCCTCTTTCTTGTGTTTACACGCCTAGTTAGAGTGTAATGTAGTGTCATAATGTTATGGATGCCTTAAATAGCCCCTGTGTTATGAAGCTGTTGTGCTCCATGGCGGTAAAAATAGCACCTGGGCTGGCTAAAAATACAGTGTTGGGAAGTGAGTTTTGTACGGTCAAAGGACGAGGGCAGGGCTGCAGAATTTCCAACCGATGCCTGCCGTCGCCTGGGGTCTTTCCAGCTATCCCTCATCCGTACCCATCAACAGCTTTCGAAATTCCTTTGAGATTACATTTTCCAGGGGGTGTTGGCATTACTCTGCTTGATTACGGGTCTAAAAAACTGGGAATGGGCTGGGTTGGGTTGGGGGGAGGGGGCACAGAGGGTGAGGTCCACGTGGCTTAGCAGGCTGTAACCATTTCATACGTGACAGATGCATTACAAAACTCAGCATTTAGGACATTTCACCTGGAATGACTTTAGCGGGTATGCAGTTTGCAAAACGCTGGAATTTCCAGTTGCTTCAGATTAAAATTAAGTAAATGCAAAATAATAAGTAGCCGACTTTGACATTCTAATCCGGGACCGTCTTCTTCGCCAACTGTGGTGACGGACGCCCTGGTGCCGAGCGATGAGGGATGGGGCAGAGAACTGCCCAGCGTCACAGAAATGCAGCTTTTACTGGTTTCCTGCGTGATGTTTCCCCTGGCTGGGCAGTAAAAATACACCCACTGATGTCCCTCAACTTGCCTCAAATGTCACCCTGCAGATGCTTGATTTGCGTCAGTCAGCCCTCAGATCTGCAACCACAGGTCTTCATTCTCAAGTTTGTTATTTTGAATAATTATTATTGTAAATCATTACCCATGAAACAGAATGCTCTCCAAAAGCTGGAGTAATTAGGGCAATTCTTTTTATTGCTAAATCTGTAGTATGTCAGTCTATTATCTTTCCAATTAGCATTACATGTCAGGTATAAGATATCTGACAATAAACACTTTTAAATACATTTTGTTACTAGATTATTTTATTCAACGTAACGTACATTTTTGAGATAGCAAAGTCATATAATCCCTGGAGCACTTAAGATCCAAGGGTCTTGAATAAGGTCGCGACAGGAAAACACTCTGTCAACCCTGGGATTTAACCAATACCTTTCTGATGACAGAAACAGCATCATAACGCACTGAGCCTCACAATTTGACGTATTCGTTTTCACAGCGACACGATGACGTTCCAAAGAGGCAGTGCCCTACCTATAAATGCATACAGTCACAGAAACTGCAAAACTGTTACATTTTTTCAAGGGGAACAGCAAACTGCATTGGCAACAAAGAGCACTAGTGACAGGTAGAACTCACTGAAACGGATTTGGGAATTAAGAGGATTACAAAAGTACAGCCTCAGAAATGACCACAGTACTGAATCAGTGCCTCTGTTATCCAGCTGGAATTCATGGCGGGGCTGCTGGTCAAAACACCCCTTGTATCCAAGAATAATGCATAGAAGTACATAACCCTGACCTCAGTAGGTGGTGTGGTCTGCCGGAGTCTGTAACCACGCTACCCACTGGTATCTCCTTCTCATACCCAAAAACACCTCCATCCAGTCTGATTAGAGAGGGAAACAGAAACGGCTCCTGGAAGCCGAGCCTGGAGCTGTGAGCTGACTGGAGCATGGGGCTATGTCCGGCCGACTTTGTGATGTCCTGCATCGGGATCTTTAAGTGTTCTCCCACGAAGGGGTGGGGGAAGGCGTGTGTTTGCGTCATCTAATCCCGAAATGGAAGCTTCCTTGCGGCCGGCCGCATCTATTTGTGCTGTGGCCGTCCTGTTCACAGGGTGTAATTGCAACCTTGATAATATGTTGCGGAGGAATTCAGTTTGCACTGGGCCTCCTTAGATGCTGCCGCGGTGCCAAGTGCAGAGAGAACTACTGCCCAGGGTACCTTGCTCTGACAATTACCCAGTATTCCTCGAGATGGCAGGGGAAACAATACAGACAGCCACGCCCCTCACCACACAAAACCCCCACCAATCACCAAGAGGATGAGCTGTGATTGGAAGGATATGTTACACCAATGGTGCTCAGTGTACGACAAAAGGGATGCAGTGATTTGTTACGTATTATCACATCACGCGGTGATGATAACTATTAACATGAAACATACTATACCATTTTCGTATAAGGCAACAATTTCGATAATAATAATGCATTAATAATGCAATAATCATGCGAATAATTAATTAAGCAGTTAATTGATTAAACAACAATTAATTAATAATGCAAAATTTCCGTAAATTTTAAGCCATGATTTGCCTGGAATTTTACATGATGTTACTCAGAATTAATGATTATAATGGCGCATTGATTTATTAGTGAGACCTCGCTGGCACTACATGTCCGGTCATGTAAAATTAATCAACCGCCTTCTGACCAATCAGAATCAAGAATTCAACAGTGCCCCGGTAAAACGTGATGATAATAATACAATTACAATAACCACTGTACGTCTCCTTATCTTGGTGTAGGGTAGTTTCTACCAATAACAGAAGCAGTGACCTTTCTTTGTGCTAAAAATACTCGCAGTTTGAGTGCCGTCTCATGAAAGTGAGATGCCAAAGTGGGCTGGTTTCTGTATGTGCTAATGCTTTGTACACTTCCGGGGGTGATATAATAATTACCGGAACAACTAATCCTGCAGCTGGAGCAGCAGCTAATAAGCATGATAATAATGGTAATGAGATACAGTTACCTCATTTCAAAGAAATCCTACTGGTCCTTCTGGCGCGTGCGTCAAGCTACGTCCAGCCAATGGACTGTCACGGAGGTGACGTCAGGGGAGAAGCTTTGTCTGAGAGGGGAGGAGGCTGGGAGTTGGAGTGGCGGGTGCCTGTTTCTGGCTGGGGGGGTGCGGAGTATGGAGTATTATAATTGTAACTTCTGATCCTGTGGTAGCGAGGACACCTCTGGTGCTTAAGGCATGGTGCTTAACGAGATGAAGGAGATTCACAGAGCAGACATCTGGCCCTGGGAGATAACCGATGGGGGGGTGTGGGGGGCATGCTCAGTGCCATTTTTATCCCCTATTTTCCCAGCTCATGCCCAGCAAGCTCTCCAGTACTGGGATGTGCCAGTGAGTGGAGTGTGGGGAGGGGTGACTTCGCTCACCCCCCCCCGGCACAAAGGCAGTGTGTAACTGTGTCATTGTCTGTGTTCTTCTTCCTTTTGTCTCTATCTGCTTCAGCCAGCGCTCACTGACAAAGAGACAGGCCCTGTTTTGGGAAGGGGGGGGTGACGTCACCCATTACCGTGAGTGAGGGGGAGAGAGACGGAGAGGGGACACAATCTCTTGCCTCTTGTACATTTCCTTCCGTCTTTTCCTGCCTTATGCCAAAATTAGACAGAATTACAAACCTCATCGTCGGCAACTGGAAGGCGTGGGGTGTTTCGTAAACGGGAGCTCCAGCCGAATGCCTGAAGTGACCTCACAGAAGCGAGCACCTACCTGGCCTTTTTGGGGGCATAGCTCTCGAAGGTGCGTGATGCGAAGTGACACCATTCCGCCCCCTGCTGGCTACCCACTCTTTACGCTCTAATTGCGGGGGTGTGGCCGTGCGGGACTGCAGCTCCCTGATTGGTCGTACTGCAGTGTCCCTTCCGGCTCCTTTCTCCAGATATGGCATTGTCTCGCGGCACGCGTCCGTCACCGGTCGCTAATCGGACACGGACCTCATTAATGCGATCCTACAGCTGGGGCCCTTGGATTCGCCTGAAAGCCCTCGATATGCTGTGCTTCCGCATAGCATAGCTAAAGCCCCCCCCCCCGCCGATCCAGGAGGGGGGTGCCACAGTCCCTCCATGCCAAACGGCAGCACAAGGCCCCTCTTTATACAGCAGCTCTGTCTAAGCAGCTATGGTGCCCTTGGAATTCGCGTGTCACATTGTCATGGAGGCCCGCACTTGGCATGGTCCCCCGCTCCGCGTCTGCTCAATGTGCTCTGTCCGGGACGTCCGCAGGAATCGCATTTTATGATATTATATTTTTTTGGCTTAGCTCATACCATCAAAGGCACTTTGAAGTTTTTATCTGTTCATTGCGAGTTTGATATTATGCCGATGCAGTCAAGGTCAGAATTACTCACTGGCGACCCTGGACTGTAGCCCAGGGCCCTGAGTTGTTAGAGGTCTCAAATTTTTTATGCATCATTTTATGCTGTCAGTGGGGCCAGAACCATGACTAAAGCCCACCCCTCCCAAATTTGACTCTGGATGCAATCCAGATTGAAGTCCCCTAAGGGACCGCTACGATACAGCAAAGGGCAGTGCTGGCCTAATGGTTAGGGAAGTGTGGTTGTGATTGAAAGGTTACTGGTTCAAATCCCTGCTCAGCAAAGCATTGTTCACTGGATGCTGAATAATAGGTGCCCGCTGTGATGTAACATATGGGTTCAATGCAAAAGACACATGTTTTTGTGTGTTGACAATTAATCACTTTCAGTCAACTGATGATCAGCCAGCCACTCAAGAATTGTACATAGTTAGCTGGCAATAATGGTTCTCTAGGCAATGATTTCTGGTCATTGAAGTGCCTCATTATACTCCTGCTTTCTTAGAAGTTGTGGTGTAGCTCCTTTATTACAGTTGTACCTGGGCATTTATTGGGAGCTCAGGGTAGCCTCACTTATGCCTAGTCGACTCCTCGTGGACTGTATGCTTATGGTAATTGATGGTAATTAGCGATGCTAATTGCCTCGCTTTCTATGTGCTTTCGGACAAAAAGTGTTCGCCAAACAAAATAAACGTGCTGCAAAGGATTCGAACCTGCAGCCTGATTATGTAGGTAACTTATCTGACGTTGGCTTAATCTAAATGTAGGTTGACCTACATACCCATCCCATTTCCTTTACCAGCCGAGTCTGAGAGCTTCCTCTGCCTCCTTCCTACCGCCGTTCCATCGCTCCACAGCTTTCATTCTCCTCATGCTGCCCCACTCCCACTATCCCATCTTCGCCGTTTTCGGCGATGTTGCAGGAATGTGCAGCGTGGCTAGCCACAGCAAGCGGAGACAGGTATGCCCCGAGACCAAGCTATTATTCTGAGTAGCGGCGCTACGCGGAGCAGGGACTGGCGTGAAGGGAGAGGAGAGGGCAGGCTGTCTAGCTGGCCCTTTTTGGAGGGAAAATCTGAGCGTAATGGTTCAGTTCATTTGCATATCACGTCTAATCCGTGGTTGGTAGAATCTTGTGCAATGGAGGTGGCATCTTTGCTGGACAAATGCAGACAGGTAATCCTTCAACTCGTTGCACACAGATTTTAACAAAAAAAAAATCTCGGTCTGGAAAGTTGCCACGAAGTTGTTCAGCTCTGAGATTACTGGAGATTTGTTTTTTTAGGGTTGTCTTGGCAACCTTGCATGAGTGCCCGCTCTCGTTGCAGGATTGGGTTTAATTATCGACAACATGCGCAATGGGGTATGAGACATTAGGCGTTTCGCGTTAATGTGTCTAAAAATATACGCAGTGAAAATACTTCTAATGCATTCATGCAATGCAATTTAATGCAAGGTGTTTGCGCACTTTTGTGTGTGTTGAACTACGTTGCAAAATCATTTTTTCCCACTGTTATGATGTTAAGATTGTCTATGCCAATACTACTAAACTTACATTTCTTTCTGCACGAGGGATTTTGATATTAATATCGATACGTGTCATTTGAGCGGAGCAATTCGTATAAGCAAAATATTATTAGTTTAAATTCCTGAGGGAGGGAGAGGGTGGACCTGCTCTTACCCTATGAAAACATAAATATGTAGCGCAACAGTTTCCACTGTAAATCTATTGTCAATAAATTAAATGTCAGATAAAGTTTACTCATCCCCGGGTAAAAAAATCTTGCAATGCATTTGGAGAATGAAGGTATCGATCCCGCTTCTCCTCGCATGCTAAACCAGCGCCGGGTAACGCTAATATGCCGGTTAACTGGCAGGTTTAGTAGATGGTTTTATCCAAAGCGACGTACAGTTATAATATATAATGTGTATTTAACCAAATCCGTAAGTACTCGGATTTCAAAAGGCATCTGCAAGTCTATTTTATTTATGCGTTTAGGAATATCCGTCGTACCTACGTCGTGGGGGAAAAAATTAACAAAAAAAGTTCGACTGGAAGTAATTTTCTTATCTGCTAGCAGAAGCCAACAAGACAGAACTAAAAAAAAAAACACTGGGAGATAGAGGTTAGTTTTTCTTTGTTTACCAGTGCTGGCAAGAAAGCGCATGCTGGCTTGGCTTGGACCCAGCCGCTGTTTGGCCGGGGGACGCGTCTGCTTGCAGATGCAGCCTCCACGTGTGCATGGCTCGCCCGCACCCGAGTCCCCTTCTTTAGCCCGTACACTGCCCGGCCATTCGCGGTCTCGGCTCCGGGCATCGCGACCGGGGTCCGATCGCGCAGTGCTCAGCGTTTTCCGACCCCGTCTGGCAGGCTGCGTTCCGTACGCGTCCCAGGAGTGGCGGCGCGCTCGCAGCCACGTCGGCAGTTACCCGAAAACTGTTTATCGGTCGCTGCGCATCGCGCCTGTTTATCTCTGGTAAACTAAATATTTGAATATAAGCCCGGCAGACTGTTCGGCGTCTCCTAGCTGGACATGATCGCCTGTAGCAGAGCGATGCCACCTGGAGGTGAAACTTCCCCCAGGGGTGGGCAGGTGGGTTTTCCTTGGGATGCACGTAAATCCAGTGCGGCTGGAGATACGCGAGGCAGGTCGCAAGGACGGTGCTGGACCACAAACGATGACGGATTTCTTGCTAAGGTTTTCCTTCAGACTACAGGGATTCAAACGCCAAGTTTACAATGCTAGAAAAGAGGAATATTCAGGGTAAAATTGCAGCCTGGTTCCGTTGTCTGACAGCCTGGCAAAGTGACTGTCAGATAATGTAGACCTAACCTGAGGATGTTTAAAGTCCTATGGGTTAGGGAGTTTGATAATTGCAAAATTCCACCTGTGAGCTGAATCCGTCCCTGCCAATATAAGGCTGTGAAGAACTAAGGAGATTTTGCCGATGGGGGTGCCAATTATCAGATGGGGGGGTTATCCGGAGAAGTAGTAAATGGTGAGTGCTGACTGGTGCTGTCAGTCCAGTCAACATAATTTTTCACCAGTGTGTCTGTATCTCCATCAGGACCTACATGCATCTGACGGGTCGATCAATGACGGAGTGGACATGGACAGCCTGAACAGAAACGTGCCCGGGGGCGGGCGACAGACCCACCAGGTGCTGCAGGTAAGCTGCCACGCCTCGGCCGGACTGCCCACCAGCATCACGTTCGGGATCCGGAACTGGGTCTGTCGAGGCGAAATTAAGATTAAGATAAAGATTAACTTTATTGATCCCAGGGGGAAATCTCGTGCATTCAGCAGCCTGCAAGTAGGGCACAGATGAAGGTACATATAGTGCAAAACAGAGAGATTGAGAAAAAGGTACACATTGTGCAAAAAAGTACATGTGGTGTGAGCAAATTAAAGTAGAATGTCCTGATTATTAATGCCCCGAAAATATGTTAACAAAAAAAAAAGAAGAGAGAGAAATTGCAGAGAGCGCTGAAGGTCACGGGGGGCTTTGGACAAAAGGGCCATTCATGCGAAATGTTACACCATGTCAGTGAAAATCGCTGATTGTGTTCTCATGCTTTTTTGCACTCTTACTTATTTGGGCTATTCTTCCGTCACGTTTAGGGCTCGATTGTCGTCTGAGGCGGGGGCTGTGATTTCCCACACATCATTCCATAGACACTCACGTGGCAGGGGCTGTTATCCAAATGCACATAAAGATGCGCAAACTGGGTCAGATAGTCCATGGAGCAGTTGGGGGTTAAGGACCTTGCTCCGGGTCCCCGTGGTAATTAGTCTGCAACCCCAGGATGTGAACCAGCGACCTCCTGAATTTTTTGGTGGTTGTTAGCCTTCTTCCCAAATTGGCATTATGGTGGCATCGACACAACGTCGGCAAGACTCAGACTCACATCGCTTGCAGAGGCGGCAAAGTTTCACGGGAGGCTCGTGAGGAGCTCGGGGTGCGGAAAGGTCAGGCTGTATATATATATTTAAAAGGAAAAAAAAAGAAAAACGGTTTGGCAAACAGGAACAGAGGTAACCGAGGCAGACAATGAGCTTGGCCGGCTAAATGTCAGGGAGGAAGAACGTCACAAATGTCACGGGGGCCCAGGGATGCTCACGGACTAGCTAAAGGCTAATGGCTGTGCGGAAGAAAGGGAAAACACACGCCTGGCTGCCCATAAACTGAAGGCTGCACTAGCATCTATGGGCAAAGCTCAGTAGATGGAAAGCTGGTTGCTGCTTTGGATTATACTGATAGATCTGTATTAGGCTACTTACAGGGGTCACATTGTAAAAAATAAATACCCATTTGTACACCCAGAATAATTTGGGGTGTAATTTGGTATTAATAACTCCTCCAGGATAAATGGTCCTCTCTACAAGGACATAAACCAGAGTCTTGCAATCAAGGACTTCACTGTGTTTTCAGTGTTGGGGGGGGGGGGGTCACATCCATTAAGTGACTGAATCAGATCTATCCTCTCACATTATCCTGTACGACCTCATACGTAACCCTCTGTACAGGCTACCCGTCCCTTTCAGTATTGCCTGTATGCATCAGTGTAGCCGCATGCATCTGAAATCTGCTGCTAGAAGGTTTTTCCCCTCAGCCAGTAGGTTAGACGGGTATTTTGCTGACAAATGTATTCATTTATTAAGCAAAATCTTAAGTAAAATTTTGGGTGGGACAAACACCATTGTTTTGGATATTGGGTGGGATGTAACCACCCCCCTCTCATGAGTAATGCCTTTTCTTGCAGTAATTACTCAACAATTACTCAAATGTAACAAAATGTTCACTTTTCTTGTTCCTGGGCAGAAAGTATCATTTCTCAATTGCTTATGCTTATAGTAAATAGAAAAGACATGTTATTCTCTTCAAACTTTGGTGACCTGGGTAATGACATTTTCAAATGTACCCATTTTTCCAAAGGGGGGGGCTTTGACGCATTGAGCCATAGCCCAGGGGTCGTGGAGGTGGACAGCTTCAGTGGAATTGGTGCTGGCCTGGCTGTGAATGAACGCCGTAGGCCAGCCGTGTCTTTCGGAGCTTTTTGGGAGACACCCCTTCGATGTCTTGTTGAAATCTGGAACAGTATGACTTTAAAATCGCACTGATTGCTTTGACAGAATTGCCCCTTCAATTTCATTAGAGTTAATTAAATTCCTTAAAATAACCACCAACTGGAGAGGCTCTTGCCCTGTTCAGGGGGCTCCCTGGAATTTCTGGGACTAATCAAGAGAATTTATTTTCCCTCGGGAGATATTTCTGAGCCCCCATGACAGAGTAGCATGTGGACTTCAACTTTGGCGAGAAGGAATTGAAGGCAACTAGAGCCGGAGCTGCCTGGGTCACTGGAGAACATTTGGAACTGACAATCAACACAGTCAACACCTGGAAAATGATCCCTGTGAAACACAACGTATGTGAATTGTATTGTGCAAGCGGGGTCAACCAAAGCTGCCCACCAGAAAGTAGAGGGCATCAACAGTGAGCCTACAGATGTTTCTCAGCTTTTACTGTGGCAAGGGAGGAAGCGAGGAGATGCTGCCCACAGGAGACTTTAACTCTCTGTAACAAATTCCACCTAAGGCCAGGGGGCTTTATCTTAGCATTAAATCCTCTTAGCCCATCCCTGCTTTAACTGATTGGCCTAATTTGATATGTATAATCCTGTTTTGAGAGCCATTGGCAGGAGGTGCTGTTTTGATGATCTGGCTGCTACAGAAATAGAAAATGTGGAGCTTCAGAGACATTCTGGTGAGCATCCACCTTCTACCAGGTTAATCTCCAGATTGGTCTGTGATGGAGGGTCCCTGAGACACCGAGATGCTGACTGAGGGCTTCTGGGTGACACTGGCTTGTTTTCCATCAAACGGCAGCGATGGTGGTGATGCAGGAGTCTCCAAGTCCAAGAGTCAAGGCGAAAAATTTGCAACCTTCAGTCTCCGTTGCTCAGCAGTAGATTTGCAAGCTGGATTTAAACCTTGAAATATCTTGAAATAATTTGACATGCAAACACGCAAAGCATTCCAGCGGGTTCTGCTGTTGTGACAGTTCTTTAATGATGTGTTCTGGAAGGCATGTCGGTCTGAGAGCAGGATTAGGGGAAATGTTAAAGTTCCAGTAAGGGGAAAAAATAAATCAATGCTAGCCAAGAGCAATGGTCCGTACGAACGCTAACTCTTAAGGACCTTGAAATGGTTCCGGCCGCCTGAAGAATGGAACAGCCAACGCATCATTTTCAGTAATGCGACGAAAGGGTTGAAGTCGCATGTAATGCGAGTTCTATAGAAGCACTAATAATGCAGCCATGCTGAGGAAGGAGTTGGTGTTTTTCCGTTAAATTCCGAGTCAAATATTGTGAAAGCACCGTGGGTGGAAAATGCGAGAAGGACTAAAATCGTGCGAGTCACATACAGATGGCAGAATGCTGCAGTGAGATCTTCTTCAGATATGCTTTTGAAATTAAAATATTTACTATTTGATTTAATATGTTGATACAAATTTTGGCATGCACCTTATATACATTCTGTGCTCGTGAAGACATGTCGCTATTACTTACAGATGTGCACTGGAGCGTAAAGAAAGGATTTTTAAAAGTAATAGCAGACTCCAGGTTTGCTATCCATTGTCTTTTGGCTCCGTTCTATTCAGAATTGGAGTAGCTCATGTGTCACACTGCCATGTGATACTGCCCTTGTTATTAAAGCATTGTTAAAGCTTTGTCAAGGGAGAATTTGGAGTACATTGTCCAAACAGAGTGGGATAGTGAGATTTGTGTCCTTGCTCCCCCCTCCCACATAGAGCACCCCGCTGGACCTGATTGAAACTGGGAAGGGGTTGAAGGTCCAGGCGGAGCGCCCCCATTTGGTCAGTCTGGGAAGTGGCCGCCTCAGCACCGCCATAACGCTCCTGCCCCTGCCAGAAGGTGAGCAGTGTTTCCGCGCGGGGGGGGGGGGGGGGGGGGGGGGGGGGGGGGGGGGGGGGGGGGGGGGGGGGGGGGGGGGGGGGGGGGGGG
>JAODKN010000039.1:16720878-16731736 GCA_026774425.1 Petrocephalus zakoni | reverse complement strand
TGCCGGTGGCGCCAGGAGTAACAGTGGTAGCATCCCTCAGGCCTTGACCTCGGGGGTGGCCGTCGTCACGGCACCTGAACGTGCCACAAAGTCTGTCTAAAAAGTGGAAATGACCAAAGGAGGGAAGCCAGACGAGGGGCAGATGGAAGGGAATCTCGTCCAGGGTGCCTGTGTCACCGCATCTCATAATTGCCCAAAATTGCTCGAGGAGGAGACGGGCGTTTCGGCACCACGGCCCCCCCCCCTGTAAGCGCTCCTCTCGCGTTTGTCCCAGTCTGAGGGCTCGTCCGGCCTTATCACATCCTCCTTCGGAGATAAGATCCTGACACCCTAGAGACAACTGGGTTTTTAGGGCTGGCGTGGGCGTGACACTACGCTTTGCGGGAAGGTCTTTCTGGGCCCTGCGTTACTTTAAACAGGACAGACCCCTGGCTTTAGAGCACCCCCCACCCCACCCTCTGGGGATCAGGTCAGGAAAAGACAACATCACACATTGTCTGCTGACTGTAAACAGAAGCCTTCAGATCTAGGTTAGATCTACCAGGACCTTTTTCTTCTTGCTAAAGGCAAGGAAGAATAGAGGACAGCCATTTCTATTAACGAGCTGCTTTTTTTTAAATTAAGCTACATGTTACATGTTACCTCTTATTTCTCTGAGGATTATGGGAAATTTGTGTCCGCCATAACATTTTTCCTCCCAAGGACTTGTTTTGTGCATGCAATTGAACATTTGTCACAGATTGATGTTCTCCCCTAACGACTGTCGAGAATACATCTGTGCAACATTGTGCCGAAGGCAAGTTATTTTGGTGAAGTTTAAAAGAGACTCCTAACAGCCAATCATGATGGGATGAGATGCTGTGGAGGTGACGTATGATTGGATGAAGTGTGTTCCAACTTACGACACAAATAAGATGAGAAATGTAGTGGATGGCACAGTCTGTATTTAGCAGATGCTTTTAACACACACTTTTGAAGAAGTCAGGGTCAGTCCCTGAGGCAGTTGGAGGTTAAGGGCCATGCTCAGGGGCCAATCCTGGAATCTGAACCAGCGGCCTTCTGGTCATGGTCTTCCAACCCGCTGAGGCTCATGCTGCCCCTCAGGGATGGCCCTGTTTAGTGCTGAGCTGTCCCAGCCCAGCTCGTCCCTGATGGGCGGCCTTTTGGAATGGCAGGGCCTCTAATCTATCGCTCATCACCTTGAGCGTTTGAGGTGGAAGCAAGGCATGCTGGGATTACTTATCCTGCTCTTTCCCAGGAGGATGTCGGCAAGGTAATTCATGTTCCATACCTTTATGTATAAGTGTCATTTATAACCACTTAGACCCGTAGAAATCCGTACCTGTGGGATCCGTCAAGGCAAGTAGTAACTGAACCTCACACTGAACAACTCGACGTTTCTCAGACCAGTTCTTGGGGCCTCCCAGAATGTCCATGTTTTTGCTCCCTTCTAGCTCCCAGTGCACCTGTACCAGCAATCTCCATTAGCTGGGAGCTGGGAGGGAGAAAGTATGTGGACTGTCTGGGGATCCCCGTGAACTGGTTTGAGAAACACTCTTCCAGAAGATGGGTCCTCAAGATGGGCCTTGTGTTTCCTGGGTGACTTGTCCCATGTCCTGGCTGTAGGTGCTTATTTTACGATTGGTAGATGTTCTGCTTGGCCCCGTCCCGTACCACACCTCCAGCATCACCATATATATATATAATGGGCTGGATACTCATCCTTTGCAAGGCCACATGCACTCACACACACCAAGTGCGGTCAAGGGCACTTTAAAGGTGCTGTGATGTCCTTTGGCACCTCAAGCTCTACTAATGTTGGGGGTACAGTCAAAGGGGCAGTCTCTCCCTGCAGCACACGGGAGCGCTTCCTGTAACAGCCCAAGATGGCACCTCAAACTCTACTAATGTTGGGGGTACAGTCAAAGGGGCAGCCTTTCCCTGCAGCACACGGAAGTGCTTTCTGTAACAGCCCAAGATGGCACCTCAAACACTACTATTGTTGCCGGTACAGTTAAAGGGGCAGTCTCTCTCTGCAGCACACGGGAGCGCTTTTTGTAACAACCCAAGATGCTGCCTTGTGATTGGCCGCTTAGGGATCAGCCGCATAAAGCTAAATTAAAGGGGTGTGGTCTGTGGTCGGCATGGTCTGGCGGTGTGTACCCGCCCCCTCTGTCTACACACTTGTCCCACGGTAAACGCGAGCGGATCGGGAAGGGCACTTAGCAGGACTCTTCTGCGGATGTTTTCGGATCGCCCGAGCAGCCATGCAGATGTTTCTTTGCCTGTTTGGTCTCATGGGCCATGCATCATCTGG
Source organism: Petrocephalus zakoni (assembly GCA_026774425.1). Taxonomy (NCBI): domain Eukaryota; kingdom Metazoa; phylum Chordata; class Actinopteri; order Osteoglossiformes; family Mormyridae; genus Petrocephalus; species Petrocephalus zakoni. Next base: position 16,729,419 of record JAODKN010000039.1, on the reverse strand, counting down.
CAGGGCCGGTCATGTGGTGCGACAGTTTTCCTCATGAGATGCTGTGGCCTCGCAATATAAAAGGCACCTGCCTCTCTTTTTCCTTTTTTTTTTTCTTTCCACAAACACACTTCCTGGCTTTTTCCATCGCTCTGCTGGCAGGTGGTCTTACGTACATGGTTGCGGAGGGGGGAGGGGCACTGAGTTTTCCGGCCCCCAGCTCCTTATTTACTGAGGTGTCACCGGTCGATTTGTTCCCACGGTAACAGCAGCGACCGGGCACTGAGTCACAGCCCCGGGAAATGAGATCCGCTTCCCGGCGGTTTATTGGGCCGTCGGAGACGCTGTGCCGGTGCCAGGCGGACTCCGTGACCCGGATTCTTGGGCGGGCCGCCTCCAGCCCCCAAGCCTGACGCTGGGGTGTGCGTGCGGCACTGCTGCGGTCGGCCTTTTTCATCTCCCCCACCCATGGGCTGGGCGGGGCCTCGGCACTAATGAGCTTCTGCACAGACGCCAAGCCTACCCCCCCCCCCCCCGACTCCCCATGCCCTCAGGGACCTGCAAAGTCTGTCCCCCCCAACCACCCAAACCACTTTGTGGTACCTGAAGGCATCTAACAGCCCTAATAGTACACCAGAGCAACACCCTCCTGTGCATATTTATGCAGCTTGAAAAGGCTGCAGTCACTCTCGACCAAACTTCTCCATCTCCAGAATGCATTTCGCTTGATACTGCTTCTGTGATTAAGGACAGGGTTACTAACAGGACCGTACAAAAGTCCTAGGCAGTCAAAAGAAACATGGAAAGCGGATTATCTGGGTAGTAACTAAGTAAGTGTATATTTGCTCAGAACTAAAACATTTTTACATTAGAATATATGCAAATTAATACTAATAGGTACTTTATTGATCCCATGCTTGACCATGTGCGGCACCCTGGAAACTGGGGGGTTAAGGCTCATAGACATGCCTACGCTGGGTTTGAACTAGCCACTATCTGATTACAGGCGCAGAGGCTTAACCCACTGAGCCACACTCTGCCCTCTAATAGACTTGCGAATAACATTAAGAATAACACAATAACAACTAAGAATCATTTCTTCAAAAAGTTCTGAAAAAAATCACTGATATCTCGCTGAGTGGCCGGATGAAGACAACTTCAGTTCCCAAACCTCTCCCCGGAGGTGCCTCAGCCATTCCGTGTTTTTGTTAAACTCACTTAACCACCAGCTCACTTAATCAATTAATTAAATTGGTGTACAAAAGTCATTGAGGTATTGATTAGCCATATGAGGTGTGATAGTGGTCGTGGTAAAAAATACATGGGTGTATTGGACGGTTGCTGTGAATACTGTAGTGATCATAGGAGAGGTTTGAAATGGTTACAGTAACACACTTATACAGACATAATATCAGAGTTTTACACAATAATAATAATTTAAATAATTTAAAGGTCATTTAAACATTGTTTTCTTTGCCTAAGACTACCACAGTAATGTATATCACAGAGCAATTCTTGAATTTTTTCAGATAGGGGCATTCGAGGGGTCAGAATTGACACATAGGGGTCACCCTTAATATTAGCCAATGATATGTTTTGAATTTGTGACTGACAGAGGAGGTGCCAATCACCTTTCAGGCAGGGCCGGCGCCCCTCTCACACTGCAAATTTATAGTTGCTTTCTGTATTCAGAAGACACTCACTCTGATTGGCCCATTGATTTGTATCTGAATCCTTTTGTTGCCTGGATTTTATGCCGCAGTTTATCTATGTCATGGAGCTTAATATGCAGTCTTAAATTGACGCATTATATTTCTTTACCCTCACAATTCAAAGGTGAAAGTGTTTAACTGTCATTGTCGACGCACGACAGCAAACAGTGCACAGAAACTAAATGTGTCCTCTGCATTTAACCCAAATGTAATATTGTGATACAGCAGTGGGCCGCCTTGGGGGCGGTGCCTTGCTCAGGGTACCTCAGTGGTACCTTGCTGGTCTAGGATTCAAGATATTATTAGTGATTTTTAGCATCTCCTATGTGCAGCAGACTTATGAGAAACACAAGTTAGTTCCAAACAGACAGACAAGGCAGATACCTATGCAAATTATCCATGGGTAACATGGAAGCTGCAGTGAAGTTCCTCTCCGAAACGACTCGACATCATCCCGCGGTTAGCCTGCTTTTGGCCGTTCCTGGTCCCGCCCGCCAGCACAGGCCTCTAATGCTCAGCCTGCTCTCTTCTCTTTGGACAGGCTGCATGCTGTGTTTCGGCCAGTCGGCCTTTTTTCGCTTCAACCACCCAGAAGAGGCCTTCAAAATGAAAAGCATGCTCCCAGGAGTGAGCCAGGCCCCCGGCGGTGGCTACAGGATCCACACAGGTGAGTCTCCCCCACCGCGTGCACCGCACCAGCCTTCAAAGCGGCTCTGCTGCCCCCTCCAGCGTCCTGTGTTTGATGTCACTCCCAGCATGCCCCACCCCACTGGGACTGACATCCACTGACTTGAAATCGTAGACGAGCACTTAAGGCGCCAGTTACGGACGGCGCGTTGTTTGGCCAGAACGTGGTTTGGGCAGGAGGAAGCCAGAACCACAATGATGGGCGTGGAGTGCTGGGAACAGAGGTGCGCGGTGCCCCTGTGGGCTGCTCTTCCCGGCCCGGAGATCCGTTTGACGGGGAGGCGTCGAGGAGATCAGTAACAGCGCCCCCTAGCCTCAGCCCGCCGCCGATGCTGCGACTGCCCGTGTCAGCTTTTTGCGCTCCAGAGGAGGACGGGTGCTTTAATTTCACATATAATCTGGCCTGAAGCAGTTTTAAGCTGCAGCGACGCTCATGTGACTGGCGTCAGGAATGTCCCGTTTTTAATACCGGCTTTAAAGTCGTCGGAAGAAGGGTCGCAATCCTTCCTGGCCACGTGAGAGAGGCTGTGGAAGAGGTGGTGTAGCGCGTAAAGGATTTATGCCCGTGTCCGGAAGGTCGTGGGCTCTAATCCTTTGAGCAAGGACCTTAACACCAGTTGCCTCAGACCTGCTAGCTGACTTTGCTCATGTCTCTTGACTTGTAAATAAAGAGATGTAAATATCCCACTTACTCGGGTGAGCTGGTCACATGCATCACTGGCCCTAAGCCTTCCACAGGTGGGTGCCATGAGGGGGGGCAACATATCTTTTTCCCCACATCCTGTTACTCTTTGCTGCTGAACAGATGAGCCTGCATGCGTAATAATGCACTGTGGGGTGGTTGTGGTCAGGGCTGGGACTCTTCGTTATGTGTTTCTTTGTGAATTATTGTTTTACGTTGCCTGATGATAAATCAGTTCCACCCAAGTCAGTGTCTGTTTCCTCATGAGAGATTCAGACGGATGTCATTTCCTGCTGCTTTGGGCCTGTGATTACAGCTCCCTAAATATCAGAAAGATGCATTTTCTCCTTGTTTACAGATGTGGTCTTTAAAAAAACAAAAACAAATGAGAGGCCTTTTTGGAAATAATAAAAAAAAACAAATATAATTACATATAGCAGGGGGCTTTTTTCTGGTTTTTCAAAACCAGCAGCAAAAGCCAAGAAGAGTTATGTAAATATTGTACTGTACATTGCTAACACTGGTAGGGGGAATCCCACAGACTTTCAGCAGGCTGTCTAGCGCTCCAGAGCAGTGGCTACTGTGCTGTCAGGGAAACGTGTACCCTCTGCGGAATCCAGAATCCAGTTTACGACCCCCCCCCTCCCGGCTCACAAACGCATGTAAACCCTGCAATCAGCCTGGTTGGTGGGGCAGGGGGGAATGTGAGCACCTATGCGGCGTCATTTTTAATTACAGAGCGCCCCATAGTGTACGGCTGGCATCTAATTAAACAGGGACTTGTTTCTACGTGGCAGTTGAGAGGGGGGGGGGTGGGGGTGGAGAGGGAGAAAAAGGCCAGCTGTTTTTACAAACGGGACTGGGTACGTGCTGTGTTCGGCCACTGGCCAGTAGGGGGCAGAAACGGGCCGATTCGGTACCCAGTACAAGGGAGTATCGCTTGTCGGCGCTGGCACGGCTTCAGTCTGGAAAAAAAACGTCACTCGGGGTGGGGGGGGTCATAAACATAAAAGGATTGCATGAGTCTCCTCAAATTGTACCCACGTTTCAGGCGAACCATTAGAACCACGCACGCCCGGGGTCCACTGACCCGATTACCTTCTTCACTTGCCCGCTGCCTCTTGCTGACAGGACACCTGTCATAGTGGGTCTGTGAGCAGCCCGAGTTCATACAGCCGGGCCCGGGTCGCTTTGGGGGTCCCCGGCGTCGTCGCCCCCCTTACCCGGGATCCTAATGGCCAAACGTGCAAAGAGCAAGCAGCCTTGAGAGATCAAGGAGGCATTTCTAAAATCGGGTCTTGGACAGCTGATGGGGAGGGCGGAGCTGCCGGCGCCGGGGGTCTCTCAAGCGGGGGTCCCTCAAGAAACTAAGGGATTTTTTGTATTCCGGAAATCCGCACGGTCCCGGGGCTTTGTTTGACAGCTGCCTCTTTTATTTAATTTTTAACCCCCCCCCCCCCCACCACCACCCATTTCATATTTTCGCTTCCGATACAGTTTATTGCCCTCCTGGCAACTCGCGCTCGCTTTAATCTACTCACATCTCGCAGACATTAATTTCCTTTCCTGCAATATCTCCCTGTGTTCCTGCCTTGATCTGTAGCCGTTTATATCAGCCACTAAAACCATAAATAGTTAAAATTTGTTTGAAACAAGTGAGTATTTAATTTAAAGCCGGATTGATGTTTTTTTCCAGTGCCTTTTTTAAACATCAGTCTCTACCTTATCGATCTCCGTGTATTGTTATTATATATATATGATAAACAATTATTTGTTACTTTTGATAATAAAAATAATAATACAATATTGGCAAAACTTTAAATAATAGTAATAATGATATATATAATAGCTGGTTATTATGCATGTCATTTGCCAAAGACGGGACGTGTTTTTGATTTCAGCTTTTAAAATAGCCTAAGAATTATGTTTGAGGTGGTGTTTATTTCTGGGGAGATAAACTGTGCGCCTCGGCCATGCATCGCATGGAAGCGACTCGCCATGTCCCTGAGACGCGCCGCCGTAAGCGGGGGCGGGGGGGGGGGACAGGGCGGGCTCGCAGCGGGGCTCTTTAAAAGGGGGGATCCGGAGATCGCACCGCCCCTCCGGAGCGCCGTCCGCCACTCACATCACCGTCGCGGGGAGGGGAAGCGAAGCAGAGGCTCGGTAAGGGAGGGGAAGGAGGGCAGGCTGCGAGCGGCCAGCGGCACCCGGCGCACCGACAGCGATCCAGGCGGCCGCCCGGCTTCGGGGTCACGGTGCCGTCGATCGCTTCCCTAAAAGCTGCGGGCAGGTTGGCAAATAGGGCGCATCTGAAGCCCCCGAGCGCCGGCGTTCCTTCCCGGAGAAGCGGCATCGCTGTCAGATCCTCCTTCCCGGTGAGTGCGCCTTCATACCCGAGCCCGAAGTGCGTGGACGCGGCGCATCTTCCTACATGAGCGCATTCTCCCCTTTTCCTTGATAAATCCGTGCTGTGCTTTTTGTTTTCTTCCCTGAGTAAACGTCGCCGGTGACTGAGCATTTTATCTGCGAGATATGATGGGGGGAGGAGAATAAATCACTGAAAAGGAACGTGTCTTTCCATTGATATTGCGAAATAATTTGATTTTCCTAAGGCTTGCGGTCACTATGAGAAATATGCGGGTTTTCTGAGCAAAAATATTAATGGAAATGAATACAACAAAGGGGATTTTGGCAGTGACAGCTCGGGCAGCGTGCATAGGCGCTGCTTCCAGCTTAGCAGGAGTGATCGTCTCTATGCATTATTTGTGTTTAGTCCCAATAGACACTCGTTTTAAGAGATTTACGGAGACCCACTATTTTAGTTCAGCACCTTGTATTGACATTTCCCTTGTTCTTGTCAATAAATATTAGGTGGAATTATATGAGCAGGAGTTTTGTGGATTTGTTTTAAATGCTTTTAACATCCTTTTTATACATGTAAAAGGGAGCAACGTTCAGATGCTTCCCTTTTTTTCATGCCTGAACGCATGAGTTCAGGTGAGCACACATCTTACCTGCTGATTGGCTACAAGGTCAGCGAGGTGTTTCCTCCAGATGAACCTGGCTCTTCCCTCATTGGCTAAATGAGTTCCCTCTGTGCGGTCGGACAACTTTGTGTTTCCTCTTTCGGCTCGGTAAGGGCTTTAATAGTCTGGCAGTTTTTATCGATCTCGCTCCATCCACTCTATTTCGTGGAGAAAAGACTGAGCGATTGATCAGCCGAAGGAGGCACGGCGTAATCGTGTGGTCCGGCCGGACCTGGATCACAAGCTGGTAGCACTTTGGCTCCGGAGATTCCTGATCAAGTGTCTGGCTCACGACAGAGAGATCAGGGTCCTTACAGGACTGGCATCAATAAGATCTACATTTAAGTTGTGTGTTTTTTTTAACCAAGGTCTCATCAGCCCACCCCCAGCCTATGCCAGAAGCAAGATTGCATCTCATGTAAATTTGGTCCTGGGCTGCAGTCTTCACACGTAACATTTCCAGGTTTCAGGTGCCTTAAAGCGCAGTCAGAAATCAAAGTGAGCAAAAAATCTCTCCTTATCTTCAAGGCTGCAGCCCGCCACGCACCTTTGGCCCAGTGGGGCTGAAATACACTCAAAGTCCTGCTACTACCTCCATTCCATCGATTACCAGGAGCATGATCAGTGTCTGATTCCTTGCTTTTTACGTGTATGGTTACTCTGCTAGCTGTGGCTTCCTGCCTGTGCTTGTCGGCACATTGCTGGGGTCCCAAGCTGCCCTCCATTGAGGGGAAAGCAGGGGACACTGACAGGGGCCCTTCAAAATTTGGGTTGGGGGCCTAATACTGTATGTGATATGCTTTTATGGGACCCAAAATCTGTAGCGCCCCTCCCCCACCGCTGACCACTGTTTCCTCCTCTGCAGATTCAGACAGCTTGGTCAATGGGAACCACCAGGCGGGCCCGCCTGAGTCCCGGCCCAACCCACGAGAGCGCCCACGCCCCGAGCACAGCGCGCTGGTCACGTCCATCGAGAAGGACCTGCAGGACATCATGGACTCGCTGGTGATGGAGGAGCCGCAGGCCTCCGCGTCCTCGCAGCCCAAGAAGGCCGGTGGGCCCCCAGTTGCCCAGTCGCCCCTCTCGCCCGTGGTGAACGGCGGCGGCCGCTACCTGCTCTCCCCGCCCACCAGCCCGGGCGCCATGTCCGTGGGCTCCAGCTATGAGAACGCCTCGCCTCCCTTCTCCCCACTCTCCTCTCCGTCGGGGGCCAGCAGCGGGAGCTACACCAGCCCCTCCCCGGGTCCCTGCCAGGATCCAGCCCCCGCCTTGCCCCCGGTGCCCGTCCGCTCGTCCAGCTACAACCACGTGGTGCAGCCGCCCGTCCCCCAGCCTCGGACCATGCTGTCCGGCTACGGCGTCGCCCCCAGGGTGCCCGAGAGCCCCAGGCTTCAGAGGAAGGCCCTGCTGGAGGCTCCCCCAAGTCCCACCCCCTCGCGCCGGGCCCTGAATCAGGAGAGGGCCCCCAGCAGCCCCCGGCCGAATCACGGCCTGCCGTCAGTCTCCGTGTCCTTGGCTCCCGGGGACAGCAGCTCCCTGGACAGGCTCTCGGTAAAGCAGGCCAGCCCCAGGCTGACTTCCAAGTTCCCCAGCACTTCGCCTTCCCCGGTCCCCCTGGTCTCCAGGGCAGTGGCCTTTCAGGAGCGCCCGCAGAGCCCCTTCCACGACCTGGGCCCCGCTGACCGGTCGCTGACCGCCAGCCCGTCCTGGCAGCTCTCGCCGCCCCAGCGCTCCTTCCAGCCCCCACTGGACCCCATCGTCCACATCATCGCAGGTGGTGGCACACAGGTACAGCAACAGCACCCCCTACAGCCCCCGGAGAGTCCCCGTCTGGCTCGACGGAACCCGGAGGTGGGCGGCGGGGGCGGCAGCATCAGTATGCGCGAGCTCCCACCGCTAAGCCCCTCCCTGGGCCGGCGAGGTGTTCCTGTGTTGCCTGGTGCTCTCCCCGGGACCGTCCCGGTGCTCCGGCCCCCGGACAGGGCCCCCGGCAAGCTGGTGCCGGAGAGCCCGCGGCTCCGCCGCAAGGCTGGCTCCCCCCCGGACGACGTGTTCGGGACTCGGGGGGTGCGAGCCCGGAGCCCCTCGCCCACCTCCGGCATGCTGAAGGAGAGCGGGCGGAAGGGTGCTGTGGGTTACGGGGCCACCCTACCCGGCCCGTCCCCACTCCCCAGCCCCCGGGGCCCCCGCAAGATGTCCTCCGAGCTGGGGCGGCCCGTCGGGCACCCAGGGATGAGGGAGCGCAAGAACAGCATCACGGAGATCAGCGACAACGAGGACGAGCTGCTCGAGTACCACCGGCGGCAGCGTGAGGAAAGGCTCCGCGAGCAGGAGATGGAGAGGCTGGTAAGTGGGCCGGCCAATCGGCACCCGGCACTTCCGAGCACCAGCCAATGGGTTCGTTGCTGGCCGTCACGTGGTCCAGGTACTTCTGGGTTGTTATGTGGGCTTGCTT
>JAODKN010000039.1:16692208-16720778 GCA_026774425.1 Petrocephalus zakoni | reverse complement strand
TCCGAGCACCAGCCAATGGGTTCGTTGCTGGCCGTCACGTGGTCCAGGTACTTCTGGGTTGTTATGTGGGCTTGCTTGCATACATAAGCAGTTTCAAAAAATGCGTGTTACTTTGGAAGGGAAGACCATGTTGGAGATCCCATTTCCATTTGGAAAGGTTGATAGAGAGGAAGCTCTCTCGGCTAATTTAAGATCCACGGTGTTTCTCCATCGCAAGCAGAATGAGCATCGTTTTCCTGTTGCTGGAGGTAGTTTCCATGGCAACCTACTGTTTGTTGAACTTGAGGGGAATTAGTGGGCGGGCAGGCACAGTGTAGAGCGAGGGCAGTCACCAAGAGCGTCCTGGATAACTTTTTGTGTGCGCTTTGCAAAGGTCTATATCCACTTCACATGGGGAGTCTGGCCTTTTGACCAGAGGGCCTTCTGTTTCTCTTCAGCTACTGGGGCTTAATGGTGAAGCCCAGCTGTTTCCTCATTGGATGGCTTTCTCTCTGTCAATCACTGTAGGTCCCGCCCCCTGTCCAATCTGTTTCTTCCCTGAGCTTTCACATGAATTCAAGTCTTAAAACAAAACGTCCTGAGAACTGTTGTGCCCTCAAGCAAGGCGATTTTTTTTCAGGAGACCCCTGGATGACATTACCGGATAATTCGATAAAAATATTTAGCGAAAATGCTCCCCGTCACCTTGAATGCTGTGGACATTAAATCGACGTTGGGCTTGGCTGGCAGTTGCCACTTTAATGGTTGGCACAGTCGCTACCTGCATAAGTGCCACTATGAAGCATTATTTTTCAGCAGACAGGCCCAGAGCGACCGCCTACAGAGGCTATCTGTCTGAAATGTGAAGGGCTAAAGGTCAGGGGGTCGACAGAGATTCTGACGACTGACATTTTCAAACAGGAGGAACATGCACAAAGAGCGCCGTCTGGGTGCGTCTGGAACCTACGAGATAATCAGTGATATAATCAAGAGTGACGGAAGAAGGCCGGCAGGGAGATGAGCCCGTAAGGGCATCTTTATAGGGTCATGCTGCTTATTGACAGCTTCTGCACAACATTAGCCTATTTATAAAGGATAATGGGGCACATGAAGGTATAATGGGCACTGCCCTGCCTTAAAATGGGCGTTAACACACCTAGGGCAAGTCAGGGGACTGTCTGAAGAAATGCTGCAATGAGTCTTATTTTCCTGCTGAAATAATGGCTGTTGTTTCCAAGCAAACGTATCTGTTTACAGCATGAGCATTATTTTGGTGATCAGAGGGAAGGACTTGGCCAGACTGGAGGTGAAGCTGACCAACTACATTTCGGGGGGGAGAGCTTTTGAATTCTGATATGACTTGAGATCAAAATTAAGGCACTAGGTTTCATGTGACTTTAGGCCTAACTAAATGTCTTCTAGCTTGGGAGAGTTGAAGTGCTATTTTTTTTTTTGGTTCTACAATGACTCATATGATGAGCTGCCTAACTGGTATTACAGCTTTATCGAACCAGACGGCTTAACCTCCCAGCAGCAGGTGGCGCTCTGCCGTGGGACAGTGCCCAAGCTGTTTATACGCTGATCCATCTGTTTGCAGTCACAGTTGTAGAATTGAGGATCTCAGAGTCAGTGATGCGACAGTGCACATTCTTGAGGCTTTTAAAGCCCCCTCCCAGCAAGGCACTGGCGTCTGGGGGGCTATATTTACCCAGGGGGTGAGCATGATTCATTTCCGAGATGCCCCCGGCCCCCAGCTGTCCACCCGTCCGATGCTGGCAAGGGGCTGGGGTAGGGACATACCCCACCATGTGGTCAGAGCATGCTATATTTGGAGCCGAGTTTTTGGTCTTTCTTGGCCGGCATACTTGGCACACGGAGCCCGTCTCGTGGAGCGCCATTGGGGATCCGCTATGCCTGCCGCCGGGTCGCTGACAGCCTCAGCGCCACGCGGCCCGTTTCTAAGCGGTGACATCATGGGTCGTCCTGGGTGCCTGCGCTCAGATGTACGCTTAGAGTTTCAATAGCGTCGAGGAGAGAAGGTCCTTCTGGGAGAAAGGAAGCAGCTCTGGTACATTACATGCCACTTATTTAGCGGACACCTTTATCCAAATGCGATGTGTCGGGCAGTCCTCGGGGCAATAAGGGCCTCGCTCAAGGACCCAACAATAAGCAGAACGAGGGATTCAAACCTATGCCCTCCTGATCCGAGGCCCACTAACCCACCGAGCCTCATGACACCACACGGAAGAGAGTTAGAAGTATTTTGGTTTGTGTGTGCAAGCTGGTGTATGTAATATGAACTATAATACATATACTGTCACACAAAGAAATGGCTGGCAAATCAAGGAGGAGGGGCTTTTATAATGTAGCCACACCCCCCTCCCCCCAGCACTGACAGAGAGGGTTTTTTTAATGCACTGTGCATTAAACCTTGGATTAAGTGCAGGATAAATCACTGACGCTGGGCTCGTATATTTTCTGAGTTTTTTTTTTGCCGTGGGTTGAATTGCAACGGTGTCGGGCAGCGTTTATGGAGTTAAGGTGTCTAGCTTGAAATGTTTAAGGTCCCTGCTCATCTCCACCTTCGTGTCTGTGTTTTTACTACAGTGGGCGGCTTGATTAGCTTCGGAGGGCTTGTGTAAATCTGTGTCCCCCTTCCAAACAAAGAACGTCGTCTTATTGTGGAGAAGGGTAGTCATTAGGTTTGTAAGTTACCGCTCCTGTGACGGGCATGCCCGCGTTGGCACCCCGGCGCGCGTCGGTCTGCGTGCCGCCCTCCAGTCCTTCCAGTACTGCCTCTTAAATGTCCCGTCATGGCAGTTATCACCACATCACCATCCATATCGCCCAGATCCTCACAGCGTGGCCTCCTGGGTTTGACAGCCGTGGCAGCCGAAGGGATGGGAGAAGATCAGTCTACTCTTTACCACCTAATGAAAAACGGTCGGTGTCAAAGGCTAATATCGATCTCGCTCTGCTTATGTGTGGCTGGGGTCAAACGGCGTGCTGCTTGCTGGGCAGGCGAGCGTAAGTGCGTGACCCCCCTGCCTCAGACGCCGCTCTCTGTGGTGGCAAAGCTGCTCCCGGCCGCGCTTTCTGTGATGTTCGTCCTGTGATACCGGCAGAATAAGCTATTTTTGGTAATGGTAAAAGGTCTTTTTCGTTTTATAGTTGCTCTCTATAGTTTTTTTTTTTTTTAATTCTTGGCAGGAGCACTGTTTTGAGGCACTTTTGTGAGTAATTTTGTCTAATTAAAATGAGCAGTTTTCATGGGTGCTATGTTTTACATGTTAAATGCTTATTCGACAGCAGAATGCCTTCAGGTCACCGTGCCCTTCGCCGGCAGGGTCCTGGCACAGACACTGACTGCCTGGGCTGCATTTCCTCCGAAAAATGGCTGCCGATTTTTCTTGCCAACGTCTCTGTGCCCGTCGAGGATGGCGTTGCCTGCTTCTATAATCCTCCCAGGAATTGCAAGTAGACAACAACCCACTAGAGGTCTCCATAGCACCAACATCTGGCCTGTAAAATCGGAGAGACCTTTTTTTTCCTTCAAACAGAGTTACAAGACAAACTCTTTCACATAAGCACAAGCTTTCAGTGGCAATTGATGCAGTGGTTCTGAGTAAATTGTGCTTTTAATTTTGAGAATGAGAATTTCCTTCAAATCACATTGTGCTGGTATCGCACGCAAAGTCGTCCTCGGAGGGTGATTTACAGCTGGCAGTCAGCCCAGCTGCATGTCTTTGGACTTGGGGAGGAATCTGGAGCGCTTGGCGGAAACTTGTACAAAGCCAAGAGAACATGCGAGCTACACGCACACAGCCAGCGGAGGCAGGATTCCCCGCGCTGGAGGGAAGAGGCAACCCCGCCTCTCTGGTTCATGTAATGGAAGATCCTGTAACCAATTCAGTTTTTTATTACAGCCATTTCATTTGAATGTAATAAATGAAATATCTCTTTGCCAGTGGGGGTCAGATGAGCAATTCCAATCATATTATCGGCGACCTTAAGACTAGACCTTAAACTGAAGAGCCCATAGCTGTTGAATACTCATAATATTCTCATCCTAAATGCCCCTCTCCCCTAGAGACAGCCCCCCGCCCCCCACAGCATGCTGTCCCTCTAGCAGCATGCAAAGCCTTCCTTATAACTTCACAGCTCTCTACAGTGGTTGTGACCCCGCCCACTCATTGACTAAGCTCCTCCCACCTGCTCTCAGAGTTCCGCACCACCGTCAGTTGCAGGGCACTCTACCCACAACGAGGATCATGTCAGTTAGCAACTGGGTGTAGGCTCAGAGGAGGCCATCCCAAAACACACGCAACCAGCCGGGGCAGAGAGAGCAAGAGGGGAATACAGGACTCGGAATGGACAAGGCGAGGGACCAAGCCATGGCTTACCTCCTGGCTATGGTCCAAGAGAATCCGACCTTCCTGAACAACATCGCTGCTCTGCTGAAGGTACCTCCATGCGGTTCGCTTTAGAAAATGCGCTCTCATTATTTATAAACCACTCTCCGGGATGGTCCTCGGGTGGCATGAGGTCTCGCGGAGTCGATTATCCGGTTAGCTCTACGTGGAGGATATCTATAGAAACCACAAATGCGTGTGATGACAATACCCCCCACCCCCCCGCTCTGTACATAACGCAGAGCTTAAGGCTTTCAGATCAGATTCACAACTCCAGTGATCGTAGATCCAGGATCAGATCGACCAGTGGTGTTATGGTCTGGTTCTATATTTTGGTGAGATATGAGCATTTCCATGGCATCCTGCACGCTGGAACGAGTTCCCTCAGCTGCTACTTCGCCGTCGGGAATGTTGAGTCTGATATCAAGGGCTCTTCATCACTGGTAGGCTTGTTTTGAAATCGTGATGTTTGTGCTTGACTGTGAGAACAGGCAGCGTGGAGACCCCCGCCTAATCCCGAGGGCTTCTCATGACTGGAATTTTCTTGTAGTTTATTTATTTTGTTCCCGTATTTCGGTGAGGCACGTTTATATTTTTTATTTTGCTGCAGCGTAAATTTTTGAAAAGCTCAACTTTGCATTTTGGTGTTAGTCGGAGGTTTAAGGTTATTCGGGATTCATGTGTAAGTAGAGAGTTTAATTTCTCCCCTGTGTGTGTGTGGGGGGGGTCATCCTGGGCCGGGGTGGGGGGCGGCGGAATAGCATGCTCCATCCTGGGAAGCTGGGCTGTGGACTCATCTCATGGTTGGACAGAAGCTCTTTGACCTGTAGGGGCTTCCAGCTTGACGCTCTGCTTTGGTGGCCAAGAGCTTGGCTAATTTGGCAGGCCGACCAAAAGCACTGCGGTCAACGGAACCCCAAGCAGGCCCCGGATCAGCTAACCTTTAAGAGCTGCCGAATTACTCTGAGCTCATTAGCCTCTTAGCAAATTAGCACCTTTCGTACCGGGTGCCGTTTCAGTCCAGTGTGTGATGTAGTCACATGTACAGTATACCGGTTACGGACCTGGGCCTTTGACCAGAGGCCTGCTTGGTCCAGTCTCCAGAGGATGGCTGCATTTGTGTCACGGCATGAGACCCGTGACCCAGATCATGCCCAGACCTGCTCAGGTGTAGACTGCCAACAGCCAGATGGTGAGATCTGAGGCTCTGTGGGTTACCTTCAAACAGCAAAGCCTGATCCTCGCATGAAAAGTTTAAATATCGGGCCACCATGTCTGGTTTTGATGTCAGCCTGGTTGCTATGGAGAAACTGCAACGTATTCCTCCCATCCCCACTGTCTCTCTCGTCTGCTGGGGAGTAATTAACCCATCAGGACATCTAAGGGGCCTTCTGCACACTCGGGTGTTTGCCAAAACCCTGTTTGATGCCGTTTGGTGAGATGTCACCAGTGTTTATCCTCCCAGGCTGTTAAAATCAAGCACAGGCTGAATACCTGACCTCGGACTGAACCTCTCTGCCCTTGGAGACTGAATCTGAGTAGCATCGCAAAAGGAAGCTGTGCGTATTTGCGATAGATCAGGGCTTCTGTCCATACAAGTCCTGGCACTTTTCTGACCAGTTGAGTACTCTGTGACTGTCACTCTTAATACTCAACTGGCTGATTGAAACAAAATCCTGGTCTGGATTTTTACTCTTTGAACCTGAATTACCTACCTCTGATATTACAAAGAGATGCACAAGATATTGCACAACATATCAGCTAATGTTCAATAAAATTAAGACATGCATCGGCCCATTGTCAGCCTTGGTTGATATTTTGTCAATACTCAACTTTAGCAGCACCAGAGCCAAATTTCATTGGCTTGTTTGCCTCTTAGAACTTTGGTACAGGCTCCCAAGTTGGCACCGCATCACAGACGTCTCACCGCCTGCGTTATATGATGCGGTTTCTACAAACGTCCGTGGGTTCTTAAGAAGTAATGTCAACGATATCACTTTCACTACAGATTTGTGAAGCACAAAAGTTACAATTTTATGCACTTATATGTTATAGCGTGAGTTTGGGGAAGCCTTTTCTTGAGAGCAGAATGGTTTTTCCACCACGGCGTTGGTGCATCAGAGATGGTGTTTGCAAGCGTGTGGGTCCACCTTCAAGCCGACTCCACTCAGTCTTGGAGCGTCGACCCCATCCTAAATTTAGTGGCAGACAGGAATAGGTGGCCCCTTAGTGCGGTTTCTACCAGTTTGTGGCGTGGACGTCTCGGACCGGACGGTAGCGGGGTGTGCCGGGGGGGACTGTTGGCGTACGTGACTGCATGTGCGCTCCAGCATTTTCGTTTGTGTGTTTGTCAGCG
Source organism: Petrocephalus zakoni (assembly GCA_026774425.1). Lineage (NCBI taxonomy): Eukaryota > Metazoa > Chordata > Actinopteri > Osteoglossiformes > Mormyridae > Petrocephalus > Petrocephalus zakoni. The sequence goes on along the minus strand of JAODKN010000039.1, from coordinate 16,714,031 downwards.
CTGCAGCACCAGCACAGACACGGAAAGAATGAAAATGAGAGTTTATGTGTATGTGTGTCAGACGGCGAGGGAGGGGGCGACAAGGCCCGGCTCAGACTGAGCTTGCTCTGGAATGTGGGGCACTCCATAGGCGGGGCTGCCTGTGGACTTTACACCCACATGGACCCTGTCCCGCTGGGGCGGGGGGGTGGTAAGCTGAATGCCTCATCTCTCTGGGGTGGGGGCTTCCAGGGAAACAGCCAATTACTGTGCCTGCTGCCGGTTAACCATCCAATACAAGCATCTGACACTGACGACCTTTGACCCACGGCGAGGGTGAATATCCGGCCCTCTCTCGGAGGATCAGAGGCCTTGTTATGGCTCTAGGACCGGTGGTGGGAAAGAGTAGGAGGGGCTTTATGTGGGAGGGATTGTGTAGCCTGGACAGTTTCTGTGCAGAACACAGCTGTTCCGGGTAATCGCCCAAGGCATAAGCAAATTAAGCAGCTGTTTAGGGCTCAGCGGCCACCAGGGGGCACCCTAAATGATCAGCCTGTTAGAATGGGAAGGATGATGACAAATGGGAACTAGGTTAATCAGATGCTGCAGCCCTACAGAAACCACCAAACCCCCCACAGCACAAGGTCAAAAATGTCATTGTACCCTCTTAGGTCAGTTCCCATCTTTATTTGGCTTCTGGGCTGTGAGACTTTTCCCAAAGTGCACCGGACAGCCTGAGTGACTCTTAGTGTGCAGTCACAGTGGTGTTCAGGCCTACACATTAATGTTTAACACTTTGCTTTGATACCGGGAGAGGTGACTGGTGTGAACTAGCAGCTCTATATGAGAGAGATCTTGTTGTGGGTTTTCCTGCTATAAAGTACTGCTGAGGACGTTCCAGGTTCTCACTGTACTGCTGATAGGGGGGGAAGTTATTACCTCTGAGACAACCCACACCTTGGGCAGTGTTTGTGTAAGAGCTTCAGGGCTGTTTGGGATGGAGGGTGGTGTCAGAGGTTGAGGCAGGGCCTGGTGGGAGGGGCCTTGTTTGTTCATCTGTCTCAAGGCAGTGTGTCAGTGTCATTGTGTCACGGAACAAGCCGACGACGCGAGAAGCTCTGCGTGGATGCTCTCTCTTCCTCGCGCTGCAGTCGTGGCGGGCAGCCATGCGGGTGAGTCTCACGGAGGGCAGCTGCATTCGCACCGCGGTCTGCTCTGTGCGGTCCTGTCCAATCGGAATGAACGTCCCCGCTGCTCGTCGGTATCGGTTTCGGTTGGGCGGCGTTTGGCTCGCTTGCTCGTGAGCAAATCATGAGTCTCGGAGGCGCTGTGACTGACTACCGGCAGGTAAACGATTTATTTTATGGCCAGACAAAGAGGCAATCATTTGAAGTCATGGTCTTTAAGTGCTTTTGAGGCATGGCTATAAGGGTACCCCCCCACCTTGATGAGTGGGGGCCTCGCTTTCATCTCCACAGCAGGTTTCTGCCAGTAATTATGGGATTTTGCATCTCCAGAAAATCTTTATTTTTTTCAAGCTTTATTTTAGTTCCTAGTTTAAAGGGACTTTCTATGAGAAAATTTAGGGTGAAATTGACCAAAATATTAGTTGAAGAATGCAGAAAATTCAGTACATTACAACAAATCATTTCAGTGCAGTTTCTGAAAGAAATAACAACAAGACATGGGATGACCGAAAGAGTAACTAATATCCTTTCTTTTCATGAAAATTATTTAAATGTGATATTTCTGGACAGAAATAAGCTAATAAGCTGGAACCTGGAAGCGTTTTTTACACTCTCCTGCAGTCGGTGTGTCACAGGATCTGTGAATCACCCCGACCCCAAAATGCACCATGTGGGGAGCCCCACAGACAGGAAGTGGGGGCACTTGCGTGGCCTTTTGTAGTTTCTGCGACGGACGGCTCATAAATGGCGGGACGTCCTCATCTGGAGAGTTATGATAGGGGGGGCTAAGCCTTTACTAAGGTCTGATATTAATGAAAATGCATGAAACAATGCTACTTAAACTAATTAATGTACCTTTATTAAGGAGACTGCTTTTCGTCATTATCATTAGCATTAGTAGGGTGCGTTTGTGCTGCCAAGTTGCGGGTGTTTGTATCTGGGCTGCTGGCTAAAGGAGGTCGAAGCTGAATCAGTGGGTGGAAATTATAAGTCTTCAGATGTCACCTTGTGTTAATGCTGCGTGATTGCAGGCTAGCCAGGCAGCAACTGGTCTCAGATGGAACCACACAGTCTGGGGGTCCAGGGGATGGACTCGGGGCATGGGGAGGTCAGTGGGGGGTTTGGGGGGGGTGGTCTCTGACAGCAGCTGCTGGTCCCCCCACTGTGTGTGGTTTGTGATTTGAGGTTGGGATGGGGGTAGGGCTGGAGGGTGTGGTTGAAGCTGAAGGCATTGCCAGCCACCCAGAGCTCCAACTGTGACCTGGCCAAGTCAGCTGGACTCTTAACAACACACACACCTAGCAAAGTGTTCTACAGGCAACCAAGTAAGAAGGAGGGTCTCTGACCGACTGGCCGTTGCGCTTAGGGGTCATTGAGGTCTGACCTCATGGATATCCTGTGAGACGAAATGAGGCTTTATGAGGGTATAAACTCAACAAAGGTCTTTGGAGACCTCATGGTCAGTCACATTCTGTAGGACACCCTACACTCACCATGAGGAGGTCTCTCCTGGCTGTTATTGACTCTGGGGGCTTCGCTTCTATATCTGCAGGAGCGGCAGCGGCTGGAGACCATCCTGAACCTCTGTGCTGAGTACAACAAGAGCGATGGTCCCAGTGTGGACGGGGCAGGCCGCTTGGGCTTCCCCGGCGAGACGGGGGGCATCAGGAGGCCCTCCATGGAGACGGCAGGCGCAGCGCCCCTGCGGGCTCCGCCGCGGCCGAGGGAGAGCGACGACGAGAACCTGAAGGAGGAGTGCAGCAGCACGGAGAGCACCCATCACGAGGTGGGGGCCCGGCCAGCCGCAGGCAGCGCGTCCGCCGATCCCGCGTCAGGTTGCCGCACGCTACTCACCCTGGTCCCTCACGTAGCATGAGGACCTGCCAGTGCGGGGCAGCGCCGGGCGGCAGGAGCTGGTCTGCATGGAGGAGGAGCGCGTCCGCGTGCTGACGCGGGTCGACGAGCTGAAGACGCGTGTCACCGAGCTGGAGCAACAGCTGCAGGAGTCCAGGCAGGAGGTGAGGTCACTGAGGGATGGGGGTGGGGACCAGGAGGACTGGGAATGCTTAGAGTGACGCCGGACAGGAAGCTGAGCCATGTCACTTCCTGTGTAGCTGATTACAGAGCTCTCTGTGGTAGCCATGCCAACTATTTTACATTGCATCTTATTGCTTTTCTTTTTGAAGCATATTTTAGGATGTTTAGGTGAAGTAATTCAAGAAGAAATTTCAGTCAATTTTTTTGTTGTATTTGAGATGAGACCACCAATGACCTAAAGTCAGGCTTCCTCATCATGTTACAGTACTGGTAACCAAGACTAACTCAGTTCTCATGTAATCCAAAGAACTTTCATTAAATTTGCCACAGAATTTTTCTTGAAGCCTGGACAATAGGTTGAGTATCCTGGCGTTTTGTTGGCTTCGCTGGGTCAGTAGTAGGTGACACGTTGGCAGAGGCCATACTCTGGCCTGAGACTGGGTGGCACTCAGGCCTGACTGGCGATGTGCCCAGGCGGAGATGGAGCGGGCACTGCTGCAGGGCGAGCGGCAGGCTGAGCTCGAGCAGATGGAGGCAGAGGTGGAGATCATCGCCCAGCTGCAGCACAAGCTCAACGAGATGGAGGGTGCTGTCCAGAGGGAGAAGGACAAGGTGGGAGCCTGGAGGCCTGGGCGGTGTCCCTCACATGTCCCTCACACACGCACACGTCTACATGACACGCACATGGATGCACGCCAAGCTTTGCTCTCACGGTAGTTTGTGCACGGAGCCTCTGCATCACACGCCAACACCTCCCACTCCAGACGGACATCTTCTGGAGGTGGTGGTGTCACTCTAGTGCTAAACATACCTACCTCTCAGCACCAGAACCCTCTAAAACACACAAAACCACAGAGATTAAAACCGTCTGTTATGCATTTTCATAAATATGCTGTTGTCCTATCTCTCTGCAGTTAACTGCCGTGCCACTGGTTGGTGTAAGATTAATGTTTAATGGTTGTATGTTTAACTTTTAGCGTGATTTGCAGTGTAAGAGGAGCGATGTTTGGGATCTTGTCGCTCATTCGATACGCCTCCCATGACCCTACTAAGTTGACCCTTTTCTTTGAGGGTTCTTCTTGGGATGGAATAGGCTTCTCTGGTCTTTGACATTCCTGGAAGGTATGGCCCCTGTTGAATGCCCACCCCCCACCCAAGACCCAGTCTTGATAAAGACCATATCTTAGCGTCCCAGGACCCAGCAACATTGCTTTCTTGTGCCGGGTCTCTGCAGGATCTTGATACTGTATGCTAGGCTGGTATTTACCACGTGTTCTGGTTTGTCCTCCAAACACGAGGTAAGTGGTGGTGAGAGGGTGAAAGGCCACAACTGTTAACAGACCAGTAGTTTGTCTGGAAGGTCAGAGGAGTCACTCATGTGTGCGCTGAGGGTTGGGGTAGGTCTTTCAGATTTCCCACAATGCCCTCTGCCTCCATTCCTCTTCACAGCTTCTGTCTTCTGTATGGTCTCCTGTGTCTGACCAGGACTTTCTCGTAGCTTGGCTCCACTAACCCACCTCCATTAACCCCTTTAACACTTCCCCTGATAGCCACTAGGGTCTTCTCTTTCAGCCTGTGCATAATGAGTTTTGGTCCAACAGGGGCTCAAACCTGCAACCTCAACAATATGCCAACTACAGTAAATACAGAGTCCCCCTACGTAACCCAAAGACATGATGATCTTGTTGAATGTACATCCTGCATCTCCAGGGCATGATGCCATTGTTCCAGAGAAGATATCATAATTCAAGGTTTCATGGAACACAGTATGGCAGGAAACAGTAAACTGCTTTTGTAGGGGAAACGCCCAATATGATCATTATCTCTGCCCCTTAGGCAAAGCATGACCGGCTAAGTTAATGGGTTCAGTGCCACTCAGTCCCATAGTAACTATTGGCTCTAAGGAAGTGATTGAGCACGAGGATAGCAGTAGTAGGGATTTGTGTGGTTTGAGCTTGGGGAGAGATGAAGCTTACGTCACTCAAACTCACATTTGGTTTACAGACTGTATAAGAAATGAACCATGAGAACCATGTGAGAATCCCACTTTTTGTAACATTGTGTGTTAAATGAGGCACTGGGCACTAATAAGGCCCCTGTTGAGGTTCTTAAGGCCGCATTTGTGTTTTGTCTTGTATTTTAGTGTTTCTGGTGCAGCAGAGAACAGAGTGCAGAACCAAAGCCAAATATGATTTGTATGAAATATGCCAGATTAGAGTGGGCCCTTGGTGTACCTGACTGCGTGTGTGTGTGTGCGCATGTGTTCTGCCTTGGCTGGCACTCTTACCTCCTAACTCACACTCTGTGATTACTCTAAAAGCCTAATCAGCAAAGTGCAGTATTGCCCCCACAAACTGAGGGGAAGCCAGCGAGAGGTGACTGGCAGGTGCATCACCCAATCACGCAAACTCCCACCGCCCCGCCTCAAAAATGAGCATAGCCCAGGGGAAGGTCTGATTGCACGAATAAAATGGATTATCGATGAAATGGCGTGACTGGGATCCCTGTCGCCAAATTGGCCACGAACACCCGCCCTGCTACAGTAAATAAGTTGCATGAGATAAATAATATGCTCCAGTTTCCCAGTTTTTGATGATGAAAAGTCCTCTGATTGGCTTTCAACCAAACCTAGCTAGCCAGCTATTGCAGTGCTGTATTCATTTGAGTGTTGCTAGCTTAAAAAAATTACATATATCCAATGTGTTTGGATCAGGTCATTTTTTAAGGCTGGAAAATAAAAAATAAAAAGACATCTTCAGCTTATCCCCCTTTTGAAATATTGTTTTAAGTATTTTGAAATTCTGACAATAATATCCATCAAACGAACTGATTTTCCAGTTTTGGGGCATAGGATGAAGGGAAGAGAACTGAAGGCTTGGGTCTGCTGCAGCCGAACGAAGGGCATGCTCTCATAAGTCCAGACACTCGTTAATGCTAAGCCTACATATCTTTGCATCGCACGCTAACGTCTATGTGCCCCAGCGCCCCGCTTAGTTCTGCTAAAGAAAGGGGCACACGAGTTGGCGACACAAGACCCACGTCGAACAGCTTCTCTTGCGGAGCGGAGTGATGTCATAACAAAACTATACGCTATTGGCTGAAATATTCTGGATTGTTTTTTGTGAAGAAACATAATGTTCATTGTATACAGAAGAACTTTTAACTGGAGCAATTTTGATTAGGTCTGTTAGATAAGGGCACAACGTTAAAGCTTGTGCTGGTTTAAAAATTGCTGCAAATCAAAAGAAATACAAACATCCTAATGAGTCTTTATGTAAGAGGTTATCATCCAGTGATGTAACAGAGTGTGTCACTGCTGATGACCTCGAAAACCATCCAGCCTTGTCGGCCTGCCCCGCCCCTGTCAGCTTAGGCCAGCCCCGCCCACATCAGCTCTGGCCAGCCCTGCCCATGTCATTTCCCCCGCCCCCTCTGCATTGGCCACGCCCCCTCAGCCTTGGACCCGCCCCTCCTGTCTGGCTTCCCCACAGATGTGATTTCTAACCTCTGAAAGCTTTTGCATGGCGTGGATTTGAGCAGTGTGTTTTTTCTCCTCTCCCTCTCTTCTGCTCTCTGTCTCTTCCTCTCTCCTTCCCTCTCTCTCTCTCTCTCTCTCTCTCTCTCTCTCTCTCTCTTTCTCGTTTCTTTCCCTGCCCGGACGGCCTGTGCTCTCTCTAGGCGAGGGCAAAAGTTGACGCGGAGAGGGAGGCACTGGAGAGACTCCAGGATGGGTACAGTGATCTGAAGAGCCAGCTGCATAACTGCCCCGAGTCACTGAGGGAACAGTTGCAGGAGCAGTTCCGAAGGGTCAGTCTGCCACACCCCCCCCCCCCACCCCCGCAGCACCACTCCCAGTCCAACCCACTCTCCCTCTCTTCACGTCAAAGGCAACCAAAACCAGAACCACTCAGTCCAAAGCAGAAAACAAATTTTTACCCCACCCCCCCAGGTCCATTCCCCATTGGTTTGGACCAGCCGTATAGGTCCATAATAGCACTTTGCATTCCTAGACTGGAGCAATCCATTCCTGAAACAGCAGGTGACAGCCCGAATCCCCTCTCCTCATCCACCTGTGCCCCCCCCAATACTGTGTTCCTTTAAATTGTCAGCACCGCCACCGTCCCCAGAGTCTCCCCACCCAGCTTCAGTGAGCAACCACTTAATCAGCGATTTACCTCCCTTTAGTTGTTTTATAAGAGTAGACCCCCCCCCCTCGCCCAGCACCCCCTCCCTTACCCCGACCTCAGTTTGCTTTCTGGACACACAGAGGTGGGTACCCGTGATGCGTCAGGCGTGTGGATGGGGGAGGCTTCTCTCTGGGCGCCGTCTCTCTTTCGTTTCCTGTCCTGCTTCTCGCTGCGTCTCCCGGCTCTTAATCATAACAGTGTGTCAACTAACTCGACCTAATCACTAACCACATCCAACGGCAGAGTCTTTCTCCTGTTGTCCCCAACAACTTGGCCTTCGGCGGACTGGAATGGATCCGCGATTAACGGCTCGAAAACGGATTGTGGTGCTGGTTCGTTTGAGGTCTATTCTCGTTTCGTGCATTTATTTGAAACCTGGGTACATGCCAGTAAGACATTGGACTGCGTAGCCATGCCTTGGTGAGATAACAAGACAAATAGGTCTGCGAATAGTCGAGGAGTCTCCGGTCAGTGACGCTCCAATCCCATCATCTTCCAGAGGTATTTTTATTGAAAAACACGGCCATCCATTTCAAAGTGCGTATCACTCATGCAAAATTTATTTACTGAAATTTCTCAAGAGCAGTTAATTTACTTATTTGGTCTCCAGAGGATGTGTTTATTCACAGTGGAAGGTCTGTTCAGTCTCAGAAAGTCCCGCCTCCGAGGTCATGTGACATGTTTGCCTGGCGATAAAGTCCTTGAGAGGTTTAGAGTAATGGCAGAAGGAGGATGTCAGCGCTGTCCTGGCCTTTAGGGTGAGGGAGGACTCTTGCTTAGGCTGCCGGGGGGATATATTAGATATGGTTTGTGTTTTACGCCATTGAATCGCAGTCCAGTGGCAATTTACTAGTTTGATTGTAGTTCCAGACTGTGATAAAATATGACCCTGTGTCGTGGTTACTGAGGGTTCCTTGCTAAGCCTGTCTGTAAGATATCCTCTGTGCCCCCGCCCCCTCATTACCCACAAACCCTCTCAGGAGGCAGAGACCCTGGAGTCGGCGACCAAGCGCTTTGAGGACCTGGAGTTTCAGCAGCTGGAGAGGGAAAGCGGCCTAGAGGAGGAGAGGGAGACGGTCAGCCAACAGCTCCTGCAGGAGCGAGCAGAGTACCACAGCAGCCTGGCCAAGCGGAAGGTGCGGGGCGGGGTGGTGCGGGGGAGAGAAGGGGGCCGTCACGCCCGTTACTCTGTCATTGCCACCACCCTCTGAACACCCTGCTGCTGGAATGCCAGAGCTCCCGTTACAAATGAGAAACGGACATGGTTACTCGGGGGGCAGGAATATCCAGAGGTCTGGCACTGGGGAGCAATGGGGCTTCAAATACCGAGGCTAAACTGATGGAGATTAAGGAGAGGTTCCCATTAAGGCTACCGGTCTGATCTTTAGAAGGGTGCTGGTCTTGTACCTTTGAGTGCAGTAAGCGTATCTCAACCTTGGAGATGAATAGCAGGGAATGAACAAAAAACGTGGACTGTCTGGGGTTTCCTGAGGACCGGGTTGGGAAGCACTAAACCAGGGCTCTTCAAATCTGGCCCTCGATTCCAAATCCAGGCCTTGTTTTCAGTTTTCCCAGGTAGTTGGTTTAATAATCGCTGATTCTGATTGGCCACAAAGGTTTCACAGGTAAAGGACGCTGGAAACTCAGCAGGGCTCGGCCCTTGAGGACCGTGATTTAAATAGCCCTGCACTAAACTAACAAATGAAGTATAAAGTGATACATTTACATTTATTGATTCAGCGGATGCTTTTGTGCACATCAAGGTGAGGCAAATGGCACGTGCTGTCAAGGAGTTTCCAACAAATGCCCAGGTAGAATGTTACGATGTACTTTCCTTTAATATAATGGAAGCAGGTATGACAATGGCTCACCAAGGTGGTCCTAGGGTAAGCGCAGCAGCGCCCCCTCTGTCACAGTGATGGCAATGCGTTTTTATGTTTTTCTGATAAACTGATATTAACGATGACTTCTGGCCCTGTTGGTCAGCAGATTAGCAGACGAGATTTACAGCTCTGTTTGGACGAGGTCTTACAAGATATTTACGACTTCTGCCAGGCTCATGCCCGGGCCGCCGGCCGAGAATTTTATTTATGCTTCCCATCACCGTAAAAGGGCCCTTCGTGTCTCTGGATTCCAGGAGAAGGTGACGGCGCTGGAGAGCCAGGCCAATCAGCTGGGCCTGCAGGCAGCCCAGGAGGGCGAGCGCCTGGCCAAGGAGAGGAACTTGGCCGTGCAAATGCTCCACAAGGCAGGTATCTCCGGCGTGGCCTTCAGCCAGGGCTTTGCTGCTTGTTTGCGGCGAGCAAAGTGGAGCCTTTGTGCTTCAAGTACAGCGTCATGTTGTTTCTGGAAATTAAAGTTTACTTTTGTAGCAGAATCGTCTGTTCGGCGGCCCTCAGGACGACCGTTTGAGCAGAAGTCTGAGAAGATCATTGAAACCCTTATATATCTTTAAAAACATAACTCCCCAGATTTCCCCCACCTCCAAAATCACGCAGAGTAATCTGTCCTGTCCATCATTTCTTCTATGTGCCTCTCATTCTGTGGTCCACTTTAAGATGCCTAGATGTCATTTGACATTTCCAGAAGAAAGCTTTCCCCGAATGCTATCCCACGTGACACGTCGTTTTGATGTCCATGCGGCATTGTGTTTACAGGAGAGGGAGAAGCTGTCTGCCCTGGAGAAGAGATACCTCAGCCTAAATGGAGGAAGGAGCCTCCCCAAGAACAGCACCACTATGAAGGAGGTGAGGCAGGCCTGTCATTCTGCCCCCTGCTGCCTATACTCGGTACTACATTTACTCACAAAAAGGAGCAGTGTGGGAAGTGGCTGTAAGCTGAAAACTAGCAGGAACTGGGAAATGAAAAAAAAAATACTTTTCACTTTATTTAAATTTTTAATTGATTTAGTATTTCTTGTACCCATTTCCATTCGCCACACTGCTTTGTGTTTGTGTATGTGCGTGTATGAGTGAGGGGCGGCGTTTGAAAAGGTACACCGATTCACCCGGCACTATTCCTTACAAACAAACGTCAATGCAGTTTGGACTGTAGGGAATTAGCCAATGAAAAAAGCCGACATTCTCAGACACAACATTATACAACACTATATATAGGACATGAAATAAAGGCGATAAAGTCAATATGTGTAAGCTTATAATTTTATATATTATAATATATATTAAGTTAAAATTACAGTGCATTTAGCAGAAGCTGTCAGTCAGGGTCAGACAGCCGTTGGAACTATTGGGTTTAAGGGCCTTACTCAGGTGCCCAATGATGACATCACTGTGGTGACCCTGCGATTTGAACTGGTGACCTTTATATTACACGCACTGCGTCCTAACCTGCGGAGGCACACAATATTTCTTATTACAAATTGAACAGAAGAGATCTGTAGTGTCAGTTAATTTTTTGTGTAAAAAAAATATTTGTGCTTATATTTGTGTGAAATGTTAGTCTTGTGCCATCTAGTTTGTATTACAAGTAGTCAGCTGGCAAGAGACAGGACCTTCGTATTGCATTATGGTACACATCGTAGTATATCATCTGTACACTGTGATTTGCAGTGCATTATGGGTACTTTTTGTTGCATTATATGGTGCATTGGATTTGCTGTTAAGAATTGTCACAACTCTGTGTAGCAGACTATGTCTGTATTACGGAGCGATTCTGAACAGCCAGAGGGAGATTTATTGTTTATTGTGTTTTATTGTCTGTTCCATGGGACTATCTATCCATTTACTACCACTGCATGTGTCCTCATTTCTGCATCGCTGTGTGTTTGGGACTGTGGTGACACTTGCCTCTGCCAGGATCTCAGACATGCTTACGTCTAGAATGGCAACAGGAAAAAGTCTAATTTCCTAATATAATGTAACATGTATTAACTGCTCTATAACAAACTGTTAATAAAAAGTGCTTATTTAAGCTTTAATCTTAATACTGTATAAGCACCTTTAGTATAGAATATTTTATTAGTCTGGTGGTGAGAGTTTGTCGTTTGGGTGGTCAGAAAGGCGTCCTGTCATTGGGCATTAGGTGATACTGGTCATGGGAATGTTCGGGAATGTTCGGGAATGTTCTAGTTTACATGACATTGGGCACATGTCATCTTGGGTAGCTGGTGATGCTCGAAAATTTTGAACAGGAAGTCCTCCATATCAGCGAATCGGATGCGATCGAGGAGACTTATTCCCAGAATTCCCTCTGCCAACCCGCCGGCTCCTACTTAAACGCGTCGTCCTCTCAGATATATCCCATCAGACCCCATGAGGTAACCTGGCTGGCCGGTCTTGCATGCAGCCTTACAATTCCGCCCCCCCCCCCCAGCCCCTCGTCATTTTCTTGAGTGTAGAACAGTTTTTGTGTGTTTCCCGTCCACGTCTCTGTCTGCGTCCAGCTGTCCGTCTCACGCGGCGGCCACGCTTCAGCCGGACGTCGTCATAGGCTGCCGTATTTCGTGCATGCTCCTCCCACGCTCGTTTGCATCCGGCTCGGCTTTGGCCAGTGTCGTTTATTTGTTTGTTTTCCCGTCCTGTTTTACTCTCCGGAAGAACGCAACTCTGCATATCTGGAGCACCGGCTATGTGGTGAATTCCTAAAACATACTGCCTGATCTTTAGGGTTGTGTGGAGATGCCTTGCTGTGAGAACGTCCCTCAGCGTGTGGCTTTGTTGGGTTTTTTTCGTTGGTCCCCTACCTTCCCTTCCTCACCCTGAGTCGGTACCTGCCTGTATACACGCCCGCCCCCCCCCTTTGCTCGCTGTGCACCTCTGTTGAAATTGGCACACCTGGGCCGCGACACCCGGCATCCTGGCGACATTTTGGTGCTGCTATTGAGAGCCGGCGGCCCTTTCGGCCCTTACAAGGCCCCTTCCTAAATGTATCCTTGACGGGAGCTTGGTGAACAAATGGAGAAACAGTGGCGGTGTATCTTGGGAGGCTGTGTGTGTGTGTGTGTGTGAGAATCCAGGAATAATCTGACCGCCCTTTTGTCCTGCACGCCTCCGCTCCGGGCCTAGTGCTCTCAGGAGTACCTGAAGCTCTCTGACGTCTATAAGATGTACGGGAGGGGGAGCCTGGACCCTCCGACCGTCGCCCCCGCCCCGCGCTGCCTCTCGCTTGCCGTAGGTCCGGCTGCTTCCTGCGAGGTACCGCTCTGCTTCCTTTCTCCCCCCCCCCCCCCCGCTGCTTTCCTCTCGCCCGCACGTCTCAGAATCGCGCCACGTTTCTGCCCCGACCTCTGCCTCGCCCTCTGCCTCGCCCTCTGCCTCGCCCTCTGCCTCGCCTCCTCCCTCCCGCATCCGGGCCGTTTGCCGCCAAACTGCTCGTGGGGCCGGAAGCACAGCAAACCCACACGCGCGTTACGTGACGGCGGTGGCTTGCTCTGGGCCGACAGAGGCACGTTCCCACCTTACTTGGTCTTTGATTTATAACAGCTCAGTGCCCCTTTACTCCATAGGCATCTCTCCATGTTATACCTTTGAGGCGAATTTAAATCGAATGCGTTGCACTTTAAGTATCGTAGTTTCCCGTGCATCTGGTGTATTTTGCGCTGTTTTAAAATGGCTCAAATTCGTTCACATCCAACTGTTGTCCCTATGTGATATTTGACTTTTTGTTCACTCTGAAGAGTATTGGGGCAATTTGTTAAATTGCAGCAGCACAGTATATTGGTTTGTGGGAATTTATTCCGCTCAGCATTGTGAACATCGCACTTATTTATCATAAATGTTCACCATAAAATGTTATTAACATGATATAACAGGCCTAAACTGCCGAGGCTAATTTCCTTCTGTTGACTGTCTCTCTTTCCTCTGTATGTCTATCCGTTTTTTGTCTTTCCTTTCTTCCTTTCTGTTCTTACGCCTTTTGCCTCCCGATACCCCTCTCTCTGCGTGTGCTTGTGGGAAGGAATACATCACTCTCAACCAAGTAAACCAGATCTTCGGGATGCCGAAGCTCGACCCCTCCCCCACCTCTCCCGTCCAATCATTCCACTCCGTAGTTGCAGAGCCCGCCTTCTCCTGCTACACAACTCCCCATGGCTCCTCCCTCTCTCTCTCTACCGAGGTGTGTGTTCCCACCCTCCATTCCGTCCTTTTCCCTCATCTGGCCTGTACTATGGTGGCTAGCAGCCAGAGACTTCATCTCCACTGGCCTTAAATGGCAGTTCAATCTGACAACTCTGGTGTCTATAAAATTCACCTCACATTGACCTTTGACTCCTCCGTGTCTATTGTTGTGAAGGAAGATATTGGATATTCCTGTTTTACCTTCATATTCCACCCATCATTACATCTGAGCCTGTGTCCCGAGTACTGGAACCCATATGCTAATGAAAACTCAACTTGTTACTGATATATGCTGGACACTAATTCACTAGCAGTATAAAACCATTAATAAAATGATCGTTGGGTTTACCTGGAATGTGCTTGACCGCTGGCCATCCTGTGATAGTCTCCGGCTTCTGTGTACATTCACTTCCTCGCAACGAAAAGATCAGTGAAGAGCAAGATCTAGTCAAGATCAGAGCTTTTCAACTGTCAACCCGCAGAAATGTCTTGAGCCTTGAGACTTTATCCAGGTGGGCTGAAGATCTTGCAGAGGTTCTTCGGCCATCGCTGAGGGAGTGGTATCAGGTGTGGCTGCAGACTTGGCATGGGTAGAAAGGTTTCACGTGCTGTGGACCTGCAGGACCAGGAATGAAGGCCTTTTATTTAACATGGTGCAGAATTAGCATAAAGCAGAAGTTACTGGGGTCTTGGCATGGAGAATGTTGCCGTGTTTTCTCACTATGCATTGAAGGAGTAGAATATGTACATCTGGACAGAGCTTTCCGGCCGGTCTGTGATCCGTTGGTTCTCGAACGCACAATTAAAATATTTCCTTATTGACTCTGTTTTTCTCTCTTCCTCCTCTTCCTTCTCCTCCTCCTCCTCCTCTTCGGCCGTCTCGCACCGTTCTTCCTGGTTCTCTGCTCTCTCTGCTTCCGTTCCTTGCCGGATCGCTCCTGTCAGCCTGACTGGAGCAGGCCTCAAATGGCCACTCTGGATTTGGAGTGGTGGTACCAGGAGGTCATGGCTGCCGGGGAGGTGGCCCCTCTCGCGAGCGGCCAGCCGTGCCCTCCCCCTCTCCCAGCTAAATCTCTCTCATCACGCAGGCCAGCGCAGGTAATTCCCGGACGCAGCTCCTGGTCTCTCCTCCGCTGTCCTCCTTAACCCCTTTGGTTTTTGTGATGCTGGACGAGCACGTTGGTGTGAATGGTTGTACTTCACTGTCTCTGCCGCCTCAGGCGGGATGCCTCTGTCCTTCGAGCAGCAGAGCTGCGGTACGAAGGACGTGCACAGCTCCACACGGAGAAGCTAAAGCTCCCTCACTTGGTTTGCCTCTGACGGGTGACTGAAGGGTTTGCGCTATTGTACGCGGCCTCGTTAAGGGAGACTCCATCGCCGATTCAGTTCTTCCTCCACCCTCAGGTATACCGCTCCAAACTGGAGAGTGACGGCTCAGTGGGACTGCGGGCCAAAGCTGGCGCCGGATCTTCACCGCAGTACGGCGCTGCAACGCTTGGCCGTAGTACGGTGACTAAGGTATGTCATGTGGCGGATGCATGGCACATGCATGGCAAATGGCTCAGATCTTTGATGGAAATTTGAGATGAAAATGGGTCACCATTCAAACTGATGAAATTTCGATTTGGATGGACGGATGGGTAGATACTTTATTAGTCCCCAAGGAAACTGAAGCGTCACGGTAGTGAAATACACACATGTAGTCAGTAAAAAGACATTAAAGGACAGCAACAGTAAATAATACCAATAAACTATAACAGTGCAAAGAATGTTAGGGAAAGTATTGCACGGAATTCCATAGTAAGTGCTCAGAGATAAATAGTATAGCAGAGTGAACAAATGAATCTTCTGTGAATGTGCCTAGGCACTTCTGATCCATTCAGACAGAGGGTCGTCCCTCTCACCATTGGCTGACTCGATGTAGAGGGTAGTAATGACCTTACATAGGGCTCCATGCAGCAGCACAAAGTCTCACTCTGTTGTTTTGGCCAAGGCGACCCACGATAACCCCAGCTGTTTATTTTGAGGAATGACTCCGCGAGGTGCACCAGACGGAAACAAGCCATATCATAGGAGACATAACATCCTTGTCCTTTTGTATCCTCATGGCTCTCGTTCCACCACACCCCCGCAGAGCCCCATGACACTCCCCAGCAACACGGGAAGCCTCCCCCGAAACCTGGCAGCCACGCTGCAGGACATCGAGACCAAGAGGCAGCTGGCCCTGCAGCAGAAAGGTACGGTGACCTTCTTGGTGGTAACCTGTCCCTTTGTCGCAGAGAACCTAATGAATTCTCCAGGCCAGGAGAGAACTTGGCCCTCCCTTGTCGGTTCTGACGGCACTAGGGTTCAGAAGTTCCTTCCCATCAACCCCCCCTCACCCACCCCATCAACCCCAGTAGCTCTTAATCCATCCATCGTAACTACGGTGTTCTTCTCTGTCTCCATGTCTCCATGCCTCTCCTACCGCCCATATATCAGTGTCCTTGCCCCCATTGGTCGAGCCCCGGCCCCCCAGCATCAGCCTCACAGGTAGAACCCCAAGCCCGGGGCCTTTCCGTTCAGCTCGTAACCTCTCTGTTCCAGTCGGGACTCTGCCTCCGGCCTTAATAAGAAAGCAGACGCAGCATGCTCTTGTTTGGGTCCTCTCTGACAAGAGGGGTATCCTTGCAGAAGGATGGCTGATGAGCTTGAAGCCACACGTAAGCGAGACCAAACGTAGACTCCGATTCTCGGTGCACATCCTCGATGTGTGTGACTGTGGCTCTCTGTAGTCGGGTCTCCCACACATACAAGCGTTGTTATGTATGCGTGGGACACGGCTACACTGAAACATGGCTGGCCCGGGTTGGTGCTTGAGGCACTGGTTGACGTCTTCGGACCTCGTGCATGCACCAGCTTTGACATTGTATCTCCACCTTGATACCGAATTTTTTATTTATTTTTTTTTTTGTTAGGATGGCTGTGCTTTTCCCCACCCCATCCCCACAGCTAGTATAGTGTGTGTTTATTGCGAGCAGCAGGCCTGTTGACCGCCGGCATGCATTTGCGATAGTGTGCGAGCCCATGCATTATGCATATCCCAATGCGCCTATGACTGGTGCATCGTTCTGACTTTGTCGATGAGGTCGGTTCCACGCTCAGGCCACCGGGGGGCAATCATGTGCCTCTGCGCGCACCCTCACGCATGATGCACAGCTGCCCCCACCCCCCGGCAGAGCTAAGAAGTCCTCTAACTCCCACGAACGCCGCAGGCCACCAGGTGATCGAGGAGCAGCGCCGGCGTCTGGCAGAGCTGAAGCAGAAAGCAGCAGCAGAGGCACAGTGCCAGTGGGAGGCGCTGCATGGTTCCCAGACCCAGCTGAACGTGTCCGTAGTCTCGCCCGGGCCTCCCATGGTGCACCACTCCATCCTGCACCACCAGCCACCCCCAGCCGGAGAGCGTGCCTACGACACCGTCAGCCTGGAAAGCTCCGACAGCATGGACACCAGCGTCTCCACGGGCAACAACTCCGCCTGTTCTCCTGACAACATGTCCAGGTTAGAGCCGAAAGCGGCTATCATGTGACAGCGTGCTGTGACGTTAGCGGTACATGGGAAAAGGGTTAGGTTTAGGGATAGGGTTAGGTTTAGGGATAGGGTTAGGTTTAGGGTTAGGGTTAGGCTGTGTAGTGACGTGTTCTTCCTTATTTACGATAACAGGTTGCAGGGTTTTCATTTGTTTCATATCAGATCACAAAGATGAGAAAGAGGCTGAATTTGACTTCTACTCTTCATAAAAAAAAACCTGAAAGATCTATTCTGAGGAGCAGGATGGCACGTTGGCTCAGTGGGTAGTGCTGTTGCTTCACAATGCCAGTGCTGGAGATTTAAGTCCTGCCTCCACACTGTGCATTTTTGGAGCTTGATTGCTTTGCTACTGGTTACCCGAGTTTGCTCACGCGGTACAAAGACATGCGGTTAATTGCCCATAATGGTTGCGTTTATGCATTCTTAGTTGGACTGGTGCCCCGTACAAGGTGTACCCCTAACCTTTGCCCTGTCCTGTCTGGAATAGGCTTCTGGTTCCCTCAACCATGATTAGGAGTAAGGGCACAGAGTCTGTGATCGGATGGTTGCTGGTTCAAATCCCTGGGGCGGTAGAGTAATTTCACTAGTGGGCCCCTGAGCAAGGCCCTCAGTTGCACCAGGGACTGACTGACCCTGGTTTATATGAAAACAATGTTTGTCGCTTTGGATAAAAGTGCCTGCCAATTAAATAAAATGTAATGATTAGAAGGTTGGATTATTATAAGAGCTGTGCATCTATGCCAGGGGTTAGGCAATCTTATCCCGAAAGAGCCATTGTGTGTGCAGGGGTTAGATTACTAATTAGAGGACTGTCTGGCCAAAGAGTCCTCTCACCTGGTTTTGAACAGCTGACCTAAAGGTTATCCCAGAAACCTTCGTACACACCGGCCCTTTGTGGATAAAATTGGCCACCCCTGATCCATGCAAATTATAATATGCACAGTATTTCATCTTGAAATTAATCTAGGGAATTGTTTTATGATTCCATTATGAATATCGACTTTAATCCAGTGAAAACATTGAAATGGATACACTCTAAGCAGGACAGAGAAATATGGCTGTGAGAGCAGACTCCCAAGTGAACACTAGGGGCCGCTATTGCTCCTGCTACGCCGTCACACTCCATGTGCCGTTGCACTGCATGTCACCAGAAAAACAATAGCACATGACCCATTGTGCTTTGGGAGTTCACTGACCTCCGCCTTCATCTGCTGGCCGCAGCACCAGCGGGATGGACGCCCTGAAGATCGAGGAGATGGAGAAGATGCTGAAGGAGGCCCAGCTGGAGAAGGCCAGGCTATTAGAAAGTCGGGTGAGTTAGTGACTCCTTCACTGGCTGCTCTCATGACATAAACTCCTGTAGCTTTAGTGTTTTTAACTGGAGTCTCTATCTTTTACGCTGGTGAGGAAGTGGAGAATCCTCTAATGGAAGACTGCATTAGCTTCTGCTAATTCCTACCTGTACCCCCCCCCCCAGGAAAGGGAATCCCAAGCCCGTCGACAGATGCTGGAGGAGGAACGGAGGAGGCGCGAGGAGGCGGAGCAGCGGCTGCAGGAAGAGGCGGAGCAGCGGCAGCAGCTGGTGGAGAAGGAGGTCAAGATGAGGGAGAAGCAGTTCTCGCAGGTGCGCCCCAGCCCCCAGCTGCCATGCCCCTTATCTCCTGGTAGGCCTGATCCAAATGGGCCCAGCAGCTGACATGCAAAACCACGCAAAACACATGGTTTCAGGTTCTACACACAATTACACAATTACTGTGTAATTCCTACACTCTTGGGCCTTGTTTGAGTACAAACATGGTACACAAGATAAAGTGGTATGCTGTACATCTATATTGTATGTATTATTTTCTATTTTATCTTGTTATTTATTTGTTTTATTTGTCTTATATCGCTTTGGTGAGGAGCACAGTTTCTTTGCTCATGTACAATGATAGATATTGTATCATATATTTTGCTTCTAAGACTGAAGACAGCAGCTGCATACCTGGTATTTGTATTTGTTGATGTTATGTCTAGTGTCTGTTATGTCTGTCATCTGCACCGACTGGACGTGGCTTTGCACAGTAGCATCTGCCAAGTGCAGTGTGGATAAACACGTCAGTGAGAGCGCCGTGGCAGACTTATGGAGACACGGCTGATAGCACACGGGAGGAAGACACAAAAACCAAAGAGATTTTTGACCTTAAAAGGAGGGCCGATTTTAACTATAGGCTGAGGAGGTGCTTACCTAGGGCTCCCAGTTACCTGGGTTGTGGAGGAAGAACAATGATCATCAGTTTTCCTGGTAGGGGGGCCTTCCAATTTAAGCTTTACCTAGGGGGCCTAAAAAGGCAGAGCTGGCCTTGACCAAAAGGATAAACATCGCCCGCTGTAGTAGTGTTCTCTGGTGAGCACGACGACTACGGAGTTCTCCCTTCATGTTAGATGATTTCCATGCCAACGGCAGCCTTGCGATCTCAAGGTGCACTTAAACCCTTCCCCAGGCCCGGCCCATGACGCGCTACCTGCCGATCCGCAAGGAGGAGTTTGACCTGCGGGCTCACGTGGAGTCGTCGGGCCACAACATAGACATCTGCTACCAAGTGATCGTCACCGAGAAGATGTGCAAGGGCTACCTGGTCAAGATGGGAGGCAAGATCAAGTCGTGGAAGAAGCGCTGGTTCGTCTTCGATCGCCTCAAACGGACCTTCTCCTATTACGTAGGTGGGTGTGGCTTCAGTACCTTATGCGATTGGTCTCTAAATGATCCTTATGTGCGCATAGGCAGGGCTGCACAAGTCATGGCTGAGCCCCTGAAAAATTCTATCCAAATGAACCCTCCCTCTACAGACCAAAGCTATTATCCACGCTCACACACTCATGGGTGCCCCCTAGTGTCTAGGCCCCTGAAAGTCTTTCCCTTTCTCCATCTCCATCTCTATCCATGGTCATGCAACGGCTAGAAGGGTGGTACTGTACCCTTAAACCACAAAGACTGGGTTTGAGTTGTACCCTGACTGTCTGTGTGGTCTTCGCATGTCCTTCCAATGTTGTGCAGGTTCCTCCAGGCTTGCCAGTCTTCCACTGCTGTCCATGCATCTTGATGAATCTGTCTCCCTAAATTACCCTTAGCCATTTCGTTGTGTGCATGTCCTGCATTTGACTAGTATCCCAACCCAGGGTGTACCCCAGCCTCAATTAATCAATTAATGATTTTGTAAAATGAATGGATGCCTCTGGTGTGTGAATATCTATATATATACATGCAGTAGTTCAATAATTTTCAGAGATAAAATGTGGAGCAAAAAAGCAGTGGCATCGTCGTCAATGCCGTCATGGCCGCTGACCGTCTTAGCAGATTCAATTTGAGACGCTTCTTCTCCTTGATGTTCACTTGAAAAGTATGCAGCCAAGAGCCTTCAGTAGCTCCCTGTCTCACTCTCTGGCATTCAGAGACTTCCTCGAGATGAGGGGTGGGGGCAGCAATGTCACCAGGACTCCATCCTGGGGTAGTCATTTGGGTATGTTGGGTGGGAACCAGGAATCGATTTGTGTCAGTGGTCTTTGGGGGCTCCTGGTAGGTAAAAGCTGGGTTCCTGGTCGATTGAGTGACTGTCTGCGAAGGTCGGGAAGATGATCAGTTTGGGTGGACACTGCTCACCCCCTTATGAGAAGCGGGCAACTGCAGTGGGCGGGGCTAACCGACGGGTGGCGTGACCTCACGTAACCGTTCGCGCTCGGCACGTCTGGAAAAAGGAGCCGCCCGTCTCTGTGTGATGATGATGAGGATGAGGATGATGATGATGAAACCGGCTGTAACGCCCTCCCAGCCCGCGTCCCCACCAGGGGGAGCTCACGTGCTGTGCACCCCTATCACGCAGTGCCGGGGTCCTGCCGTACACTGGCTTTTCTGTGCGTCTCCTCCGCGGACGTGGAATATAGTAACAAAGCAACCCCCCCCTCCCTTCCCAAGGAATGGGGTGGAGGGGGGGGCGGAGCCACTTCTTGTCGTCGGGCGCGCGGATCAGCGAGAGCTTCCCTGCCGTCGCCGTGACACCCGTGTGGGAGCGAAGGGGGATTTTCCCAAAGCAGACTGCTTGCTCGGGTGGGCGGGTGTCAGTTACTGATTTAAATAAGCTATAAAGCAGCTAGCTGTCAGGGTTTCAGCCGGCAGCCCACGCCTGTCCCAGGGACGACATCTCTGCTTAGCTCTCCGTCTGCCCCTCTCTCTTCCTCCTCAGATAAACACGAGACCAAGCTGAAGGGGGTCATCTACTTCCAAGCCATAGAGGAAGTATACTACGACCACCTGCGAAGTGCCACCAAGGTAAAGGTCTCCCGTGATTCTCCGCTGAGGGATCTGCACTGTTTACTGCGACCACTGAAACCACCGCCCCCGTTTTCTCTTCCTGCATAACCAGTATAAACATCGCATTATTTTCCTTTTTTTTTCTTCCTGTTAATTTAAACCTTCCTGGCTCTCCGTCCATCCATTGAGTTGTTTTCTTTTTCTCACCCCTCCTCGCCCCCCCGTCCTACCCCTCCCTCCTTTGCTGGCCGGCTCCACAGAAGGGATTTTTCAACATGAGCCTGGCCAGTGTATGTATGACTCCCCCTTGTGGGCTGTGCGTGCGACTGCGTGTGCATTTGTGACGCCTACAGGCCTTCCTTCTGATTTCGAGAGAGTGAAAATGAGACCTGGTATATAATCATGCGGTGACACCGAGTGGGCTGAGTCAGTGTGTGTGACTGTGTGTGTGCCCCCGGGATGCCCCCCCTCCCCCCTTAGCCTGACCCTCTTATCCCT
>JAODKN010000039.1:16662680-16674202 GCA_026774425.1 Petrocephalus zakoni | reverse complement strand
GGGGGGATTACTATTGACCGAACCCCCCCCCCACACAACAAACACACACACACACACAAACCACCCTCACCACATCCCCCACCACCAACTCCAGCCACGTGAAGAAAAGTCACAACAAAAATAAATAATATACAACAAGTGTGTTCTTATACAATTGTCTCTGTGCATTCTTCATTTTCTTCGCTCGGTAAATTATTTTATGTAAGTTTATAAAATAGTAACTGGGCTATTGGTGCAGTTCCGGCAGCCGGGGGCCTTGACGACGGGGGTGCATCCCATTAACAGGGAACATTGCATTACACCCCGATTCTCTCTGTAGGCTTGCAGTGGTGCTGAGTCCGAATCAGAATCAGCTTTATGTACAAGTGTATTCAAACACACAGGGAATTTGTCTCCGATTGTCAGTGGCTGTCAAACACACGCAATCAAGGCGAGACAAGACAATGGTCGCATACAGTCAAATTGATACATAGAATGTGGATGATAAACGTATAAAAAGAAAAGGAGTGCATGTCAGTGCTGGGCTAAAGAGTATGGACAATGGATAGATGGATGGATGGATGGACGGATGGATGGATGGAGTAATAAACGTAGTGGTCGAGAGGAGACGAGAGAGGAGTTCCTCAGTTACACTGGTCCTTGGCGGGATGACGCAGCCCAAAGCCCAAAGAACAGGGTCATAGCTATAACAATGCTAAATTTGGATTGATTTCCGGATAGACTTTGTGTTTAAAGATGAAGAACGTGTCAAAGATCAAGACATGAAAAATGTCTGTTTGCTGCACTTGTGACCCACATCTGTGTTCAGAAGTTTTCAAGTCTTTAACATTTTTCTTTTTTTAAATATGAAAATATATGTGACTCACTATGTGGAGATGCTCTACAGGCTGGGTTGATAGCATGTTGTTTCCAAAGCTGCCCCTTTTCTGTTCCCCTCAGTTTGATGTGTAACCCGCAGTCACAGAGTGCAGAACTTCAGGAGCATTATTAAGAATGCAATGAGGAAAGAAAGGGGAAAAAATGAATAATATTTAATGCAAACTGATAAAACTTTATTAATACAAGCTTAAATTATACCCCCTTTAAAAATACACATGTATATATATATATATATATATATATATATATGTGTGTGTGTGTGTATTTTTAAAAATATATCTATATATCTGAGTTTTTCAAAATCAAACACTCTATGTCCCCTTTCTCAGATGTTCAGTGGCCCATGTGCCCAGTTCTTCCTCTACCTTTCATTGTTCCTGCCCAGAAATTCTTAACAAAGGTACAGTTACGAGGCAGATATATTACTGTTGGCACCCAGTGACGGAGCAGCACCCCTTAACACTGAGTAACCATGTTTGTGCCATGTGTTCCCAGGATTAGCTTGGAATCACTGAAATCCTAATTGGATAAACTGTTATTGAAGATTGTATGAGTGAGTCAACAGATGTTCCTGTATGTTATTGTTCTAAGTACTAGGAAAACCAAGTCTGAGGTTTAATTGAAAATCTCACTCACGTATTATAAACTATAATCAAAAAAGTAGTTGCTAGGCTGTGTTGGAATTTAATTCACTGCTTTGAAAAGATATCAACCTTTAAATTCCTTTCTTCTTTTACTGAGTGAGCTGTTGACCTCTTAGCTTGTGACTGGTTGCTCCATTGGTGTTAATTTAACAACCTTTTCATAAAAGTGCATTTCACAACTGGGACAAATGGATCAATTTGCAATGCCATGGCAGAATTCCCAATATGCCCCCGACTAAAGTTTATGTTATATTGCACTTAAACTCCTGAGGCTGACTGCACATTGATGCCTATTTGATAGTTGTGGATCAAAGCTTACACTTTGAATTTTATGGGAATACTTAATTATCGGTGCACACTTGCACTTAATTTTAAACTGTGTGGGTTCAAGGAAAAGCCGCAGAAAGGTAATGGTTGTTAAGAGATTAATTTTTCCTTTGGCCATTCCTGATTTGCAACGGCACAGAATCTGAATGCGAGCGTCAAATGTGGGCAGCAACTTTGGGTAGCAACAGGGAAATGGTGCAGTTAGCTGTCATACTCCGCTTCTGTTGTTGACAGTTAAATTCTTCAAATGGAACTCGAGACTGAGGAAAAACTAGGCAAAGCTTAGTTTTGCCATGAGCTAAATTAATACAAAAGTTGCACACCCCCCACCCGTGACCGTTCCAAACCCGTTATACCATGTCAGTTGTGTACTGTAACCCCATTGTCAGTGACCCATTTTACAGAAACCTGTATCACTCTTGAAGAAAGACGTGTGATTCCTCAAATTCTGCTCCTTTGCTCTCACAGCCAGGTTGTTTACTATGTCTTGTTGTATAATTAATCAGAAACTGAGGGTGTCTATCAAAATTTGAATGTCTGAAGGTGAGGAACTGAAAAATATTGCTTCTGACAGCAATGTTGTCATTGATATGACAGTACGATCCTTATGGTAGTTCGACAGTCTTTAGTTGACGATGATAATTTTACTTTTCCATGGTATGGTCTTCTATTACAGAACAATATAATGCATCGTGACTTGCTAAATCTCAAACTTACAACAATCGAGTACAATATTAAACTAAGAATAAAAAATCAACAATTAAAACAACAACAACAACAAATATACTAATCGACAAGGCTATGTCGTACTACCACGCGTACTATTACGAGTATATATCCTATTCTTGCAAATCGCCTAAAACAAATTCAAACGTCAGCGCCATAAGGATGATCAAACGCTTCCCAGCACAAACTTTTTCCATGCTGCTTTACACTCGGGATATTTACATGAAACACGTGGCTAGAAAGCGGTAAAATAAAACCACTGGGACTCGACGGCCGTTGCCAGTCAGCCAATCAAACATTACTACCCAGCCAATAGAGTGGCGACAGACTCACCACAACCAGCGAATCTGCTTTCAGTTTTAACATCTGATGCAACAGGGCTGCAATAGCTGTCACGCACTTTCTGTGTGTATTATTGTATCCTTCCCCGTCATGGGCAATTAAATAGTCCGTGTTAAACTACAAAATATATAAGTTACGGATCAAATATTCCAGAAAATTATTTAATCTTGTACCTGCATTAAAGGTTTTCTAATTATTTTACACCCTAAATCATCCGTATCCGGTCGGATTTCTGAAAAACAACTTTGTTATTCGCATCTGATAATATAATTTTATCTCTTTTAGCATCACAGCGGCAATTGCTACATTAAATGTATCTGTTATAAAGAGCTAATTTACATTCAACGCATCAACAAATCCCCTGTCAAATCGAATAAGCTTTGAGGGGACGCAGGCCAGCGGAGGGATCTCCACCTTGTCAGAGTGACGTAGCTGGTTGCTGGGTGTTGGTGAAGAGATACTTTGATTCAATGAACTTTGGGTCCTTAAATTAATGCAACAAAGCATCTGCGCTTCTTCATTACTGTCCGGGATTTTCCTTGGAAAACATGGCTTTTTAAATTTTGAGGACTCTCAACTCGAAACGCCGTGCTTTGCATTCGCAACGCACCCCAGAACAAGAACATTTTCAGCAAGAATGGAGTAAGTTTGATCCCTTATTAATTTCTGTTACCGTAGAAAGTTTATTACCCCGTCACGCGCTTCCTCCTAACTGTTTAGATGGTACGAAGTGGGCTTACTTTTTTGAAGTAGTTATGCCATGTTAAGGTTATACTTTGTCTTGAGAATGCTCCTCGTGATAGTTGTGGCATTTAAAAGTTTTTCGGTAACGCGTATGTTGTTTTTCTTTTCTCATTATATTCAAAGTGTCAACTTTGCAAACTTTCTTATTCCTGGCAAACGCGTCTTCCAGCGCTGGTACATTAATTTTGTAGCGTCGTATCTGTAATACTAACTGGTTAGCGGAGAGCAGCCGTTGTCAGGCTACTTGTTTGTGGCGGTGTTGTTTATCTGTCTGGATTTGCGGTTACCGTTATGCGCGGACCAACTCGTCTGTGGGGGCGCGTGTAAAGTTTTCCCAGCGCCCCCTTACCAGTGTCATTGAGTCCGGCGCGTTTCCGCCGCTTTTTGACGAGAGCGTCGCCGAATTGCACCGATTAGATTTGGTTTTAATGGGGGAATAAAGGGGGCGCGCGGTCCGAGCCGCGGCGCGGAGTTACGCATTACGTCATGTACAGTCGCCCTCGTGCCGCGAACGCGTCGCGACCGCGTTCCGCGCGCGTCTCCCCGCCGCGGCCACATGCTGGATGCTGGGAACCTGCGCTCTTTACGACCGCACCGTTAAAACTTGCGTTTTATACGTTTTTTTTGCGCTGTTTTATTATTCCCCTATCTTATTCAAGTTAATGTTTCGTGCGTGTTATTGCATTTATTTCTTGTACGTCTTGTATTCAAGATTTTTTGGATCCTTGTTCGGCTGTAGTATTTTCTCCTCTGAAGTGCATGATAGTATTTTTTTTCTTTTTTTTTAAGATTATTTGGGGGAAAATGTTTTTGTTCGGAAGAGTAGGCGTATTCATTATTAATTTGTCACCTTGTTGTTTTGTGTATTTTTGTAAGGATGCTTTAAAACCCATATTATCTCTTCTTGGTGGCCACCTTAGTTGTATAACGTAGTTTTGTTACTTTTTAGATCTTACAGTCATTTTGGCCTTAAAATGCATGTTTGGTACATTTTCCTTTTTACGTCGTTCGTAGTTACATACTTTTTTTTTTTCTCTTCATTTTCTGCGCTCTTACGGAGCCGATTACCTCAGTGTTGCGACATGCTTAGTTGCTTGCGGAAATTCATGAAATTAAAACCTGCTGCACAGTGTTTCTTTGTGGCATCCATAAATATTTTTAATTTTATTTATTATTATTATTATTAGTAGTAGTAGTAGTAGTAGTAGTAATAGTCGTGTGTGTATGTGTGTGTGTGTGTGTGTGTGTGTATTATTAATTTATTTCTATTTTTGCTTGTAAACTTTTCAGTGTGAAGTTTTAATGTTTTGCTTAACCTGCCAGTCGTGTACGCCTCTTCCACGTTTTGGCTCCTCTCCTGCTGCGTATGTGTGTACTCTAAACGTTCTGCCCAGGTGTTGTGCAGCGCTCCCAGCTCCGTGACATTTTTTTTGTGTGCGCCCGTAATTCTGTGCTTCCCCTCCCCTTATCAGTGTAACCCTTGGTCTGAGTGTCAGGCGTCTCATTGGTGCATATTCTGTTATGTGTACGCCCAGTATACCTTTACTTCCTGTAAACGGATCTCACATGCCCTAGTGGGGTTTGTGACTCATGTTTAAAAGCCATTCATTGCATGTGCATGCTGGTCATCAGAGAGATTTGTTTGAGTCGTTTACAAATGCTAGTTAGGAGTTTTTTTTTATTATTATTATTCAAAACTGTGCGATATTTCTTTATACTCCATCTTATTCTTTAACACTTGGAACGGATGAAATGTTTGACAATGTATTTTACAGTGAATTTATCAATGATTTTTTTTTATCAGTTTAATTATTGGGAGCTTTGTTCTCTCGTTGGGGATTATCTGTTTTCTGAATGTATATTCATTTAGTGACCTGCATTGTGATTATAGTTTTTTAAAAAAAAGGGTACTAAATGCGGAAGCAGGAAAAGTAAAATGAAGGGGAAAAAAAATACTCCAGCTGGACTCAAACTGCTTTTTATTTATTTTATTGAAAGGTGCACAATTTTTTGATTAACGATACACATGAATCCTCCTTGACAATAGTTGGGCATTAAAAAAAATCCTATAATAACTGCTCTGATTTAAAACAAGAGCAGAGCAGATTAGCAAAAAAAATCACTACAAATTTTAAAAAATTTATTTGTAATAGTAGCTAATTTACTTTGAAGGCACCCCAACCTGTTGCATCTATTTCTGACCTTCCTTGAAGTGTAATAGAGATGGTCTATTGGATTAACGCCTTTTTGTCTTCCCGAGAAATTTTAACGGGCTGTCGTTCTGATCGAAATGACTGATCGTGCGTTTCCGGCAGGTCTCACCATGCCCACCCAGCTCTGTCCCTCGTGTCTCATCTCACGAACTCTCAAGCGTTGTGCACGTTCGGCCTTTTGAATCGAAGCGGACGGAATGATGGCGACATCGGTTCCTCTCTGGAAGACTCTCCTCGTCTGCCCGGTGGACCCCCTCGATCTCTCTCCCCCACAGGCTAACCACAGCCAATTGCAGGGGAGGAGAGGGGAGGAGCCAGAGGAGAGCCAGCGCTTAAGTGGTAAGTTGCAGTGAAGACGCCTTTTTATTTTTCCCCTGTTCCAGGTGAGAACCGCACTGCAGCACACTCAATATCCTCGTACAGTGAGTAGGACTAATCGACTGTCGTTTAAATTTTTATTATTATAATTTTTTTAAATCCTTTTTTGGTAATGCCTTCTGTACTGGTATTTATAATTCTCTCTGCAGGTTTGTTTGTATGCTGTAGTAGTGTAATGCATGATGGCTACTTCTTGAACTTCCCCCGTCAATAGCTATGGCACTGGTTCCGATTTTACGTGTCTGGGCCAAATTCCGGAATGGACAAGGCGAATATCGTGCAGCTTTGGTGAAATTAAATGCGAATACCGTTAAATATTTTCAGTATAGCGATTCCGTTTTTTCTTAAATTTTTTTTTTTTAAATTTATTTTTTTTCTTCTTATATTTCCATAGGCGATGGTCTCACGGACTGGATGACGGAAGAAGTTGATTTTTCCTCTTACCTCCCTACCCCTCACTCCTCTCCCTCTCCCAATTCCTCCCTTCCCCCTTCACCCCTTCAGCATGACATCCAGGTGCCGTCTGATTTGGAGGTCATGACCTCTCTACTGCAGGAGGAACTAGCTCAGTTGGAGGATTACTTCCTGTCGGACTCAATCCCCGAAAAAGTAGGAAAATTGGGAAAATGTGACAAAATTCCTTCAGTAGTGGGCCCCCAATCATACTACCAGTTGCCCTATGCTTCGTATAATTCTAGCCAATCAGAATCCAGCCCACTTCTTGTTACCCTGGCAACTGGGGAGCTAGACCTGCTGAGCTTTTGCGGCGGCCCCATTGGCCGACCCAAAACCCCTAGACATGCCCCTTACAACTGCAGTCGCCCTATTAGCAATGGTCGTAAGAGAGTTTCTGATGGTATGAGGGCGGGGGAGGGAATAGAGAATAGTATCTGGAGTTCCAAAGGAAATAACTCAGGTAGCCCAGAGGTGACCATTAATGGGAACTACTGCTGTGTTGAGGGTGACAAATTTGGGAAGGGATATTGTGTTGGTGGTGCACTTGACATCAGAAAATGCACCCTATTGCCAAAAGAGGAAAAAAATTGTTTCATGGAAAGTACTACTAATGGTGAGAAGATGTTTGGAGGGTATGGTTTTAGTGGGCCATTGGATGTCTCACACAAGAAAGAAGACCAGTTGATGTATGGTGCGAAAGAGGTTAGCGGTAGCGATGACAGCATGGAAATGGAGACGTTTCATGAGAGTAAAAGTTGTGATGTGGTGAAAGCTAACCCTTGGAAGACTGAGTCTGGTGAGGGGTGCTTTCTTCATGCCACAGCGGACGCCTACCACAGTTTTCTGGGTGGGGTAGATGAGTCTATGAGAGCAGGGGTTGTGGAGGTAGGGCACCGGCATGGCGGCTTCCACTCTGGTTTCCTGGAAGACCAAAGCTCCAAGTGCCACAGCGAAGGGCTTGAGCTGGGGTCTTCTGCTGGCCTGCCATCGCAAGGACTTAAGGAAGATCCTGGTACCGTCAAGCCAGAGCATGATTCTGCCCCGCTGGAAGTCCAAAATGGCGAGCGAAAGCAGAAGAAGAGAGACCAGAATAAGACTGCAGCTCACAGGTGAGAAATGGACTCCAGAACCTCAAGAAGGGTGTCGAAGATACAGGACATCGAAATTTTTGACAGCAAGAAAAGTTCATAGAAGTTTTTGGGTTTTTTTTTAGTTTAAGTTTAGATTTAACAGTGAATCATGCTAGGTGCATATTTTAGGAATGGGGGGCCTATCTGCAGAATTTCGAACGTGTCTTGCTGTACTTGCTGTTGCCATACTGACCGTTTTGGTGCCACCGATTGGCTTCAGGTATCGCCAGCGGAAGCGGGCCGAGCTGGACTCCCTGGAGGAGCAGCTGCACGGGCTGGAAGGGCGGAACCGGGAGCTCCGGGACAAGGCGGAATCCGTCGAGAGGGAGATCCAGTATGTCAAGGACCTTCTTATTGAGGTCTACAAGGCCCGCAGCCAGCGGCTCAAGCAGGATTCCAGCGCCTAACCCGGGCCAAGGCTCCTCCATAATGGCTTTGAAGGCAACGGCAGATGGAAAAGTAGTGGGAATTGAGGTCGGAAGGTGGTGATATAATGTAGTATTTGTGTTTTTGTTTTTTTTTTTGTTTTTTTTTCCTCTTTGGCTTATGGCTATGAAATCGAGAGGCAACCAGCTATGTACTTCCTACTTTTGCACTGTGTACAATGTGCCGATTTACATTGTAAAAGCAGGAGCCGTAATGCCCACCAGCACTGTGAAGCTGTGATGTTTTAGAATACCACAACGTTAGCACATCTCTTCCGATCGGGTGGTAATCAACCAAGACAAGATCTCATCTAGCACATGTATGAAAGGCGTTGCACGTAACCTTCTCATGCAGCGTTGCATGCTGGTCCTCAGCCCGGCATGCCTTGAATTGGCTGGATTGTGTCTGCATTGTGTCTCATATTTTTATAATTTTTTTTTATCTTTATTTCTTCTGTGAAAATATCCTTGTTGGGGGCTGAGTAACTTGGGGTGTTTTGTGTGTGTTGGGTCGGTGTGGGCATCGGTGACTGTCACGTGGGTGCGTCGCACGCCCTGCGGTTCAGTGACTCTCGTGAAGCAGGTGAGGGTGTTTCGCCACAAGCCTCGGGAACGTCCACGTTTGAAGCGATTGTCCTCTCCCGGCTCGTGCTGGGATGCCCCCTCTACACCTAACCATTGGTGCAAGGACATTTCAAAGTTACTCACTCTCGCCCCCCAAATATTTTCGGGGAAGGGGGGCCCATGTCTGTAATGCATGTCTGAAAGAATAAAAGCGCATGCTAGTCCGTTACTCAAGAGTGAATGTTAGAGAACATAAGTGTCCATCTCTGCATTTCTGCATGGCTTACCCTACACAACTTTATAACTGAATGTTTCTATGAGTGACGCTTGCTACCGTGCACAAGTAGAACAGCTCATGACAATTAGCCTTAGATTACTCCCTCTCTAAGACAATTTATATCTGTCATTTACCAGGAGATTTCTTCCTTCCAGTGACCCTCCCCCTCCAAACACTATTTATCTCTCAGTTTCTAATTGTTATATCTGCGAAAACAATCACAGTTAATACTTTTATACAGATATTGTGCTCTGATTAGTATGACTTTTAAAATTGTATTTTGAGGGGAGATTTTTTTAGGTGTTATACCAAGTCACTGTTTTTATATTTTTTCACTAGAATATGTATGATAGCTTGTGATGTTGGCATTTGGATTTTTTGCTTCTAAAGATGCAGTGTCCTCACTCATGTTATCAGCTTTTTTTTTTTTAATTGGCGCAAAATATATATTACGTGCCGTTTTTTTTTTTGACTTGCACTTTTATTCGGTGCTAATGCATGGACCACTGTAATGGTGAAATTATTTATTTCAAACGGCATACTGATGGAACTGGACTGTGACATAAAAGCAGTACAGGAAGTCCCGGTGTAAATTTACCTGGGAGAAGGTCAACATCAGAGTAACCACTTACGTTTTATTTTCTTTCCTCAAAAGTGAATTATTTTTAAGATCGGGAGATTTTTTCCAATGACGTCTGTAACGCTATTTATACAAGTGTGAAATGTAAGTTAAAAAATAAATGTGAAATAAAGGTGATTTATGAAAGTAGCGGTTTTAAATCTGTATGCCAGATGAATAAAACGATTGAGTGTGACCCGGAAAGTATGGCAAGGTCAATCACTTTCTTTTCTGCAGAAAACCGAGCAGGACACTGCATCCGTTGGTGAATGCTTTGACACATCTTGGCGATGCACAATCATCTGTTTTAAAATGGCTAATATGCAACGCGATTTTATGTCATTTTGTGATTTCCTTGAATCTGAGTGTTCTAATATTTGAGCTGTGTGTTTTGTTTTCTATAGCAGGACGTAGGTGTAAAATACATTGGGCTGTCCACTTTCATATAAAATAATTCAATGTATCGTCTCCAGGTATCTTCGTGTAAGATGTCATTTCTTTAATTCAAATAAAGTGGCTTGTGTCAGCGATAACGACTTAAGTTATTGAGCTGGATATTGTGAGGGTGTCGGAGGAGCATTAAGCACATCCAAAAGTAGACGTTACTGAACTCGGTTTCAACATTTTTTTTACTAAACTATATGGCACGAATGAAAATGCATTACTGTTAAATCGGACTATTTTATAAAATCGAATTTAGCCAGATAAGGATTTATACACCCTCAGTCGCTTTATTCGGCGCCGACTGCCCGCCTTTTTAAAAACGTTTTACTTGCTGCGGCTCGTTTTGGGATGAGCTCAGTTGTGGCCAATCAAGCCTCCTTTCCCTCTTGTTGAAATTTATAAGAAATACCCGAAGAGTAAAAATACTGCTTTGTAAATGCTGTAAATTTAAAATGAATCTATATGATGTGAGGTTCTGTGTGTTGCGCAGCAGTGGAAATTCAGAAACGTTTAACATGTTATGTTCATTTTAAACACAACCTTTTAAATGTTAGTATTGCCGGAAAATCAGAAAAATATATTCCAACGTAAGACTTTAACGTTATGTCAACCCTTGTCAATTTAGGTAGTTGTTTACAGGTAGTAAATTTGTATTTTACGAAACTGGGTTTATTGTTTTTTTTTTTTTAAAAACAAAACAAAATAAAACGCCACGGAAAACAATACCAGCAGAAAAAAACAAATGTGCGGAAAATGTACATACTTGTTTTATGGCAATTTTTGGAGAAAAAAACCCTAAATATACAAATACACGTGCAGTAAAAGTTAAAGCGTTACCCACAAGATCACCAGCTTGCATGTTATTAGATTTATATGTTTACTGACAGTGATATTTTGTTCACCAGAGAACAAGGGAGAAGTAAAATAAATTAATTAATAATAACATGGCTGCCAAGGGAAGGGGACTTTCCCAGACAAATATTTATCTGAAAATAAAACAGTAACTGAAACAGGTTTTAAAGAACGATGTATTACTGAAAATCGTTAAAAATATGGCTGGTATTAAAGGGAAAAAAACGGCCAAATTTACATTACGTTGACAAGTTTTTGTTATTTTTTTCAAATTAATTTATTTGCGCTAGTACGTAATAAAATTAAATTTATTGTCGGAAGAACTTGAAATGACTCTTAAAAACTATAGGCTAAAACCTTATTCCGCAAAGACTGAACAAGTGTAACTGAAACGATAAAAGCGACTGCGTGGTTCTGAAATGTAGTCCTGGTGTGGGGGGGGGGGGGGGGGGGGGGGGGGGGGGGGGGGGGGGGGGGGGGGGGGGGGGGGGGGGGGGGGGGG
>JAODKN010000039.1:16641512-16653366 GCA_026774425.1 Petrocephalus zakoni | reverse complement strand
GTTGCCAGCTCCAATCCACCTTGGCATATTTTTTTTACTCTGTGGGTAAACTGGAGAACCTTTGCTGACAGGGGGAAAACATGCAAACTACACACACATGGAGCCTCAGCGGAGACTTCAGGTCTGGTCCCAGAGGCGTGAGGCAACAGTGCTAACCACCCCCGCCAAAATGCAGTAAAGCCGCCAAAACAGTTCACGTGTCTCAAAATAAACTCTGACCAAAACACTGCAAAATTCTCACCTGACGTGCACAATATATCTGACACAGCAGAATGGCCAGAATCGCTCGAAACAGGGAGAATTCAAAAGTGCATCAATGTCACTTTGCAGAATGTTTGATTTTTAACATACGGCACTGTTCCGTTTAAGAACAACACCTTTCCACTCCACAGAAAGCATTGTAGTACACGTTACAGGAATGAATCAGAAATGCTGCTATATGTTTCAATGGCCAATATATCATTTTTGAAAATGACAGTAACAAACTACAGTAAACCACAGAAAGCAGTATTAAATAATATAAAGGCAATACATATTTAATACATGCACACAAATGGACATACATGTATATGTACGCAACAGTGCTAGCCCACCCTCTCTCCAGGACTCGGCCACAAGTCCTCATCCACATCATATCTAACGTCTTCTCTTCACAGGATTGTCTGAGAAAGTATCTTTAAGCATGCCTAATGCAACTCTATCCAGCATTCATAACCCCCATTAAGGATACCTGCTCATGTGGGTGGCGGTCACACACCTTCCACCTCCACACAGAAAAGAATTCCTCAAGGGGGGAGTTAGGCAGGCAGGGAAAGCGAGGAGATCCGGGGGTGTTCCGCAGATCGCCCCGTGACTGCAGCGGAGAGGTAAAACGGCACGCTATCCCACACAGCAACTTCCCCTTTCTTCCAGATCGGTCCCTAGGGACTGCGCCGTATGGGCCAATGGCTGCTTCTCACAGCATCCAGCCAAAGCAGCACTGGATAAAGCTCCCCACACTGGGAAGCCGGCCCCTTTCTGACCTGGCACATCCACTGCTGCTCACTTTCCAATTACATTTCCCCCTTTCCATCCTCCACACACTCTCCTCTCCCTGTCAGCCTACTTCCTCTATTACCTCCTTGATTCTTGCTGGATTCATGTTTCCAAAGGGAATCATTCCAAGGACATCAACTTTGTTGTAGATAGTAATGAAATTGGACACAAAACACCTGGATAGGTGTTCAGCAGAAACGGGAATCAAATTTTAAAATTTAATCATGTTATATATGATGAATGCCTTAATACTTTCAAAATGCATCTTTTCCACATTGCATATAATAATCTACAACAGTCATTTCATTAATTTATGTATGCATTATAATCAGTTATTTTATTCATTTATCTTGGTGATGGTAGAGGTTAGTGAGGTTTTGGGCCCCAGTGTGGCAAGGGTTTGTGTCCCCTTGCAAGAGGAGAGGGTAGTATAAAGTCCACTACTGAGAACATGGGTGGTTAAAGTATTATACTTTATATATATATATATATATAGATATATATAGTTTTATTTACTTTTTTCTGTGATTATTGTTATGCTTATTTTAATTCCTTTCTTTTAAATGTCTGTAAAGTCCTTTATAAATATCCTCTGGTTAAAACAGGGCTATATAAATTGATTGATATATTTTGTTTCGATTTTCAATACATCTTAATATTGTCACAGTAGAAATTAGCAAAGAAACGTAGTCTAAAACAGTCTGTAAGCATGCGCTAAATTTTGCTGGTGGTGGAGACTGAGCGAGAAAAGAAATCATTCGAGAGCTGTGATCACTATAACGCATTTTCTGTTACGGCAATGACAGATTATACAGTCTTGTCCACAGAGAGCACTGTAATGCTATGTGACGAGTTTTAAAAAAGTGACTTCAGCATTGAGGAATATTTGTCAGCAGTTGTAAAAAAAAAATTGTAATGCACATATGAATAATGAGAAATAACATATAAACTAAAGAAGGTTTAAGCCTTACCCAAAACTCCATCTACAACAAATGGGTGTTCTAGAAGGTCTGGCCAAGATAGCCTTTTCTGGGGGTCCTTGGTCAACAAGCCTTTTAAGAAACTCTGTAAATCAAATAAGAAGACAGCTTCGGTACTTCAGGAATGGAAGCCGTCACTGAAGCAAACGCCCTTAATGCACTGGCAAACCGACAAGCCTTAATGACAGAAAGAAACCTGTCGCGAGCCATTTGTACTACAGCAGGAAGAGACGGGCACTCTGGCGAGTTGGGAGCCCATCCCAGCAAACCCAATGGACGAGACCCCACTCATGTGCTGCAGGCAGTTTAGACATACCAGTGCGTGTTTTAGGACCGTGGGAGAACATGCAAGTCTCACATGCAGACAGGGCAGGGGCGGAACTCAAAATCTAGCTCTGGAGTTTCTACCAACAATGCTACCCAAAAAACCACCAACTTGAGAATACGTAGGATATATAAGAATATAATTCCTGTTTTGGCAATAATTACTATAAACAACTGCAATCAGAACCTACTTTATAATCAAGAGCCTTGATGAGTACTTACCGATTATCAGTGATCATCCGCAGGCTATATAATTCATCATCTACATGCTGAGACAGCCTCACTTTCTTTATTGACATTACACAGTTCAACTGCATTTTGAATGTATAATGAGAAAATTGTGTGATTAAAATTTGATGGCAACATGATTAATGTTTTGGCTATAAAGACTTTGTGACATTACAGTTAACCCATCGGGACATATTCGTACATGTGAGATAGAAATAGGATTATGACTATATGCTCCAGGCGCGTGTACATGCACTGTACCATGCAGTCCGGGCTCATGCTCTCGGGCCACTTGACTGGGTCTCGGATGATTAGCTGTACCAGCTGGAAGATGGAGTTTGTGTAGAAAGGGGGCGCCCCCGTGTGGAGCTCGTACAGAATGCAGCCGAGTGACCACAGGTCGGCCGTGTGGTCGTAGGGCTTCTCCTCCACCAGCTCCGGTGACATGTAGAGGGGCGTGCCTTTGATGGAGGTCAGGACCAGGGTGGACACGCTCATCGCACGCGCAAAGCTACAAGGGCAAGGTGGGCGCATGTTAGCAGGGACCACAAAAACATCACGCGACGTAAACACGCATGTCAGGCAGCATGTCCTCATGGACTTTTTTTGGATACATACATAATAACGCACATGCAATATACAATATGAAAGGCTCCTCGGGAAGTCTGAGCACTAACTATAACGAATATGGAAACACTTAATGTCCACATGCAGACAATTGCTAAACAGCAGTTACAATGATCTTCTCAGAGACGAGAAACACCATGAAAACCAGACGCCACCAGCATTCCCTTGTCATTGTCACGTGAGCAAGCACACACACCCGAAATCACAAAGCTTGACTAGGCCCCCTTTTCCCAGAAGGATATTCTGCGGTTTCATGTCTCGGTGAAGTATCCTATGAGAATGCAGATAGTACAAAGCGGAGACCAGCTGGCAAGCAATGACTCGAACCTAGAAGGAATAAATCACATTGTCATTTATCCACTTTACTGTTCAAGCCAAATGTAACAAGTTCATTAGCAAGACTGATTACTAGACAGTGCTTAACCAGCTGCCTAAAGGGTAAATATTTACATCTTTCTGTTTCACTAGCAACAGGATAATAAAGTATTTCAATTCCGATTAAAAAGATTACTTTAAATCACTGCAATTACTTCTGACCCCCATTTTTTTCAGTTCTTCACCCTAAGCCCAATGTCACTGATTACATTAGATAAACTGATTAGGAGAAATTTCATTTATTTATGTTAAGCAAGTAAAGGGAAGCCAAGGATGTCACAACCAACCTGGCTCTCTGGCAAACTTCCATCATCCTCCAAAATTTGGAACAGCTCTCCCTCTGCATACTCTGTGACCACAACAACCTGTCATAAACACACTCGGTGAGGCTTTGAGTGGCTGACATGTTATCCTAGTCAAAAGTTTTATGTCTGCTTAGATCTGTTTGCCAATAAAACACCGTGCAGCCCGAGATGGTAAAAGCGTAAAATGGACCACATCAATCACAGGCCTCGCTGGATAATCTTTTGAACAGAAGCACGGGAGGAGCATGGCATCCTAACCCACGGAGCCACACTCCAGCACCGATTCGGGGGGGAGACGGCAGCCGGAGTAGCACTGCCTGGACCGGCCCATTACCTCACGGTCTGTCTCGAAGCTGTCGAGCAGCAGGATCACGTTAGGGTGGCGAAGCCCACGCATGATGACTATCTCCCTTTTGAGACTGCGCAACTCCTTCTCTGACCGGCCCACCTTAGGGATGAACTTCAGCGCTACCACCTTAACGGAAAAACCAGCCAGTAGCTTTCTTAAGACTATGCATTTATAATTAGACATTGAACACTTTGAAATACTAGAATCATTAATCAAACATCCATTTAATAAAAAGAACATTTATTTCACATGGAACGGGACTCGTTTATTTGTTTGCTTGTTTTAATTATTTGGCAGATACTCTCATCCGAAGTCACACATGATTGTAAAAGCAGAAGTATTAGGAGGTTAAGGGTCTTGCTCAGGGGCTTGACAGTGGGGTCACTTCTGACCACAGGATTTCACCCCAAAGGTGTAGGACAGAATTTGATACTGGGGGGACGACGCACTTTAACAATTTAAATACAAAAGTCCATGAACTGGAAGAATGAATGATAATAATAATAATAATAATGATAATAATAATAATAATAAACATTAATGGATACACCCCCGCCCCCGTCCTTACACCCATCTTCTGATCATGGATACAGTCCAAACCCCATAAAGCTAGGCACCATCCACTTCTGATGCAAGACACTTCCTAAGCAGGTAATAATACAGCCATCTTATAACCACTTATCCGGGATGGGGTGTCCACTGCAAGACACGTATACAATCACTAAATATGACTTATTAAAATGCACCAATTGCCGCACGTCTACCCATGGTTATACATAAAATGACAACAAATAATGCATAAAAATACTTACTTGCCCGCTGAACTTTTTCCGTCCTTTGTATACACGCCCAAAGGAGCCCTCCCCTATCATTTCCAGTACATGGTATGACTCCATATTTTTTACAAAAGATCTTTAGATGTATTCGTGTTTCTTTTTTCCAGTTCATCAACATTAGCCGTAATTTTCCGTAGAGCGAATCCTATCCACTTATATCACAGTTCTTCTTTATTCACGCGAACCACACATCTGACATCGCCAACGGCTTAAATATTAAAAGGCTAAATCAGATGAAACATCCTGACCAAGTCCAGGAGCGCGTCACCGATTTCTCCTTATTTTTTCTAAACTAAATGGCGAGTAATTGTCTAGACAGGCGTACTCTATGCACGACGCGCCGCTGAAAAGGCACAAAAAAGAGCTTTAGGGAAGAGGAGATTTAACACAAAACATTCGAAGTCGCCAATTAACCATAATGCCACTTTTTAAAGGAGTCTCGCACTTTGCTAACCCTAAGTCTGGGTAAGTATAGCTAAATAGTTCGCGACTGTGTTTCAAAAAGCGTAAACAAATGGCACCTAGCAACTGGACTACTGAGACGAAGCCTTTTCGGGATTTTAACACGGCAGAGCAAAAGCCACTAATAACGCAAATGAATGTAAATAAAACTTAACGTACACACGTTTTTAATGCTCATTATGGTACGCATTTACTAAATATGCTTAGATTATGAGTTTCGATTAAATTAAATTAATCAGGCAATATGTACGACAGCTAAAGTAAACGCATTTCCTTGAAGGACCCTAACAAGGCAACTAACTTCGCGTCCTAGCAACACTCCTGCCTTATGGCAATGGGTATACATTTCATTGTTATAATGTCTTCAGTATCAGAAATAGATATTTTTGTTAGTTAGTGTTTATGTAATTAGTCGTGCATTTGTTTTTAAACGTCATCAAAGTATTTAATTTGTGAAATATATATTTTTTTCAGTTTCTGAACTGCATTCACAATCTTATAAAACGATTAATGGTGATGCTGTAACTTCTTGGGATAATGGGAAATCCACATTTCTTGGAGGCAGTGAAGCCCTTCTTCCAAGTATTTTTTCTGTTCACCAGGCATTGCCTCCGTGAGAAGAAGGGCACCATTTCACGTATTACGTCTTTAAATATATTGAGCCCATCAGTTCGGCATTACGTCTGTCATCGGTGTTTCTCTGCAGGAACTTGCTCTTCCACATTTTCCCCGAAGCGTACTATTCCAATGATTACCAAACGGTCCGTTAATGGTAATTACTTTTACTTAAAAAGGTACAAATATAAATGGCATATTTTTAGGATCCAATAATTTCAGAGTACGATGCATCGAGGGCAGCCTTTTTAATGTTCAAAACAAAATTGCAATACCACTGTCTTACCTTTTTGTTTTACATTTCAGCATTTGCCTTATATTCTGTTACAATTAGATAAGTGGGGTCCAAGTATTCCGTCGTGCTTTTGAAAAAATTTGCTTGATGCATAAAAAACAGCTTTGTTCATATAATTCTGAGAAGTAGCAAGAAAATAACAAGCTCATACAGGTGTCTTCTCTACCTGGAACTGAAGAGCAAATTTCCGAACCCACTCAGTCTATTTCTGGTTGTTTTTGCGATGAAACGCCAAGGACCTAAAATCTTCCTCATCATGTTACAGCACTGGGGACCAAAACTCACTCAGTCCTGATATAATCTAACAAAGAACTTTCATTACATTTCAAAAACTCTCCTAGAATGTTTCTGTCTGTCTGCATTTACTGTAGCACCTGCGTGATCCGCCAGGGGCAGATCTACGGAGGGGGGGGGGTGCATTGGATTGCAGACTTTACTGAAGAAGTATTTAACATTTACTGCCTTAAGTGGTATAGCCACCAGCTACACTGTCAGGAAAGTCCGTAAAAATAGAGTTAAATGTACCGTGTTAATATGAAGGAATTTTCCGTATACATTTTCACAGGTGTTACCCTTTAATTTGAATTTCGCGTTGCATTGTGGGAGCAAGTGCATCCGCTAATGTCTGTAAATTTAACAAAAAAAGTCCGTAAGAAAACGGATAATGTCCTTGCAAAAAATTACTAGTACATTATACTTTTTTTTTTTTTTACAGATTTTGTATACTACAGAAACCAGTACATGTGCCGCCACTTAGCTGGTGAAACACAGGGTTATTTTACGGCACATAACGCTGGTTGTGTTCTAGACCTAAACCAAATCTTCAGAGAGATATAAGAGACAAACAAAGGTCATGATGTGTCAATCTGCTGTCATTCCTGGGAATTTGCATGTTAGTTATATTGTTTCAGCACCTGCATCTAAATGGCAGCTATTAAGATTAATGCTTATTCGGAAGTGGGATATATTACAAAACAAAGAGAAATGATATCCTTACTGATAAATGACTTTGTCATTTTACACTTTGACCTCTACTTGGTAGTCTACTTACAGAAAGAAAGAGACAACATTGTAATGGTGTGTGATTTAAAGATATTTGTGGTGAAAGATTAAAATGTCACCATGATCACTAGTATCATGTCACATTGGGCATTCTATTAGTTGCAGCTGTATGACTCATACATGCATCTGAAGTTGTCAGCGAAAAAAGGTGTTTATCCTGCCATATAAAATAATGATTTGTTATTGTTGACATATTGCCCAGCTCTACAACATATTTTTTGATCTTGTTGTTGGTGTCTGACTTTGCCATGTAGACAAGGCTTTCCGTAGACAGGGCTGGCCCTTCCTCCTTACACCTTGACATTCTGACCTACTGTACATTCTGAACTGCACTCCTGGCCACATCATTGTAGATGTATGGATTCTCCTCGCCATTGATGACTTCAGTTTTGTAGGTCTGCGAAGCAGAATGCAGGATCAGTGCCTGTTCTGAACCTTTGACTTTTGCCTTCACTAGACACTGGATGTGTAAAACGCAGAAGCTTTTGTGGTGTACAGGGTTACCAATCTGTTTGTGTTCAGTGTAACATACTGAGTGGAAATGGGTCTTCTACAGACACCCAAGTCCTGCATCTGGGTGTCTCTCTAGTAGGTGGTTCTGAGCCTGTTAGGCCCCAATTTGCATGACGGTCTTTCAATAAGAGCTTAAAGGCTTAGTGGTGCCCAAGGCATTGCCAGAAACATTTCTATAAAACAAAATTTCATAATAACATTACCACAGACAGCAATTCTGGCAACATATTGATAAATTAAAGCAAGACAAAAACCCTCCAAGTTATTTGAGGATTGTTTGCAGGCAGTGTTCACAGGAGTCTGTGTGAGGAACCACCCACCATTGCTGAATTTGCATATTTGCATCACAGACTGATACAAGGGGGTGGCATAGATAAAACCTAATCTGAGAGCTAGCTGCACTCACCTGCATGTGATGCAGCTCCTCAATCTGCTGCAGGCACTTTATGGTCTCCTTGAGGTCCTCCTTCTGCAGTGTGAGAGCCTCCACCCGCCTGGTGTCCGTGCAAAGCTCCAGCTCCCACTCCACCACATGCAAGGCCTCCACTGCACACTGGAGGGCGCTGTTCCCTGACCCAAGAGGAATCAGAGGTAGACAAATTAAAATCCTTAGGTGTATTAATTTTCTCCCACTGGGCACCAAGCCCAATTCAAGAATTAAAGACTTTATATGAGGTGAGGTTGGGGGGTTGTAAAATCCTTCCGTACCATTCATGTCCTTCGCTTTCACGTTGACGTGAACACCGCTATTCATGAAATTTCTCCGAACCTGAAATGAATATCAGCTTTTGTATTCCGTATTTTTACGTAACAGCAGAATTATCCTGTATTAAATGCCAAATTCACACATGCAGGACCTGTAAATCTTTCATGCATAATGTGATTTTCAGCACACAAGGTTTTTTATTTTTTTATATAGTAATTATGAAGATTATGTACTTGTAAGTCCAGAAAAAAATGACTAGAAAAATTGTGGTATTAGGCAGCACCCGTTGTTTTCCATAGTGATAATATATTAGATGATCGCGTGCAATCGTTCATTCTCACAGGATACACAGATGAGAGTGTGAAGGTGAAGACACGTCCTCCCGTGTCCCTCTCTCGCATTAACATCGGAGCTAAGGAGAAT
Source organism: Petrocephalus zakoni (assembly GCA_026774425.1). NCBI lineage: Eukaryota > Metazoa > Chordata > Actinopteri > Osteoglossiformes > Mormyridae > Petrocephalus > Petrocephalus zakoni. Next base: position 16,644,231 of record JAODKN010000039.1, on the reverse strand, counting down.
CAGATCGCCAACCAACAAGTGCTGGTTCCTCTGTGCATGGCTGTCTGTGGTGGCGGGCAGGGCACATTGTTAATCAGGTTTGATCGTGGGGAATGAGGAAGCCGGATCCTCCTATGACTGCCGTAACCCAGAAATCATGCATTTTTATGGATCGTGAGACGTCATTACTATTTATTTATATTAAATACAAACAAGGCAACGCTTAACATTAACTGCACCTTCATAATGCCTTTATAATCCATTCATAGAACATTCAGTACACCTTCATAATGCCTTTATAATGCATTTGCATAGCACAATCATAAGCAGCATTAAAATTACCAAAACATCCTAACATACCCTAACATTTTTATATACATTAATAACAAGCATTATATGATAATAAACATTATAATGTTTATGATATTAGCTAAAATGAAAGATGTTAAGGTCTGTTAGCATGCTAAGGAATGCTTATATGCTGGTTATGAATGTCCTCTGAATGCATTATGAAGGTGCAATTAATGTAAAGTGTTACCAAATGTAATTTATTGCCCTGTGATGAACTGACAGCCCATCCAGGATATTCCAGAACCGTAAGGCCTATGTCTGGGATATGCTGTACTGCAGGTCCCCCCAGAAGGATAAACAGCTAGAAGACAGATTATATTGTGTCTACATTTATAATGTTGCCTGTGGTGCTTCAATAGATATTCCACTTGATGCGTCAAAGAGAACATGCTACATGCGGTACAGGCACCTGCAGACATGTGCACCACACCGATGTGAAATGAGCATTTGTACCTTTCCTCCGGCATCTTTGACATCTAGCCGGTCCGTTGGTGCCCGTTGGCCAATCGAGGAAGCCCAGCGTCTTTGGCCTTGACTTACCACACTGTGAAGAAGTCTGAAAAGAAAAAAAATATATATTATTTGGTCTGACAAAATGTCTCAATTTAAAAAAACATTTCATTCAGGTATTTGTATGTTCATCTTGCCAAAGATGAATCACTGGTGTTTATTTTGGGTTCTGTTAGTATAACAGCTTGGGCTCCTCGTTTGGTCTCTGTAGATATAACCTTCCCATGTCAAACCAAATGGTTCAGATAACTGCCAAAGATCTCAAGTCAGTGTTGTTCTCCTTGCTGTGGGATTTTGAGGTTCTACAGCCTTGATTCAGCTTGGTCTGTGTAATCAACCAAATCACTTAGAAAAAGACCTACTGTACATCAGTGTTTCCCAACTGGGTCCTTGGGGACCCAGGAACTCTACCACTACCACTACCTAACATGATTGTCCATCAGATATCAGTTCTGAGCTGCCTTTTGGAACATCACACCTGGAACACATGGGTAAATTGTTCATTCATGTGATATTATTTTCTTGTGAAAGGATTCTTATTTATTCTTAACTATAGAGATTATCAGTGATCTGTGACTGCAGCTTCCTCCTTGTTGGGCTCACTGTGTATTTTGGATTTAATTTGCTTCATGTAATGTATGTGTTAGTTGACTGATGGATGTTGTTGCTAGATGGCAGATTAATTACTAGTTTCAACACAGTTGGTCTTTAACAGGTTTTACTTGTCTTTTGAGGGTCGAGTCACGGTCACTTACGTTCCACCACCCTTCTGAAACTCCAGAAGCTGCTGGTCAGAGACACTCCTCAGTAGATTCTCCTCCCTGTGTTGCTGTAACTGGAAAGAAGGTTGAGCCTCCCATGACCACTGGGTGGCAGTATATCTCTGGGGGTCTCTTGCTCGGTCTTGGAGGCCTGCACAGTAGCATGGGCTGGAGTTGCTCTGGATTACAAACTCTTCAAATGAGTGTGCTTCGTATTTAGAGTCAGTGTGGGTGTAGGTGACCATGCAATGGGGAAACATGTCTTCTGCCTCATTCCCGGAGCTTCCTGGATGTCCACCAGGGGAGGGAAGAGAGGCCAGATTGCTGGGAGTGAGTATGGTTTGCACTTCTCTGTCAGAGAAAAGACACAGAGTCAAAAAAACGAAAGCATAGGCCCCTATCACGGAACATGTTCTTCAGCCGAGTCAACAGGAAGGAAGTGTTTCTGCTGTCCAGTGCTATGAGGAACGTATGGACAGGAGAAGAACACCTGCAAAGTTTGGTGGTTTTAAGGTCCTCCTCCAAAACCTCAACAATGATGGCCAAGTCCTCCAAAGCCTCTGAAGGCAGCTGATTCTGCAAAGTAAGCATCAAAGGTTTCACTGACAAATGTATAAACTTTATCTGTACTTCCAGTCTTGCTTTTGCACAAATCCACGTCGACTTACAATTGGAAAAGGTGTGTGTTTCTTACCTGCCTCTTTTTTCGGGTAGCTGAGGCAGCCACCCTCTTCTTCTCTCCTGTCACAGGAACAGTATTAGTGCTAACGAGTATTAAGCACAATGAGAAGACCTGTCAGGCTGTGCTTTTTACCTGAGGCATTTCGTTCCATACCTGGATATCTCTGCAAGGACACGAAGCACGAAATTACAAACGAGACTGAACAATGGGGGGGTGGGGGGGGTGACAAAACGGGAACTGGAATAGAACCTTGATAAAGAGTTTTGCACCTGAATTTCACTGGGGTCCAAACCATTGGCCAAACGAAGTTTTCTAAGCTGGTCTCTTACTGGCATTCGGACACGCACCCCAAGGTACCCGTTAGCAGAAGTCCCATCTGGATTTTTAGATACTTTTATAGTTCACAAAGGAAAAAGAAGAGAGTGATTTCAGGCAC
>JAODKN010000039.1:16592774-16605278 GCA_026774425.1 Petrocephalus zakoni | reverse complement strand
TACCACAAATTTCTCTGGCACCCCTCTCAATATCCAGTAGTATGCAATTCATCTGAACATCTCTTGGTGGACCAAAAATCTGAAACACTTAAAGCAGATTGCTGATACACGCAGCAAGTTCTTGCATGTTTGTTGCGCATTTAAAATTAGGGCAATAAATTCTGTTCCTGACATCATTGCATACTACTGGATATTGAGAGGGGTGCCAGAGAAATTTGTGGTAATGTGTTTGAGGTAATACATGCCTGACCATCTCGGAAACATTATGAGGAAGACGCAGAGTAGAGTCGCGTCACCCTCCCAGTTCCAGTGAGAAGCTGATGCCAGATTGTCTCAAACCGGGGTCAGCTCTGCTATGATAACCTTGCACATGACTTGCGACCCATCTGCGCCTCTGCGGCTGTATCACCAATCTGAGCTCATAGGTGAACCAACAAGGGCTTCTCATAGAGGTAGGCTTGCAATCTCTAGAACGGAAATGTACACCCACACCTCAGAATGGTCTACTGTGGTCTTCAGAACCATCACTGGAAAGAGCCTGGAAGGATTAGAGAGTGTGAAGAATCTCCAGTCTAGAGTCGCCTTAATGTAAGCAGTGCTATTCTCAGCCTTCACTAGTCCAGCTACACAGTAGGTCAGTGTGACAGTATGGCAGTATGACAGTATTCGGGGGGGGGGGGGGTGGCAGAACCACATGTTCCAGGGCGTGACAGTCAAGGAAATTTTTATTTAAGACAGAGAGGACATGTAGGGATGGGCCCAGCATTCCAGAAAATACTAAAAATGCCGGATCCGGTTGAGTGTAGGAAATGAAAAATTATGAAGGTTGTGTTTTGAGCAAAAATAGAAAGGACAGCAAAGCGGCAGGTCTTGTGACGACCTTCTAGACGGATGCTGCAGATTAGCGAGGATAAAATGAAGTACAAGTCGTGCATGCGGTGGGCAGGTGCAGTAAATTCTCTCAGATAATCCCTGTCATCTGACGCTCCCCACCACTGCACTGCCACAGTCCTCATGGTGGAACAAGGAGAGAGGAGGATGCGGGAGGAAGGGTAGGAGTAAGCTGAACTACCCTACCCAGCATGATAATTCCTACACATTGATCTCCCAAATGCCCCTCAAAAGAACAGAGTGCTCAGCTTGTCTGCCTACTAGCCTGATGCCTACCTATGTTCCCTGGATGCTCAGTGGCACTTCTGACCCTGAATAGTCTTCCCTGGTTCTCTCTTTGTTAGAAGATGTTGGGTAGCTCCTGCTCCAATACTGCTTGCACTTGTACCCAGAGATGGGCACAAATACATCAAGAAGTATTTTGCTACAAATTACAAATACTTGCTCATCAAATGCAACAAAATACAATACAGAGTACTTGTATGAGAAATGTATTTAATTTAAATACAAGTAATTTTTTATCTGAAAATAAAAAATACATATAAAATAGTAACGGTACCATTATAGCCCGAGTAATGTGTAATATTTACGAAATTTACAGCTTGCCCTGACCTTAAACAGAATAATAGTTTTGTCATTTACATGTGTTACAGCGTCAATTGTGAAATGGAAAATGACTTTTTTAATTTTAGTAACGTAATGCAAATTTACATCTAACTTGCATTTACGTGCATCTAGTCTATTTAAAGACCTATAAGCCTGGTTATGAAGGTTCTTAAAATTACAGAAAATAAATAAAGAATGTAATAAAGTATTTTAAGTAAATAAATACAAAAATACAATATCTCAGCCTATTTTGTTACAAATTTCACCTGATTTTTTCCCGTCCAACAAAACACAAATAGCAAAATACTCAAAACTAATGAAATTCGTATTTTAAAAACATTTCATTGAAATACTGCCCATCTCTGCTTGTAACTGGGCACTCATCGGAAGCTAAGCCAAGCTGCACTTATACCTAATTGACTCCTTCACGGCACCTATGTTTGCAATGTGCTGTTTGCCTTGCTTGTACAGTGCTTAATTTGTTAAACGTAAATGTCTGCTCTATGTGTACTGTCTTTGCACGTTGTCTCGTTTTACGCTACGTTTGTTGTTGTGCGCACTTTCCCCTGGGACCAATAAATATTTATCATGTAAAATCTTCTCGTCTTTGTCTTATTTCCTGCACTTTCACTGGAGTAACATTTGCCCTAGAATGGTGATGTTCACCACGGATGGCTGTGCAGCTTGAAATATGACCGGCAAATCAAAGCACAGGGATATAAATCATCCATGCTCCGTACAACATCCCGCACATTCTAGCTACTGCGATTCGCATTAGTGTGGTCCTTATAGGTATAATCATTTTCAGTCAATCCATGAACCGTGCAATCCTGGACCGGCCTGCGTTCCAGCTCAGAAATACCTGGTCAAGCCTGGTTGCACTGATATTAGGAAAACTACTTTTCCAAAGTCGCCTGTCGTCTTCCAGTACTGAAAGCGCTTCATGATACGGTTACCAGGTGTGACTGCAGTGGAAAGGACGAACGGGTAAATGTGCGCTAGAGTCCTTGGCATCTGAAGGATTTGCGGGATGGGATGAAACGTTTTAAGTCTGATATAGACTGAAATAGACCTGAATATGAACAAGCAGCTAATCTGCCTTCCTCCTGTGCTTTGCACATGCAGGTTTTGCTAAATGCTATGTAGACCATTTGAACTGACAAACTTCTCCTGAAGCCAAACAGGCTGCAGTTTTGCTTTGCTTTGCCACGGTGCCTAAAACGAAGTTCCACAAGATGCCAACAAACAAAAGAGCACAAATCGTCAACCAAATGAAACCAACCCTTCTCTACTTGAAATGCAGGCCTCAAAGTTCACCCAGGTCTGATCTCAGGTCGTGCGGGTTTTTTCTTCTTAGTTTTAGGTTTTTTTTTCCGTTAATGTCGTACCTGCCTTGGATATAGAGCGTTTGCACGAATACAGCCCTTTGCATGCTCTTTAATTATGGGAGCCCTGTATTACTGACAGGCGAACGACAGGAGCCCCCGCTGCTTTAACGGGCCTTCGCCTTTCATTAACGTGATGTTTGAAGCAGCGTTCGCATGGCACCAGCCAAACAAGGGTCCTGCCAGCGACGTCAGCAGAGCATCCCCAGGCCCGGCGTGAGCCTTTTACAAGCCAACCTGGCACGTCTTCCCCAGATGATGCATTTAACTGGCAAGCAAACATTTCTCTGGGTGCTAAAGTCGATGAGGCTGGCACACATATGAAGTCTGTGTGTGTGTGTGTGTGTGTTTTTTTTTTTTTAAAGTCCTGCTTCACGTAGTGGTGATTTCATTGAGGCAGGATTTTCTCCTTACCAGTGCTAGGTGGATCCAAAATGGACATTTATCCTGTGTAAAGATTCCACTTAATCGAGCTACTGCCTTGAATTCCTTTAAAATTAACAGAAGGCTATGGAAATCAAGTGCAATTATGACCGGGGTCTCTGTTACTAAGAACTAATGGTCAAGCCAAAAAAAAACCAACAAGAAACCAGCAATTACTTGGACGCTTCATATTGATAGTTACACAAAAAACTTCAGTTTTACCCATGTTGTTCACTTACCACATGCTTGCACTGATAATTACATACAGCCTCACCTCAACTAAGCATGAAATGCAATTAGCAGTTAACGAGAAGGCCAACAACAGCGAAAAACGTATGGTTTTGATGTCGTTTGCGCACAGGCTTTCAAAAATATTGGCTAAGCTAGAGGGCAGGTGTGCAGTTTATGCTAGTTTTATTGAATACTACCTCTGGTCCAAATGTGCTGTGGCTTTGCGGTTTGGTTGTGTGTGGAACCTGCATGTTCTCTGCCCTCAGTAGCGTGATCTTACAGTCGAGAAACAAACGTTTAGGTCAACCGCTGTCTCTCAATTGCCCATGGTGTGTGGATTTATTGGGATGCTGTTGCTGTGACGAACTGATATTCCTTACAGCGGTGAACTGGCTGAAGAAGATGGACATATGTTACAGATGTGCAAACTGAGCTACTGTCCAGTGCTCTTCCAGGATGTTTGGTTGGAGTCCAGGTGAATATTGAACATTGTACGTAAGTGAATTTTACTGTTTTGTAAAAAAAAAATGGCAAAATAGCCATTGTGATTCGGATTCTCATAGAATAAACATTATTATTACCCAAAACAACAGGACTTGTCAGGCGCCATTTAAGCAATGAGATTAGTAGGCCTGAGGCTGGGATGACCGAAACAGCAGGACAGGAGGACACTGTGATCCCTCTCAGGTTCTGATGCCCATTTCTTGAATGTCTGCCAGCAGTTTTCCTGACACTTCATATCTGAGTGTTAATGGTTAGCAGTGTTTCTCTTTCCCGCAGAAGGCATTATGGTTAATGCATTCTACAATGCGGCAATGAGGTGCCGCTTGACGCGAGCAAATGGCCGTAAAAGGTGAGCATCTGGAGAGGAGCAGAGGTGGGAACATGCTGTCCCCCCAGGCGAGCTATGCTATGTAGGAGGGCCTGGCACCCTGACAGCCCGTGATACGAAGATGCAGTTACGCTGCTCACAGACTCTTTCTGCTAGCTGGGCCTCTTCGTAATGCAACTTCTTTAATACTGTACTAAGACTGTTTTTGTTCAGTTCCACGTATGATAACGAAACATAAAGTTGAAAAGACCTGCAAACAGACTTTGCTTTGCAGATGTCCAAATTTCGATTGGGTGAAGTCAGTCAATTTTTTTATATAAATATATAAAATATATAAATATATAAAATTTTATATATATATATATATATAAAATATAAATAAAACTGTACACACTTAAAAATCATAAAGGTCATCAATGTAATAACTGCTGTGAACCAAGTCTCCCTAAAAGCTGAAACCTTAGTAAAGACAGCACTCTGAAACTCAGAATAACTCTCTCCTGTACGTCAGCTTTGAAGCCTGTAACAAGTAGTTGGCTGAAGACATCTTCCTGGGTGTTCAGTGAGACCTAGCAGACTGTGAAGGATCCATCCTCTAGCACTCCTGCTTTTCAATGCGCTTAGTCCACATCGCAGAGTCATGGACATAACATGTCAACTTTGACAAAAAAAAGAACTACTTACCATATTTAGAAGTGAGACCTGTAAAAGCTGTCATATCTGACGTATCTGAGAAGCACTCTTTAGTAGATCATCTGCTTGTCGTGATATTGTATACCTTGTTAACCATACAATCTCTTGTGTATGAGCTCCTCAGACATTTCAAGAATCGTATTCAACTATCCAGAAAATTCATCAGTGCCTTGGTTCCGACATTACCAGACAATTTTTACTACCAATTACTGGCATTACTCTAGCCATCATGTACCTGTCCATTCATGAATCCATGGATCCATTCAATAATTTTTATAATTTTTTTGGAGTTTGAGTATTTGAGTGTAATTTGAGTATATGAGTGTATGATCAGAGTTTAAAAGCCAGAAAATACATTTCAATCTCAGCACTAAAATGCCAGCTCTCTATGGTACACTGTAGGTGTATTGATATTCAACATTCGTCTTTCATTAGAACCATAGTACCGTAAAATTAAACATTTTAATTAGTATTTGCAAAATTGCAATAACCGCTTTGAAATCTTGCTGTGCAATTTCACTGGACAGCTGGAGGCTGAAGATGCGTGGAGAATGACTAGCTAGATTCAGAGCAGTTCAGGGTCGCGATCCCTTTCTGACCTGTAATGCTGCAGATTCCCGTCACATTCACTATCAATATTCATAAGCATATTTTATGTATTGATATTTTACATTGTTAGCTACTTTTGTTTACATTTTTTCGCTTAATATTTTTATCTATGGTAGATCCATCCATCCCTTTACTGTAACCAGTTGTCCTATTCAGGGTCGTGGGGGGTCCAGAGCCTACCTTGGAGACTACAGACGCAAGGCAGAGAACAGCCCGGGATGGGGCGCCCACTCATTTCGGGGCACACTAACACACCATTCACTCACACATGCACACCTGTGGGCAATTTGGTAACTTTAATTAGCCTCAGCGTGTTTTTGGACTGTGAGGTGTGAGACAATAGTGCTAAACACAGTGCCACCCCTATATAAGGTGGATATGTTTATCTACTATTATTTTACTATTATACTATTTACTATTATTTTGTTTTTTTTTTTGTCTTTGCAGCATCTGTAGGAATGAACAAACTAAGAATTCCGTTGTGTAGACACTGCACATGTGACAATATATTATTTGGATCTCGAATGTGCTGAAAGTGACTGTGTGCTTGTATTTGCAAATGATTCTCAGGAATGCAATGCAGAGCCTCCACCATCCAACATAAACAAGTCTGACGTACTGGCGGAGTTATCACAAACACATTCACCACGTGCCACAAGCAACTCTCAGCAAATGTACTGTGAGATGCTGTACCACTGTTAGCTCTCCTTACTCTAACTTGGGGCTACAAGTTATACAGCAGAGGTGTAAAAATCAGGTCCATAAAGTAAAAATCCAGTTGAGCATAAAGACTCACAGTCACAGAGTGCTCAATTACTTGGTTGAAACAAAATCTTGGTCTGGATTTTTGCATTCTGGACCTGAAATTTACACTTCTGTTATACAGTGACACACTTTATAACTACAATCAGTGGGTGATTTTTCTTGCATAATTTGTGTTTTTTTCTAAGATTTTCTGAAGACTTTTCACTGTAATGTTAAGATCTCATCCTTCCATGCCTTTTTAAAAATGCTGTTCTCACCTTTAAAAAAAACAGCAGAAGCCCAACCGGGAACTGACATCACATGCTCCTGAACACAGTTTTAATCACTTGACTAGATGGATTTATTGAGGTCACAGTGGTGTCCTCACTCCTCACGCACCTGGGGGTCAGCGGGATTATCACCCCGAGAACCAGGAGTCAAAGCGCAAGACTCACGTTATTCAGTGACAGTGGCAGCTGCTCACCTAGAAATGACCTCTAGCAGACATGAGAAAAGGCTACCTTATATAAGGCTTTAAAACCATGCCTTTTGACATTCATGGCAAAGGGACACTGTTTTTTATCTCCTGACAGCAACCTTGAAGGGGAATCTGTGCAATGCAGAGCTTTGAAAGCTTCCCTCTGCAAAAATGCATCCAAATTGGAGGTCAAAGCATCAAGCCTACTTGCATTCTAAACACACCAGTAGATGCTCCATAGCTCTGTTGGGTCAGACTTGGCTCACCTCTGACTCTGCAATGCCTGAACATTTACTTTCACAGTACGGGCAGGCAACAGTTATCTGCAGTGACTATAACTCAAGACTGGCAACTGGTTGGGTTCTGTCTCTTGGTGTTAGACGATCTGTGGCATGACTCTGTGTCTGGGTGACCCTGAAGACACAGCTAAAGCAACAGAACCCAGAAAGTCCAGAAAATATGGGTGTTTTTTTTTAGGTTTTGTACTGTGGGGAGAAGGACTACGGTGTGTATACCAAGTGACCGTTGAATTCTGTAGGAAGGCTTCAACTTTTATGAGCTTTTAGAGGGATAACTAATAATAGACATGAGATTCGCTCCAAAGTTATGAGGTCAAATGGTAAAAACGCAAAGCGGCAGATCTGGTAAGCATCAGGCTCCCTGGCAGCAGACACCCTGGAAGGGTCAGGAAACAAGGTCTTTGAAAAGATGGGCTAGAAGTTTTTAAGAGCATGTTCCTCTGCATCCGTGGCTTCATGTGTGGGGGTCATCCATGCTCGGTAACTGCAATTCTGAGTACTGAGTACTGGCGGTGGTGGTGATTCTTGTGGACTGTACAATCAGGGCAAACACAGCCTTGAGGATGGTATGCAGAACTCAACAGACATTCTGCCAAACACAGTGTCAGAACGGACACAACACCAGGATCCCATCTTTCCCTGCCCCAAACATCATCAAATACTAAATATTTGTGGAAAATCATTTCTAGCAAGATCCTGAGGACTGAAGTTTAAGTAAGGCCACACTGTTGACTCCAACTGCATGCACAGTGGCTCTTCAAATGCTTTTTCCGTCCGTGAAAGAGAACAACACGGAAAAAAGAGGATCTCGAATAATTGGCGAGGAGCATCGGAGAGTTGGAGAGGACGTGGCATTCGGTATGTCAAGGGGGTGCCCAGTTTCCAGCCTGTAGTACAGTGAGATATGGAAGAAGGAGCAGGAGAGTGTCGATATGGCTGGGCGGTTTGGGGGGGTGGCCATGTATATGCTGCCAAGTCAGGGCAGCTCCCACGCAACACCTGGCTCACCCATGTGACTCCCCCCCCCCCGACTCCAATAATCACACAGTGCTGCGCAGCATGGTGCATAAACTTTTATTTACAATCTAAATTTAAATTTTGTACAAAACACCCCTATTAATGTTCTTGCAAAAAACACAAATGCGCAAGCTTAAAAACATCCAATAGTTATAAAGAATGCGGAAGGTTGGTTTTCTACTCGAAGTTCCGATTCCAAAGAATGCTCCAGAAGCAGAATTTTCAAAACAAATCCAGGTTACTATGGAAACTACAGGCTGTTGCATTTTTTTTTTTTTTTCTTCGTATCACGGTATTTTAAGACCATTTAAATAAACTACGGATTATATATCAAAAGGCACACGTTACGAGTAAAACTAGGCTTCAGGTTACCGAAACTGTAAAGAATATGTACATTACAGACAGTCACAACGCGAACACTATAAGGCTCAGGATCCAACGACCTTTTTTGGGTACTCACATTGATAAGAACTTCCAAAAATGACAATCAAACAGCAATTAAAATACAAAAGTTCACAAAAATATAGTGACAAATAGCTACACTTGTTTCTCTTTTTTTAACACTATAAACCAGAAAATGTATATTACATATAAAAAGCAGATAGGTTATCTGAAGAGATGAAAACATTTCACACTTCAGAAGCGACATCTATAAAAACGGGGAGACAGAACAAAACGGAAATAAACGTTCCCCATGCTGAATGATATCAGATTTTAGCGGTAAGAGCGGGATATGCCGATGATGACTGCATGAGCCGAGGCCGGCTGGCAGTCTCTCCCGCCCCCAACAGCCCCGACGTGAAGCAGGTCGTCAAAAAGCGGCAAGAACACTTTCACAGCGTCACACACGGACTGCACACGGTCACGATTCAGGGGAGAGCCACGGAAAACTCGTGCGGTTTTTTTTTTTTTTCCCTCTCCCTATGCGGCTTGTTTCACAGAAATGAAAGAATCTCTAACCTCTTCTCGTCCAAGTAAGTCACATTATCAAAGCTCCACTATTACAAAAAACCCATACATTCTTACTTTTTGAAATTCTGAAACAATTGGCATTAGACCTTACATACATTTTTTTTTTTTAATTTATTGCACACAAAAAGGTCCAAATGAAAAACACAAATATTTCGGGCACTTATTTCCTTTTACTAAAAGTATTACAGTATCACCATACAGCAGCATACGAGTGTATAAATAACTTGTTGCTAATATCAGACAAATTGAAAAGTTTTGAAGACAAAAGGTAATTCGACAGCTCATTTCAATTCCCTTGCCCGTCATCTGAATGATATACAAGTGTTTCGACTGCTTCCCCATCCAGAAAGCTGCTCAGCGAGCAGTCAGCCGCTCTGAATGCATCATTACAACCACAGAGAAAGAAGGCATCAAACTGATGATTCAGAGAGAAATGTTGGGACTCCTCGCCCGCCAGGTCTGTTGATAAAGAATGATGGTGGAAATAACATTAAGGACCACTGGAAGGCGTCAGTTTTTGGAGGGCATAACGGCACCATGTCCCCTCGGGTGTGGGGGGGGGGTTCACAAACAACTGTTCGAAATGGCAGTTTTGCAAAATTCTACAGGACTGACCCGAAACCCTCCTCACACTACTGTATTTGCATGGCTGACAACACAGGTCCGAGGTTTAGTGTTTGCAGCCCGCCTCGGAAAGGAGGCGGAGTCGGAACACGACGCGTGTTCGGTTGCACATCGTATTTAAAGATACGTTATGTTTTTTGGTCTGTTTCTCTGGGCTGCGCTCAGTGATACTGGTAAGCCCAATTAGAGTGAACTGAGGCACGGGGGAGGGTGTTCGACTGACAGGGTTTATGAGCTGGTACGGGAAGGGAACTCCTCACTGTCACTCTGATAAAAGCTCTCTGAGCTGGGGGGCACCTGCTTGGCACTTGAGCACAGTTCAGTCAGGCCCTGCACCCCCCTAGGGAGGCATGTTCGCACATAGGGAGTAGCCTTGATGTTCAGGTGCCACTGTTAACTTCAGCTGGAAGTTGGCTTCTCTTTAATTGAGATTTCAGGGAGGGAAAGATCCCCGGAAAAGGCCCCCCCCCTCGCTAATGCTTGTGTTACCAAGTGCTCAGAGACCAATAGGGAGCATAAATTCGTGATCGTGAGCCACGTAAATACAAAGGCTATTTCAAGTTTTACCTAGAAAAAGGTTTTTAAATACTTACAGTATCATATATATTCTATAGATATATATATATATATATAATGTATATATATATAATGTAAGTGATTCATATTCTTAGGGACATTACACACAAACATTCACACACACATACGTACAATTAACATCAACTATCAACCATTGACAATATCAGTGTCAAACTATTCAAAAACTACAAGCGGTTGTTTGTAGGCAACACTCAAAACATAAACTTAGAAGGAGAAGTAAAAATAAACGAAACTCATAGGATCCAGTTTGAAATTGCAAAGAAAACAAAAACCTTTTGTTGCTCTTGTCTGGATTTAAACCTCATCTTGGTATTTTTTTCTTAAGATCACAAAGAAATTCAGGCACTTTTCCATTGGTTGGGCGAGGGCTGGGGGTGGGGCTTCAGGCAGCGAAAGGGGGAGGGGGAGGTGACGTGGGTCACTGGATAGTGATGGAGGCCAGGGCCTCCTTGCAGGAGCCTCCATCTTTGGAGGTCTCCGCAGAGCTGCCGGTGCTCGTCTTTGGCGCTTCCGACACTGCCTCCTCCTCCTCCTCTTCGTCCTCCTCCACATCCTTAGCGGCCAGGGCGCCCGGGGGGCCGAGAGAAAAGGCGCTCTCGCAGTTTTGGGTGGAGGAGACCTGGGAGATGACCGGCATCTGGACAGAGGAGTTGCCTTCGAAACTTTGCTCCGCCAACTCGTACTGTCCCAGGGCCTCCTCCTGTACCTGGTTCAGGTAGTCGGGCACGAGGAAATCACTGGCGACAGTCGGTGAGGCCCAAGGGAGATGAAACAGAGGGAGGAGATACTGATTAAAGGGCGATGCACGTGGACCTCATCCTGTATGACCTTAGCTCCAAACTGCGGATGGTTAATCAGGATACGTCATTAGCGTTAAGAATCAGACACCACTCCAGTAACAAGCACAATGCTCAATTAATACTTCAATAATGTATATAACAAAAAATCTAGGACTTCTTGAAGCTGGAAGGGATAGGAGGGACCATAGTTTTTACAAAAGGGGCCAACCTTATCATTAGCCAATAATATGTTTTGAATAGGTGAGTGACAGAGGGGGGATGCACTCTGGGAACCAATCAGCTTTCATCTATGGCCAGTGCCTTCGTAGCCCGGCCCCTGTAAACACCCCTGGATATATATAACCGATCAGAATTATGTTACAGTCCTCAGCCTGCTTCAGGAGTCTCCAAGTCAGAGTTTCCCCAACCTGGTCATCAGGGACCCCAGTCTGTCATGGAGCTGAGAAGGAGTTAAAAAAGAGGACCATCTGGGGGGCCCTGAGGACCAGATTGGGAAACACAGCTCTAAGTTAATGGTCAGCTTGAGACCAGCCTCTGTGATCTCTCTGGGGGTAGACAATGAACAATAAAAAAATATATACTTTTGTAAGAGGCCCAAAGGCACTAAGTGGTTCAATCTGTGCTTTTCAAGCTGAAAAAAATAAATAACTGATGTGGGATGCCTGCCGAGCATGAAAATTATAATCTTCGCTTGATGACGCGCCAGACTCAGCCCGTTGCTGACATGTGGGGATCTGGAAGCTTAAAACAATCCCCGTCTCTTATCTCCACTGACTGCTGAATTCGCTGAAAGGTTTCCATTTTGTTTGTAAGCAAATTCCAACAGGGTCCCAGCCACAGCGCGGATTTTTGGGACGCCTAACTGCAGGAAGGCAATCACAGTGGGCAACATGATCAAATAATAGATGTGGAATTGCGAAGCTTTCACCCAATGTGTGTCCCTGGATTAAAAACCATGAAACACTCCCTGATACAGAGGTGTCAATTTCAGGTCCAGAAAGTCCAGACCAGGATTTTGTTTCAACCAATCAGTTGAGCATAAAGAGTGAAAGTCACAGAGTGCGCAACTAGTTGGTTGAAACAAAATCCTGGTCTGGACCTTTACTTTCTGGACCTGAAATTGACACCTCTGCCCTGGTATGTCGGACGACGACATGGGCACACATGTTGCCAATCTCTTTATTTGGTTGGTTTATAGTTGGTACTGGCAGGTAAACATCTTGACTGTAGGAAAGTGTAAAAATGGGCATAAAATGTTTCAGATTCAACTCCTTCAGTCATTTCACTGTGCAGATGTGTCATT
>JAODKN010000039.1:16554638-16571145 GCA_026774425.1 Petrocephalus zakoni | reverse complement strand
TCCCGCCCCCCCCCCCCCCCCCGCCCCCCCCGGGGGCCGCGGGCCGGTGGGCCCGTAACCCCTATGTGTCCTACGGTCCCCCCCCCCCCCCCCCCCAGTCCTACGGTGGAAGGAAATGGTTGTTAAACACGGAATGTGGGAACCTGGGAGAGTCAACAAGTGACTCAGAGGAAAGGAGGTGTATCCGAAAACCCCCCAAAACACTGGTAGGCATAAATCTTCCTGATACGCGTGTGGGTTTTTTTTTTTTTGGGGGGGGGGGGGGGTCCTCCCTGCAGATTCATCTCCCTGCTGCGTGAATGACCTTGGCGGACACAGCTGAGTACAGGGAGGAATTCGGAGTTATTTTCTGTACACAGGTTGCAGTAGCCAAGCACCCCCCCCCACACCGCACAGGCACCAGGATCCTCTATAGCTGTCCCAGACCACCAAATGGCATTCCCATGTGTTAGGTACCAGAAGCATTAAAGCCTCCCCTCTGCTGTGCTTTTAGACCAGCACAGACAAAATATATTACTGTTGTCATGATGCTCTCTGTAGGACAGTACAGTGGGACATTCAGTTTTTAGAAACCATAATTTATGGCTGGGGGGGAGTTGAGAAGGAAAATGCCCCTGAAAAACTAGGTCAACATCGGGATTTTACCCACCCCGAAAAGTGACATAACAGTCTGTCACGATTTTCAAAGGCTAGTAATTCACTTTCAAGGCTGAGAGTCAAAAAAGGGTCAATGAAACTGTAATTGCTAAACAGTAGGGGCTGGTTCTGAAGCTGAAGTGGGTTAGGGTACTGTACCTGTGATCAGAATGATAGGAAGGGCGTTGGTTCAAATCCCAGGGCCAGCAGACAAATTTTATCATTGGGCCATTGAGCGAGGATCTTAAACCCCAAGTTGCTACAGGGTCTGTCTGACTTTCAGCTGCATGTCGTTTTGGATAAACGAATATGCTAAATACAGCAGCTGTAATTGGGTAATTGTGCTGACCGCAGTGCTTGTAACACCTGAGAGATGAGTCTCCTGCAGGAATATTTCAAATATGACCCTCTGGGTAAGCAAGGCTTGCAGTCTGCTTACCATGCCCGGCGTCAAAGAACTCTGTGACATGGTATGCGCTGCAGGGTGACCAGGGCAGGGCTTTGCTGAGGTGCACGAATGTGGGCGCCATCACGTGGTGTCTGCCGAGGTGCCCGAACTTTCTCTCGCAGTTCCTGGAGTCGTCGTGTGGCATGCTGAGCACGTGACCTAACGAGACAGACACCCCACCCCCTCACCATTAATACATAACTCCTCGCCCCCCCCCCCCCACAATGATGGACATTTTCAGGGCGGTAGGTGTTATTTAATGTGGCGACGACATGGACACCTAGTTCGTGGGCTACAGTGAAGGCAGCCTGCAGGCCGTTGTCCTCGACGACGGAGCAGCTCCTTTTTGGGTCACACATCGTGCCCACGTCGGCTACCCCCAGGGTGCTGCAGCTGTGATGCCCGCAGATGTCCTGCAGACGAGGAGAGACGCAGCAGATGCTACCTGGTCACACTGTTCCTGCTCTGCACTTTCTGACTCTAAGGAGGCTACCTCCAGTTGGCCGAGCAGACGATAGTCTATCCATCGTAAAAACAGAGCCGATGAACCCGGGCCAGAGCTTCTGGCTCGCGTTCTAAGCACAGGGCCCCCAGGTCTGCCCCCTCGACCCCTCTGTTTTCCACAGGAGCCAGACAAACTAGAGACGCGGTTTAGCACTTAACTGCAAACCCGTCTGCACTCGGGACGAGCGCAGCAGATCAGAACCTGGAGCGGGTCCCACTACACCAGGATGCGTGGTGCTCAGACCCTCTGTCAGCCATTTGTGGCAAAACAGACGTTCCTTGCCTACTAACTGATTCACAGACGGGATCCCCGGCACTATTCCCAGCGAGTGGGTGGCACGGCCCAGCCATCGTACTCAGACGATTTTAATACATTTTTTACGCAATTGAAGAGCAAATTTCCAAAACTTGCTCAGTCCTTTTCTTTTTTGTTGTTTTTGAGATGAGATCCCCAGTGACCTAAAGTCAGGCTTTCTCGTCATATGTTACAATATTTGGAACAAAAACTCACTCATTCCTCATGTAATCCAACGAAGAACTTTCGCTACATTTGCCAAAACCTGACAGAAATGGTGCTTACTAACAAACTGGACAGTTAGTTTAAGAAAGTCCCTCTCATGTTTGTAGATTGTACCAAACTGATAAACAGTCTGTGCCTGGGTATGACGTTCATATTTCATGTATCACATTAATAGGAGGTCCTGAATATGACTAATGTATATTATAATGTATAATGTAATGTATGTATAATGTATAACACTAATGTATATACTTAGGAAACATAACACATATGCGTGCTAAATACTACTGTGGCAGACTCCTTTACCGTACATGGGGCCCAAGGCGATATTTTGTCAGGAGGACCGAAGTAGCTATATCCCAGCACATGATTATTGGAGTAACGATAGGGTTCTGCAGCTCCATGGACCTAGAACCCCACTGCAGTGGGAGGTGTTCCCCAGAAGCCCTCACCTCCCGGGTGAACAGGAGCGCCGTGTCGTAGTGCTCTGGGTGACGCTGGCTCCTGGGGTTAAACAGCTGCTGCCAGGCGCAGAAGTTGCGGAGGGTCAGGTCGCCATTGGCCGAAACGCTGGGCCCAGCCTCCTCGTCCTCTATGACCAGCAGCTTCACCACCACCAAGCTGACCGAGTTCTTCAGGCTGGGGTGCTTGTAGATCTTGGCCGCCACACTGACCAGGGTCAGAAGGTAGTGCTATGTGCGGAGTGGGAAGGTGACAAGCCGTGGGTCACATGGTAGGAGAACCGGGCTAGACAAGAATCTTTTTCACGAGGGTTTGGTGATCTACTACTAACACTACTGAGGTGAGTTCACTAGTGCTTTACAGCTCATTATTCTGTGCGCCTCGCAATTTTGGCTTGTCGAGATCAGACCTAGGTAACAGTTACTCCGATGGCCATACCCAACCCGCAGGGGTCTTTCTACTTCCTGTATGATCATTAATATAGAAAAAAACAGGTACGGTTTTATGCTTGGTATATGAAGATGAACACATTTTTGCCTACGAATATTTCTTATAATTTTTAGATAATAAATAATCGTAAAATGTAACAAGTCTACTGTAGCTTTCATGGGGCATGAAAATAACCATAAACAAATGGCCATGACTGACTCAGTGAAGCTTGGATCTGACCCTCAACCGAAAATAATTGCCCAGGTCTGGTCTAAATGAACAAATAACCTAAGTTATGCGAAAAACTCCAAACAACTTATACATGTGGAAAGAAAGTTCTAGAAACCCAAGAAGTGAGCAAAGGACACGCAGGTTTTTAGCAGTCATTATTTAGCTAAATTGTAAACATGGATTTTCAAGTGTATTTTATTCTAAGTGGCATTAAGCTCTTCGGCTGAGTGTAACCGATACGGGTCGGACAGTTCAAGAATCGCTCTCCCGCTTAATTATCTGTTGAGCTGTAAGGCGAGTTTCGGATTTCAGTCTGGGCACAGAGGAGCACTTTCAGAAGCTGCGGTCTGCGCACTCGTGTCTGCGGTTTGCGATTCGGTCAACGCCTCCACATGCAAACACGCAGCACGGCTACGCACACGAGCAGACGGGCACACACACGCTCAGCAACATGACGCAATTACAGAATAGTGTATTTACTGCCCTCGAAGGTAGAAAAGCAGAGCCCCACCAAAAACCGAGCATGGCCTGGTCGAGGTCCAGTTCCTCCGCAGAGTTTACATTTATGCAGATTCATTTCCAGTCCAATTAAACCTACATTCTTTCCGACCAAAACTAGCCGCCTTTAACGACGTGTTAATTTCTTCACTGTGGAGATGTTGAGTACTCTATGGCACGGCTTGGCTGCTCTTGGCCAAATTCATACAACACGGGACAATTTAGTCGAAACAGATGGTTCCTTTTTCGTTAGGCGGGTGACAGACCCTCCAGCTTGCGGCCATCTTGCTGAAGGACTGTAAAATCCTCGGGTGGAAACCCTTAACCCGTTATTTTTCATGGGAAATGTATGAATACTACTACAACATATAAAATATGTGCCTTTGTCCCTATGGCGGGGGAAATGTGGCATTAACTGCACTCCTCATGAGAAAATGAGAAACAGGGACTCCCTTGCTAGATGCCTTAAAGTCCAGTGAAACAACATCTGTAGCGGGCCCCGAGACACTGCTTTACATTTTTATTGGATGCATTTAGCCAATTGGATGCAATTATCCAAAGTATGTAATTTACAATAAAGGGATGGGTTACAATTTATGGGCATTGTTTGGCATTGGAACCCATGACCTTTACAGTGTTAGCAGAAAGCCCTACTGGTTGAGCTGCTGGAGCAGACTAACCAGTTTGTCTTCAGTTCTCCCAAATGAATTCTTAATCTTCAGTTCACCTGAGAAAGATGCTGCACTTTGATATCTCCTAATGAGATCTGCTTTATAAGCATCTCAGAAGGTGTCATCATGACCTTCCAGTACAATCCATTAGTTCTATGCAGTATATGAAAAAAAACACAGTAGAAGATTCCCAACCTGCATGAAAGCACTACCACTTTGTTTCATACATTTATATTATTAAATCACACTTTACATCCCTTTTGGAGGACTTCCAGAATAAATTGTGCAGATTTCCCATGTCAAACCCTTTTCCACACTAAAACCCAACCTTACTGTAGGCCAGTCGACACAATATCAATGATTAGCTGTCCATTTTTTTTTCGAACAACTACCATTAAAACCGGCAGACTCTTCAAATTTAGTGACTCACATTTAATACCGGTAATGCGTTTCCTAAACAAGCAACGCCAGTCATGACACCCAAAGATATTTTTACGGTAACTGCCGGTCCTCGAATTAACGCGAATCATTCATCAAACTTTCTTTTTCGCGGACCCGTCTGCCCCAGAAAGTGAATATTTGCTAGTCGCTGGAAACGATCGCTCATGCCACGCAGAGCACGGACTATATCGTAAAGGTTCTGGGAAGAGACCCAGTGCTCTTAAAAGTATGCGGAAAAATATGCCAAACTTTCCTGAGAAATTTCTGACGCGACTACGTATAAAATTACTCCCGGCTAAATAGTCTGGCGCAGGAAACGACCATTTAACGGCCACGCATTAAATACCGGAATAGAGACCGCCTTATGGCGCTCCTAAAATATATCCGTATTACATGCTACTGGAACAAAAACGGCTTCATTTTTTTTTTTGTCAAGCTCATTCAAATGTTACACAACCGACTGTATAAATAGTCCACATTGAATGCTATGATTGGGGTGTAACTATGCCGGATGGTTTCAGTGTGGCACCGCTTATGTAAAACAGATAATAAATTTACTGGAAATAACGCGCAATAAATACGCATGATAATTAAGTTTGATATTATACATACGGGGCTATAGGAACACTCACTCACCTTTATGTCCTCTCCGTAGAAACGTGTCATTGTCGCGTCTGCCACCACCAAAGTTTCTATGTACCTCTCGGCGGACACGAAGCGCTTCTCTCTTGTCATCCGCGATGCGTACATATCCCCCGGTAACTTAGGGGCTCTTTGCCCCCTTTGATCGTCTTCTTTTCGGCCGGTGGGTATTTCATGTGCCCTCTGTGAGCCGACGACGAGCCGCCTCTTAACAACATGCGGCGGCATCTGGGATGATCCGGCCGCCCCGGTGCCGGGCTGGGGCTCGATGAGATATTCATCTCCATCCGTTATAAACGATCCGTAGATCCCGTAGCAGAGACTGACAGCAACCATGGAGTCCTGCTTCCAATCTACTGTCCCCGAATAGAAGCAGCCCTTCAAACTGGTCCCGGCTTCGTCTTCGTCGTCGGTGTGCCTGAGAATGTCAGGCGCGCCGCGACCGGCAGGTTGGATCTCTCCGTGATCCGCACGGAAGCCCGGCGTCTCGGATCGGGAGCTCGACCTGATTCGGTGGATCTTAATTTCTGGAGCGAAGAAACTCTCGTCTGGAGTCAGATTCAGAGTAAACTCTTTTCCGAAAGCGGCGATTCGGAAACTCACCCGGTCTTCGCTCCGTTCCCAAAAGCGACCGCTTTTCCTCTGGTTTATTCTCAGAGGTATAATTACCTCCGATTCGAAAAAGTCGGCAAGTGCAAAATGAGTAGAAAACGCAAGAAAGATGACAGCTATAACTGAATTCATTTTTAAATATAAAAAAAACAACGTGTACACTTTATGTCAAATATACCTATAGGTTTATAGCTTTAATAGTTTATTTTAAACAAAAAAAATGAACACCTATACACGAAAATGTGTAGAGAGCCTACGTTTATTCTCAGGCAAAACGTACACGCACAGCTGCCGACCGCCTGTGGATTTTTATACTTGCATATGAAACTATTCAAGTTTTTTTTCGACCGCAACCTTTTACAAATGCACCTGATGCCCGAACTCACCCCTGGTCTAGGAATTAAATATTACTCTGAGCCTTACGGTAAAAGCCAATTCAATTTTATTTAAAACCTGAGCTTTCCACTCCCCAGCGCCAGTGAGGGGGTCCTTGATGCAGTGGTATTTATACCTTCTGGCTTAAACATTAGAGGTTTATTTTTGATGTTCCTCGCCACTTCTCTCTCCTCCCACTAGCACATCATGAAAAAAAAATCTTTTGGATCAAAGTGATCCAATGAGAGCAGACTGGCACTTCTCCGTACGAGCTGCAGTCGGACTTCCAGGCAAACTATTAGTAAAGTTTGTGCGCGCATCAGTAACGCGTTCGCAAAAAAAAAAATGTATTTACGTTTACAACGGAGAGAAACAGAAAAAAAACTTCAGCTAGAGAAGAAACGCAGATGAACCGCAGATATGAAATGTTTATAGCACTTTTATCGGTAGCTGCGACGTATGCAAGACGAAAAAGAAACATTGCAAGTTGCAAGCTGGACTCCATCCCGCAGCGAGCCGTAACTTGACAGCATCGCCGTTCCTTTGACGTTATCCAGCGCGCGCTCCTCAGCTGTGATGCCTAATAAACACATGCTAGTGACATCCAACAGATAAAACAAACCCGAAGGTCTTGGAGGAGTGTCGACGTGTCTTGCCAACATATTTTACAAATGCAAAACAAGAGTTTGGGTCGAAGGAGTGTGTGTATTGAGAAAGATGTCACATTCAAAAAGCGGAGTGAGCGAAACATACAGTACACCACCCACGCTGCTGGGACATTTAATTAGTAGTCACCAAAAAAATATGTTTTAATCTCCGTGAAAATAAACTATTGTACTATGGATTATATATGCAGACTGACGTGTTATTTTACAATAAAAAGTTTCTTTAACCCTAAATTATTGTAAACTTCATGTTCCTTCACTGAAGGTTTAACATATAACCCGAAAACGAGTATACCCTTGCAGTTCCTCTCTGTTCGTCATTGGTTTTTATTATAATAACAGAAAATTTCATATGAAACTCCGGGATATAGGATATATAAAATTAGGATTCCATTTCAACACTCCAGAAATTATCCAGCGTATTGCGCCAAACATCCCACTATTAACAATGTATTCTCTTTGCCGATAGGTGGCGACGTTGGATCACTTAAATATTGAGCGCCAGACTTACAATATAGAATAATTTATTTAAAGCGAAAGACGATGTCAAATAATTAGCATTTACAATTTGAATAATTTCCGCATAGTGTTAGGCTCGTATAGCTTGTGACGTTGTCCAAGTATCAAGAACAAATGAAATATTACTAACTTGCTTGCAGGAGCGCAGATGGTTGATTTTTGGAACAGTGGCGGGTTGTGAACAGCAGATGTCGCAGTTGCTTAGAAAGAACTAATACGTTTCCTCCCTTCCAGGTGTTAATGCATCCAGAAAAATGTACAAAACATTACTTATAGAATATTGTGCAACCTCATTAGTCATTGGCTATGGCGATAACGAAAATCATGCACTTTTTTGGAATGTTAAATTTCAACAACAAGCGTTGTCGTATAGGCCAGATGTCAGTTTGTGTACATCAGTGTGCCATAACTGAGCTAAGACCAATTAAATATTTTCTGTTAGTTTTCATTCACCATATTCACCAGATCCTTGCATGTTCCATTTTCTTTTTGACTCAGTGGCATCGAAAAATACCATCACCATTACACGAAACCATAAAGGACGTTTTGTGAAGGCAACACAACTTCAATTCACAACAAGTAGATCAATACCACTGATGTGATTATTTCTAACCGTATACTATGTGACACCCCATATCACATATTTTTATGCTCAAATGATTTTTTTTGCATGTACGGTAGAAAGAAAGTTATAACATAAATTATACAGATTTATTAAAATAACTCAAATTACATATTGGAAAAAAATATGCAATCTTCCGCACGATTCAATGGACTGCCAAGAATTAAAAATATTTTGTTTTGTTTGCCTCATTATTTTTTTTATGCAAAACTCCATATTTCTTGATTCTATATCAAATCATTAAAAAAACATCGACCAGGAAAACCGGGTGCTGGGCGAATAGTGATTACAAAGTGATTACAACCTGTTGATGAAAATGAGAGTAACGGCGATGCGTTGTGGTAGTTAGTAGGATTTTGGTTATGTCAACTGATGAAGATGATCAATAAAGGAAGACAAAATTATAAAAATGCCTGGGAGAATTATTTGGTATTGATATAGATTTGTCGCTGATATAGCGTTACATGGCAATTTTATGCTGGCCCAGACTGGCAGTCGGTTTTGTGTGCTGTAAAACTTCTTCAAGTATGTCCGTCTGTATGATTGCTGGAGCACACTAAAATGAAAAGGGAGACACTATTTCCGACGAGTCAAATGCAGAACAAGAGAACTTACACCGCAGTTTTAAGCGCCGTACTGGATGCATAACGAGGCTTACATCAGCGCTCGCGCGCAGAGTCGTGCAGCGCACGAGCCAGTGGGAGGAAAAACCCGCCTCGCGCTGCGCTGCAAAGTGATTTTTTGCAGAGCTCCAAGTGGCTACGGTCTTAACCTTAAACCGGGCGGCATATCCAATGAGCTTCTCAGCGCCTCCCCAAAACTCTGATTACAACCCCGCGATGTTTACACATGACGCAAAAGCATAAAGCCGCTAGAAAGACGGGGTCATTTCTGCAGACAGGTAGAAGATGTGAGTGCACAATATTCTGGTGATTCTGTGCGGAGAGGACGCGCAGCGACACTGCATTGGATTATTAATAGGGCTTTAATAAAATTTATTATCATAGGTGATATCAAACTTTCCCAGGTCATTTCATTCATTATTATTATTATTGCACACAATACTTAAGTGTAGCCATGTCCATATTTATTTGGACAATAGTGGTTATTTTTAATCTCCTAATCATGTTCACCAGAAGGAGCCATTCCATGGAAAGTGATTTTTGTTTTCCAGATCGCCTGGACCAGCAAACCGCGGAACACAATTTTGTCCGCCCAGAAGAGGACGTTCGGCGGCAGCACGCTGTTTTTCGAATTAAAGCATTCAAGGAGGTTTTCATACTCAGCTTGTCTCCAGATTCCAACTTCCTTGCACCTACCTTCTCGGTGCAAACCGCGGCGGCGAATCCAGACCTGAGCCGCTGCTTTTACTCCGGTGATGTCAACTCGGACAAGGATTCCTATGCCGCGCTGAGCCTATGCAAAGGTCTGCAAGGCGCGTTTGGTTACAAAGGGTGGGAATATTTCATCAGCCCGGCGCGCAATGATTCGGCACCTGGAAACAGCGGCTCCGCAGTGAGAGCGCACGTGCTGCGGCGCAGGAGAGATCCCAACCAGGACGCCAATGTGACTTCCAGGTGTGGCGTGGACTCTGCTCAGCACCATGACATCCTGCAGTCCTTGGAAAGGTACAAACACATGAAAGGGCTCAATAAAGGGAATATGACTGAGTTTTCTCTAAAAGGCTTGGGCAGGTCCAAGAGGTTTGCTTCGGTGCCTCGATACGTGGAGACCCTAGTCGTGGCAGATGAGTCCATGGATAAATTCCACGGCGACGACCTTAAGCATTACCTGCTGACCCTGATGTCAGTCGCCGCAAAGCTGTACAAGCACCCAAGCATTCTCAACTCCATCAACATTGTAGTTGTCAAGTTCATGGTGATTAACGAAGCTGACAAGGGACCCAAAGTTTCCGGCAATGCCGCGCTCACTTTGCGCAACTTCTGCACGTGGCAGAAGAAATTCAACAAAAACAGTGACAAACATGCCGAATATTGGGATACCGCTATTCTCTTCACTAAACAGGTAAGAATGGGTTTGGGGTAAGAGAATGTTAATGTGTAAATGGTAATTAGAGCACTTGTATATCTGATAAATTAAATAGTGCAAAGTTTAAGCAATTTTAGAATTTTTAATAATAGTTACCGCGACCCTATATATGAACTATGGATGTATGAATGATGCAGTACTCTGGTATTCTGCAGCTATAGTAAGTATGCAGTGTAAATAATTATTTAACAGGGAAACAAAAGTTAAAGTTACTGTAAAAAGTCACTGTTAGGATTTATATACATTTTTGATCACGGTTCACGTTTATTTCGAACCGTCCCAGATCACTTCAGATCGCACATTGGACGGACCCTCGGGAGAAATATAATCACGGTAAAGACTTCTTCGATGCACTGCACGGTTACGAAGGTGTCCTTATCTAAAATCTCCGCTCTGTCACTGTGCCGAAGTTGACCGTGTCTAGCCAGGTCCCGCCTTCGCCTCACCCAACTCCTACCGCATTGGTGCAACAGTCACCTCAAGCAATCAGCATCGTGTCCAACTTTACATATTCTGGCAGCTGACTTTACTTTTTTTAATGAAATGATGCATTTGCTGGCAATCCATACGTCTTCCAACCACTTATCCAAACACGGCCTGTGAGGAATAGGCTGCAGACTTGGTACACCCAGGAGAAAATGCTAGTATACTGCAGGGCACATATGGACACAGTCAAACACAACGCAGAATTTGGAGATGTGAATTAAGATAAATGCATGTGTTTGGGCAGTGAGAGAAAATCCACGTGATATAAGGAAAATGTGCAAATTCTACATACATATGACAGGGGCAGGATTCGAACTCTTTGCCCTGGAGGTGTGAGGCAACTGACTGGATGTGACCTGCTGATTATCAAAAGGATTGATCCTCAAATTACAATTATTATGCAGTTTTCCAAGTAACTAACTTTTATGTATGCATATGATGCAGGTGATAGTCATTGTGTGAATTTAACTTTCTAGTTTTAGTTTTGTTATGTTGATAATTGTGTTGAAGGGCATAATGTCTTTTTGGCATGGGTCTGAAATGCTGGACGTGTTTTATCTTTTATCACTGTTCCAATAGTACAAAGTAATGCATTAAGCTTAATTCTTACTTCTCTCGCTTTCTGTTAGTCAGCCTGAAAATGCACTTCCAGTTTAGTTTTATGAGCTGGGGAGACGACAGGTTTAAACACATGTTCTGTGCACGGACCACACAGAAAGGTCTGCTCATATAAATAATGTCAAAGTCATGCAGTCCCCAATTCATTTTAAATCAATGCTTCTCTTTCTGAACCACCTAGTTACCGCCCCATAACACGTCAGCACACTATATGACAGGGCTAAAAGTAGCCCAGTTGTAATGAGGATTACTATTCAAACCTGAGAGAGTGCAAAACTCTAGGCCACCAGCTAGTATAGCAATTAAGGATGAAAGCTCTTAACCTGAGAGTTTCTCTTCTGGTGCCAGGAGAGGCCGTGCTGTTGAGCCTTTGAATAAGGTATCTTTCCATGAAGTACCCAGCTGTAGAAACAATAAGCTGCTCTCGCTGCCAGTACTTGGAAAGCAGATGAATCTGAAGCTGGCTGTGTACAAGATGAGCGGTGTTGTGGAGGGCCGAGTCTCTGCCATGGGGTACCGAGTCCAGCGATCATGCTGCAGGTCATGAGTTGTGTTAAATTCCCCACTATCGCACTACATACAACACATTAGAGATACTCAGCACTTTTTTATGTGTTTCTGGAGTTGAGCACCGCTGACACCCCCCCCCCACATGTAAAATGTTATACCTGCTGCCCCTGGACCCCTGCCCACCTCCCTGGCAACTCCACACACATTTATCCACTGGCTATTTCCCCCAGGAAGATTTCAGTTTAGTTAATTAAGGTCAAGTGACAGATGGAAACACGAGCGCGTGATTTGCTCACCTGATACGTGAAGCGCGAGTGTCCGTACGGGTGAGTAGGCGCGTGGAACGCCAGCGCTTTGGAGCTGGGAGGTTTATCCCCTTAGCTCATTTCCGCGGCTCCTGCCATCGGTTTGCGTCATGGGAATGTGGGAGAGCTCCCTCATCCGCGACATCCCGGGACCACCTGTCCCAACGCAGCATCTTCAAAAATTCCTTCTTGGGCTAAAGCCTCTGGAAAAAAAGGAAAAACCTGGAAAGAAAATCAGCAGGGAAATAGGTCAGGGAAATCAGCCCCCTCTGCTCTACCCTGTGATGAATGTTTTTTTTTTTCGGAATGATGGGACGGCCTTATTTTTGTTGAACACCAGTGCACCCTGCAATTTTTAAAAAGAGCAGCACTGGCATTTGTCTATACAAAGTTTATTGAGTTTGTGCACTTTAATTTAGGCTTTTCTTTTTTATTAGGATCGTGAGTATCCTGGAGTGCAGGTCAGGGATTTAATGGGAAGTATCCATTTCTTTGTGACGTCCCCTCTTCCAGCTGCGCGAGGCTGATCCTGCCCACAGCCCACACCCCCTTCGTTGCAGGGAGTCTGTTTCCCATTAAGCTTCGCTGGGCTGAAATGGGAGAAGCCCCGGCGATGTCGAGAGAAGGCCCGGGGATTTGGCCCACCTGCTAGCTCATAGAGGCAACATCGCGAGACATTTCCAACCTGGCTCGTTGTGCTCGAGGACGCTTCATGGCCATCTCAGATGTCCTCAGAGGATCAGGAGGCAAACGGACGGGCGTGGGGACGTGGGACATAACCGCTGACTTTTGCTAAATCATAAACAAAGCATAGTAGCAGAACAGCTATAAAGATTGAAGGTTCAAGAAATCAATATACATTTATGCATCCGGGACTAAATATTGTCTCCCTGAGCCCCATGGTCCTACCTTGACATATTAACTATATATTATGACATAACATTTACACATTAACTAGACAATGTGATTCACATACTACATTTACACAGTGACTAGACAATATTCTAGACAGGGAACCAATGTTAAAAGTATTACAAATGTTATTTTTGTCATGAAGTCTTTATGAGCCAAGCGTATGCCACATGTGCTGAAAGCCTCTGATGTCATTGATGCTGAAAGCCTCTGATGTCATTAATGCTGAAAGCCTCTGATGTCATTGATGCTGAAAGCCTCTGATGTCATTGATGCTGAAAGCCTCTGATGTCATTGATGCAGTTTCTAGAGCACATGTTGACACACATGAGGTGAGTAACCAGGCTCTGAAAAATCGAAAGCTCCTCATTTTTGTGGTCCTTAGCCTGCGGTTTCAGTTCACCTGAACCTCCTTCCCAGGTCAAGCAGGCGTTTGCTGGGAGAGGTTTTTGCGGTTGACCAAATTTCACGCTGGTTTAGTTTTTCCATTTTGGGAGGTCCCAAAACAACAGAGGAGACCCTCACACAGCCACTAC
The DNA here is from genome assembly GCA_026774425.1 of Petrocephalus zakoni. NCBI lineage: Eukaryota > Metazoa > Chordata > Actinopteri > Osteoglossiformes > Mormyridae > Petrocephalus > Petrocephalus zakoni. Next base: position 16,557,454 of record JAODKN010000039.1, on the reverse strand, counting down.
TTCCCATCTGTAGCTAGGCTCACGGCCGTAGGTCAGTGCTCTATTTAGCGTGTCTTCATCTACAAATCATAAGAAGAAAGGCAGGACATTGATTAAGGCAGGGTTGCCTACCTTGGTCAGCAGGCTGGAGTGAGATTATCAATGCAAGAAATGTCTGCACACATACATGCACATGCATTTATATATATGTAACATTTTTTTCATTACCTAGTAAATAGTCTGTATGCTCTGCATGCTACCCCAATGCTTTTATGTAGTTAATTTTAGGCTTATAATGGAATAATTTAATTTCTTGTGTTAGTGTTCGAGTATGAAACTGCGAGTGTCATGCCAGATACGTGAGAGTTGACAACCCTGACTAAGGGCACAGACTGCGATTGTGTTTCGAGGAACTCCTACGTTATGCCAGTTGTTTCACGACAGTGAGTTGTTGTCTTCTGCTGTTAATATATTCCTTCAATTTTGCACTCTCAGGATGTTAGGAAACGTTAAAAACTTCAGAGCCAAACTCCCCAACCCATATATCGTTTGCAGTTCTGGTTTTAAGGTGGATCATGGGAGGACCAGACTAGTCCTGTGTTAGCATGGGTGGATTTTAGTTTAAATCGTTTTTAATGCTTGCCCTGGTGGATGTTCTGGCGCGTAAGAAGACAGTATGCAGATGTGGCGCTAAAGAGACACAGCTGTCTGCTGAGCACGGCAGAGAAGCCTTCCTAGAATCCCCAAAATCTTCTGTGCCGCATCATTGAATTTATTAGGTACATTCTGGGGAATTTTGAGGTAGAAACTGGTTCCATAAAGCTGTTAAGGGCTCCCATCATGGAGACAATGGGCATTTCTCGGACTGTCCTCCTGACATTTTTTTCCCGGGAATACATCGTATAAAGCTGATGAGGGAGAAACATATCTTCCACTTGGTCAGATTTCTGGGGAAAAACATTGCTAGACACGCATACGCATACACAAATCACTTAAAAGTTAATTTGGCAGGCCGCCTATAAAAAAAAACCCTGACCAGATTCATTTACAATATTACAGATTTGTTTAAATTCCACAAATGCCACCGGATTTACAGATTTTAAATGGACTTCATGGCTCCTGGCAGCTGCAAGTGGCTCCCATAAGAGTGCTCAGACATCACAGGCACTGATCAGTCTAGCAGCGAGTCATTTTATGCAGATTTATCTATAATTTCAGTATGGTTTTTGTCAGTAGGCAGTGGTGGTGATGAAGGATGCATCAAGTTAAGCAGGACTGCTGTGTGTCATTGATTAGCTGGTCTTCAGAATAGAAGCTATTAAGAAATATTTTTCAACAGCCAGCTTTTGTGACATTAAACAAATCCCCAAAGATGCCGGGAGCAGAACAGCGGGAGCTCTGTAAGCATTCTGCCACATTGAAATGGATGTGGACAAGAAGCAGAACACAGTTACGGGAATCCGGCTACCCAGAATCCCATCCGTCTCTTTGACTGCTGATTGGATGTCAGTTATTTCACTCTCCATGTGCTAGTTTGCCAGGAATGACTTGGGATTTGTTTTGTTTTCTAATGTTTAGCAGAGACTGCAGATTAATGCATTAAGATGTGCATTAAGTTTGGTCCATATTAGTATTTGTGTTTGCTCAGTATACTGCTGGTTTAATATAATTTTCGCCGGACAATCCAACTGAAAACATAGCTTGCAGAAATAGTTTTCTAAATACTGAGATTGCCTTGAAAAGTTTAATATCTTTTCTTTTACTCGGGGGATTGGACAGTCAAGTGTCTGCTCTGTGATGTAATGAATCTCCATTTATACGGATGCTTGAACTAACAACTTATCATTTGGCCCCCGAGTGGGGTGGAGCGCAGCTGGGGCACGGCTGGAGATTGGCTATCGCCTCCAGCTTGGTGGGAACAGTTTTCCCTCGGGAAGCATGCAAATGGAACAATTTGGACCATAAAAACCCAAGGAGCGTAATGAAACTCTCATGTTTGTACTGCCGGGTGCCAATTGGGTCAGTCCTCCATGAAGAGTTATATAAACTGATGATTAAGAGTTTTGGACAGACTGGAAGGAGAATAGGCAGTCTGTAATGAAACCATAGCTTACTGCGGAAATCAGAGTTGCCCACGGCAACGTTTATGCTTTCAAATGTGATAGCTGTGCTGGTGATTTCTGGGTTTTTGATTACAACTTCATTAGTATAACCAATAACAGACTGTTGGGATTCTATTTGGCACAATTATCGTACCATAGTGACCTACAGAGGTGATGTTTCCCAAATAGTTTTTGCCTTTTTATCCATGGCATACCACAAATTCATCGTGCAGTATTTAAATACTGTTTGTTTGCATCAGTCAGTGACAGTTTGCTGATGAATACTGAGTATTGCCTTTCCTGTAAATATGGCAAGAAAAACAGTGAAAATTGAAAGCTGATTCAAAAAAACCTTTTTGCAAAGTTAATATTTTCTCATAGCAGCTTAGCTGTAAGTAACTTCAAACCAAGCGGCACTACGAGTCCACGAGGATGATAACACTGGAAAAAATACCCGCTAAATATTTCCAGATCTCTTGAATCGCTCCGATGACATCGGTGTCATTCGGTGAGCTGTCTTCAGGGAGGAAGGAGCAAGCTGTCAGGAATGAAGCACTGGGCTTGCCTGAGAGTGACATCATTGGCTGGGGCCTCTACCAGCGATTTGTTCCATTCTTCATAGCAAGTGGTGTGGGTGGTGGGGGGGGGGGGGGTTGCACCTAATTTTGCACAAAGGGTGGTAAATTTTTATGGGGGGTCCCCGGGCACTGGGGGGGAATTGGGGTTGGGTGGATG
>JAODKN010000039.1:16511299-16554538 GCA_026774425.1 Petrocephalus zakoni | reverse complement strand
TCCGCCCCGCGGGGCGTCTTGTCGTCCTCCCCCGGGGGGGGCCCCCTCCCCAGTTTTTGTCTCGTGCGCCCCTGGGCGGGGGGGGGGGGGGGGGGGGGGGGGGCCCCCCGCACCTGCTTTTGCACAATGGGTGCTATCTGTGTAAGCTGGGTCCCCGAGCACTGGGGACTCATTGGGGTTGCCTGGAAGGGAAGCCAAGGCAATAAACCAGTTAATAGCCGATAAACAAAAGTGACAACTATCCTTCTCTCACCTTCTCTTCTGCACACGTGCAAACGTGCACACGCGCGCAGACATCTGCATCGGGCTTGTGAAAAATCTGCTGCGGTGTGTAAATAATTACTTTAGATGGCCGTATGGTTTTAATTGGGATGGGTGTTTCTGAAAATAAGATTAAAGCTGCAATTTTGGTGGGATATAAATCATACACAATATATAATTTTAATATTTTGAATACGTATGCATGTACGCGTGCATGTGAAGTGTTGTTACTGCAAGACGACGAGGTAAGCCATGTCATGAGGGCCAAAGTTGTCTACAGTTATTGTGAGTTTATTTGCCTAAATAGACCATGTTAGATTGTCCTCTGTTTGCAGTGTCATGCCGAAGAGATCACAAATGGCAGTTTAATGCTCATGTAATCAGCCAGGCTAAATGGCCTCCAGGATGTCAGACAGCGAGCGGTGCGGAAAATGGATTTCACCTTTCAGCATAGGCAGTCTGTCAGGTCTCGCATCCACTCCCGTCTGAGAGATGTGAGCGTTAGCATAAGCAGGCTGTCTGCTGACATCTCCCATAGCCAATGTTCCCTTAGATAAGAGGGTCAGACAGGAGAGGAGAACAGAAACCGCGATCTGGCGACAATTCAGCCAGGACACAGATTGAAAACAAACGGGGAAAACAATAGCATTTAGACCAACGAAACACAGACACAGATTTTCTTCTTCATAATTGTATAAAAGTCAGCAAGTGCACCACTGTTTTCTCTGGAGGACTCTTAGTTAATACTCTTAATGCTTTTTGAATACTTCTAGTAAATACTGGTAGTATTCATGACAGGAAATAAGGCAGACAGTCCCGATAGCAATATTGTACTTTAAAAGATGCTGCCCAACCTTCTGATTTCTGGGGACCAATTGACGTCGCACAAAGCCTGGAGAGGGGAGGAGCTATGCCAGATTGATTGTCGATTTTCCAATTTGAACCATCTCCATCTTTTTCAGATCTGAAAAGAAGGCACTAATGTATGGAGTTGTAAAAAAATATATATTGTTTATTTTTGGAAATTAATCAACCCCTCCACAAAACCCCCAGTGTCCCATGGCCAGGGAGGTTGGGAACCCCTACTGTAGAGCTGCCAAATATAGACGCAAAGCAGTTGCTGACAGACAGGTGCGATGGTACCTAAAGCTCAGCATGCTGCCCCCTTTCCCGCAACCTGCTGATTCTCCTTCTCGTCCCGGGAACCAGGACCTGTGTGGCGCCTCAACCTGCGACACCCTGGGCATGGCCGACGTGGGCACCATGTGCGACTCCAAGAGGAGCTGCTCCGTCATCGAGGACGACGGCCTCCCCTCGGCCTTCACCACCGCACATGAGCTCGGTCAGTCCGCAGCGGCTGCCGCCTTCGCACAAGCGCGTTCCTAGTCGTGATCCGTAGTGAGCCGGCACTACTCGAAATCCCCTTTGGGTACAGCGGAAATGACTGGCAATGACGTATGTGTTTTACTCACAACTTCATTTGAAATGATGCTTTATTTGACATTTGTACAAGTATGAGAATAGGTACATTGAAAAGTGTTGGTTTCCATGTATCCCATCATGCTCTACAGACATACTTATAGAGGTGAGACAGAAGCTTGGGCCCTGAATGCAGGATTAGGCTTGTATTCTGCGGGGTGGGGGGGTAAGGATCATGTTCAAGGGCCCTAAAGAGATATAGCTACTCTGCTAAAGACTGGACTTGACTCCTCACCAAATGCTTAGCCACTTAGGATTTTATTAACATTAAAAACACTTTGCAAGGTAACTGAGGTTAGAAACATTTCTCAATGTCTCTTGCGACCACCACACAGTCTCCTGTATGATCTGCTGCTCCATAGTTTAAAGGCTGTCACAGTGGAGGAACCCTCTTCGCAAGGGTCTAATGCAAGCCTGTGTGGCCACCTCAGATCATTTCTCGGACCAAACCCGTGCTTCCCTTGTGATTTATTGGTAGTTTGTTTAAACTGCCTGACGGAGACTCCGAACGATCCAACAACAAGCCCTGGGTACTAAGTCGGAATAACAGCCGATATCTCCTGTCACAGTCATCTGTTGAGCTTTATCGGGATCGGAAACGTTGCTTATATCTCTGCTTCCGTATCACTCCTCATTAATCTCATTAAAAAACAAGATGGACCCCGCTGACACTCTGCTGATTCTTTTGATTCTTTTGAAGTCCAAGCTGGCACTATCAGGGCTCGGTGGCAGCGAGTGTCGAGTAAATCATCTGCGGAGGACCACGAAGGAGAATTTTGATCAAGAACAGATGGGAGAAATGCTTACAGATGTGCAAGAATCACACGGTGTAGAACCGGGCTGAAATGCCTTCAGCAGAACCATACTCTTGTTCTTGGGATGTGGCACATTTAACAGAACAGTTCTGTACATCGACTGTATCTTTTTTTGCGGGACCTGGACTTGTGATGTGTCTGACCTTAGTTGTTTCTGTAAATGTCCATATCGAGTACATTAAAAGTCAACCCAAAAATGCAAACATCAGATTGTTTTAATTATAGCTTGCACGTTTAGCAGTTAGCCGTTGCTTAATTGTGCAAGTTGCACGCGTTTACCGGTGCCTCACGTGCAATCCCGTGCAGGGCACGTCTTCAACATGCCACACGACAACGTCAAGGCCTGCGAAGACGTGTTTGGCAAGCTGAGCGACAACCACATGATGTCGCCCACGCTGATCCAGATTGACCGCACCAGCCCCTGGTCTGCCTGCAGCGCGGCCATCATCACCGACTTCCTAGACAGCGGTCATGGTAAGCCGGCGCCCACGTTAAGTCCTTTCTCCTCTCTGAAACCTCTTCTGCTCCACTACTGCTGTCCACTGCTTATGCACTTAAATTTATCCTCTCTGCCAGATCAGCGAATATGAAGGAATTATAATCCTCACATAAATTTTAAGATGGTACGTGTGGCATTTGCCAGCGGGTACTTCATTAGCTTTTCAAGTCTGCTTCATGAGTTTGGCACGAGTGCCTTAGTTTCCTGTTTTTCTCGAGGACGTATTTGGCTATATATCTAACAATAAAAATAAACGACACATTACTGATATGGGTGGAAGAGAGCAAACATTATTTTCTGATCCCATCCATCTATATTTCAAACCACTTATCCAGTACAGGGTTCCAATGAACCTGGAACTTATCCCAGGCAGCATAGGGAACAAGGGAACCCCCTGGTTGTGACGCCAGAACCTTGCAATTTTTATTTTCCTGAGAACACAATTTTTATGTTGTGCCCCAGCTTTAGCTACAGTGATCCCAGCAGTGAATCTGTACAATCGTCTCCAAGCCTCGGATGATGTCAGGTCTAAGCCAGTTGACCTTTACTTTCCCATCTGTCTGGAATTATAAGGGCTGAGAAGCAAGAAGGGTTAGTTTGACACATGGCAATGTTTCACGCAAATACTCAGTGTATAGAGTATACAAAATATCCCTGTTTTTGCTATTTTCATTAAATCTGCCTCCAGGAACAGGAGAGACGGAAATCTACAGGGGAGGTTGCTTTTAAATGAAGACTCAGTGGCACTTGTTAGTAAGAACATACAGACAAAAGGTTGACAATTCGGTCCAGCTTACCCCTCTGGTTTGATAATGCTAGGATCGTGTGTTAGAACTGCCTTCTATCAGTGTTCCCGAGGGCACACAATGTTCTGAAGTCTTCAGAGAAATCTCAAACCCCCGTAACCAAAACAATGGGAGTCTTTGAGCATAGCCAGGATGCAAATTTCTTTCAGAAGAGACTTTTTGAGAAAACATTAATTCAAACTATGCAATTATTTCCCCAAATCTAATAATTAGCCTAATATCAAAGGACGTACATTCCTGAGTACTTCTTCCAGGTTTTTCTAAAGCCAAAGAAAACAGTACACTGTACAGCTCTGCTTTGCCGAATTGTAAGACTTCCACGGTGCTTTTACTCTACTGCTATGAGGCACCACTTTCTGAAACTGAACTGGTTCCCAGGAAGCTTCCCTCTGTGATTCTTAAGAGGTAGCAATATTAAAATAGTCTTTTGGCTCAGCCTTATCTATCTGACCCAGGATTTTGTGTTGTTTCATATCATATCCCTCGTTAGCTGCCTTTGCTCAAGACCAAATAGACCTAGTTCTGCCCCTCGGCCCTTGTATGGCGTTCTCTGTCACAAGGCTTCTGTTCTTCGACATGAGAGTTCCACATGGAATTTCATTGTATGTTTTTACAATGACAGTATAGGTGTCATATGTCTTATGTCTTTAAAATGAAGGTCAAAGACCATGAATTTGCAATTAAAGCTAAACAACATGAGCAAAAGAGGTTTTTGTTTTGCATTGTAGGACAGAACTAGCGATGGCTTCACATGGTATAGATAGTTATGGTTCAGAAAGTAAAAGTCCAGACCAAGCTTTTTTTTCAACCAACCAGTTGAGTACTCTGTGACTTTATGCTCTGCTGTTTGGTTGAAACAGAATCTTGATCTGGATTTTTACTTTCTGGACCTGAATGATCTACCTCGGGCACTGGGTAAAACACTACTTTGCGGTGCTCGTCTTGTCAAACTTGTGCACAATTTTCATCCTAACTCCCGTTGCTCAGTCCTTCAGATATGGTCCTTCATCGCACCATCTCTACATGGATCCTCAAAGCACTTCTATATGGATCTAATTGCAACTGGTGGTTGTGCCTTCATAAAGTGAGAGTAGTAATGACCAAGCCTGCTGTTCCTCTTCACAAGTAGATTCCCAGAATTCAATATAGCCATTCATTATGGTCTAACTATAAGTCAAGGGGGAAAACTGACTACATAAAAAGCCCCGTGGCAGCCAAAATGCATGGCTCAGGGTGACATCTAAAATTCTCATTGCAATGTAAATACTGAGGACCAATATTTACAGCTTGATTCTGTTCGCATGATTATCTTTCAAATGGTGATGCTCTTACCACAGTTTGTTTTCTGTGTGCATGCGTGTGAACAGTTTTGGTTCCAGATTCCAAAAGCTTTCGCCTTTTTAAGGCCTTTATTATAATTTCCTGTCATGACTGTTTTGCATTGATCGATGTGCCTTTATAATTGTTCTTCCAAGTAGTTCTGTTGTGTTGTTTTTGCCATATTCACTCACAGACATACTTTTTTCTTTTTTAATGTGGCCCCTAAAGTCAGCACTCCACCACGACCCAAACAAGCCTAAATCAAGAATAATGCTAACAAAGCTGTCACCAGCTGGAGTTCCTTCTGCTGGCTTAAGCAGTTTATGATTTACCGTGGATGGTACCAATGGGGGGTATGTCTCTCAGAAGCTCCCGTTAGCAACTGTAGGTTTTAGGAAACATACCAGGACTGGATTGATGGGAATGAATTTAACCATAATTTCTTAGGTCGCATTCTTAGACCTCCAATAAGAAGTGCTAAGAAGCCACCCACGGGTGATGACTGAATCACCCATGTTGCCACTGAGTGCTCACCATTCCAAGGCCACTGGCCCCCAGCCCCCACGTACTCCACACCCCGACCTGCTGGCTCCAATGCTCCGGAAAATATTTGTGGGGTTCAGCTTAGCATGAAATATGGTTTGTGTTAGTGGCTAAATCTGGAGACAGGCAGAGGCACAAATAATTTTATTTAATTAGGCCATCTCAGGCATAAATGCTTCCCTGAATTATTTGCCCACATACCTGTGGTCTCTTTCACTATGAGAACCACAGTCTTGAAATTAAAGGCAAATAAACACTCTTGTAGGGCAAGAGAAAAGTAAATAAAGTGATGCTTTGAAGTCCTTTTTGACGGTATGCGGTCTGTCCACAGCACATGTACTGTACAGTATGTGGACTGTTTATATGAGAGTGCTGATGTCGTTACAGGTGATTGCCTGCTGGATCAGCCCCAGAGTGTTCTGGTCCTGCCCGATGTCCTCCCAGGAACCACCTATAGCCTTAGCCGACAGTGTGAGCTGGCCTTTGGGAGCGGCTCCAAGCCTTGTCCGTATATGCAGTCCTGTGCAAAGCTGTGGTGCACAGGCAAGGCCCGAGGCCAACTGGTCTGTCAAACGCGCCACTTCCCCTGGGCCGACGGCACCAGCTGTGGAGACAGACAGCTGTGCTACCAGGGAGTCTGCACAGACAAGGACAACATCACCAGGATCAAGGTGAGATAGTCCAGACTCTTTGACTCCGCCCCTTTTAGCTGTGCCTTCCTCTACCTGGCAGATATATCTTAGTTCCCGAGTAGAGGAGTCGGGGTGTGTAAATGTATTCAGCTTTTATAATATGAATGCTAAAATCTCAGTGACTGATGTTGCATCATGCTGGTAGCTTCAGTCAATGGACCTGGACTGAATGTGTTTTTCTTTCCCAGGTGGATGGCCGATGGGGCAAGTGGGGAGTGTTTGGCCCGTGCACCCGCACGTGCGGGGGTGGCGTGCAGCTGTCCAAACGCGAGTGCAGCAATCCTGTGCCAGCCAATGGCGGGAAGTATTGCCAGGGCATCCGCATCCGCTACCGCTCCTGCAACCTGGAATCCTGTCCAGACACAGGTACGGTTCAAGGCCCCGAAAAGAAACCTCACCTCACAGGCTTTACTGAGATGTCGCAGGGATTGCTTTGATTGGTGATGCCGGTGAGTACATTCTTAGTGACTAGAGCTTAGGCACCTCCTTCCACGAAATCTGGTACATGGTCATACATCCTCAAATAACCAGCAAGCTTGGTGTTGACGAACACATGCATAATAATCTCATCAACAGGTAAAAGCTTCCGTGAGGAGCAGTGTGAGGCCTTCAACGGCGTCAGCCTCAACACCAACCGCCTTACCCCATCTGTGGTGTGGGTCCCCAAATACTCTGGAGTTTCCCCCAAAGATCAATGCAAGCTTATCTGCAGAGCCAACGGCACAGGCTACTTCTATGTCCTTGCTCCCAAAGTGAGCACCCTCTCATGCTGTTCTTTTTTTACATTTATTTCTGTAACAGTCAATTACATGCCTCTTTTGTCCATCAATGCACGTGGATGGCAGTAAAAATTCCACTGCAAAATTAATATGGCAATTCACTCTTCAGTAAGACTGATGCATAAATATCAATGACGTTCTTGGAATAGCTACAAGTATTAACATATTAACTACAAGTTAACATTAACAAATAAGCAAACAGAATCAAATGAATGAACATATTTTGTTGATGAGACCACAACTTTTAATGGAAGTCAATACCAAAAAAACTGCTAGGGAGATATATAATTATGCTGATCTGCATGCCACTAACAAGTAATAAAGCAATAAAAAAAATATAAATAAATAAATCTGCCGGAGCACCGTTGATACCGAAATGCATGCTGCTACATCGGTACTGGCCTTTTTTCCCATGAAGAAAGAGTGGAGGCAGCTGGGGGGAAAAGCTTATCGCTGAGAGATAGGGGAGTGCACGGTGAGACAGAACAGGTGTGGCCGTCATGTTGGGTTTGGGCCTGAGAAAAGGGTGGGGGTGTGGAAACAGTGGAGCATGAAATCTTCTCACACAGCTGCAGGGTGTCAGGGTGCACTGTTTACTTGGCCGACACGGGAACATCCTGCTGGAACCACGTTCTCCACACCCAGCCGGTGCTGAACTCAGAGCCTCAGATGTTTGCTACAATTCCAAAACTTCCGAAAGCACTTCTATGTGAACAATGGAGAAATTTATAACCGAATAACATTCTGAGCAAGGTCTGACTTGGGGAGTGACTCAGAAAATAGCATGCATGTCCGTTCTATATATAGCGGCTGTCGTTGAAAAACCTTCCCAAGCAGACTTCACATATAATGTTTTCCTGGTATTTAAAGCTATTTTTGTCACGGTGCTGGCAATATTTGGACTTATACAAATTAAGAGGATGATGGCAGTTTCTGGGTGTATGAGGACAATCACTTATGTTATGTCTGGAATACTTGTCCAGTCTTTTAACAAATTCTAAAGATAGCAGCTGGAGAACAACAGCTCTGAGAATTAGGAGTGAAGACACCAGTGTCATGTCTGGACCTTCATGGACCCATATTTCTCAGCCGGCAGCTCGCCGACACCTTCCATCTAGATGGTGAACAGCTCACTTTGTGGCTAATCGCTGCTGGTTCAGATATTCAACTGCAGAGTGAAGATTTCCATCTGCATGGTTTCAGGAAATAGCCAGAGGGCTCACCACCAATTACTGCTCTTTATATTTATTAGCTGGGCTTCTATGCTTTCCCATTGATATCGCAGGATTTAGGGTAATTATGTTACATTCAGGTACTTTAACTAATCAGTCACTTAGTAAGCCTAGTAATCTCATGCACTCTGGTTCTCTGCCCTGTCTTGCAGGTAGTGGATGGGACCCCCTGTTCCCCTGATTCCTCCTCCGTCTGTGTCCAGGGGAAGTGCATGAGAGCTGGCTGTGACGGCAAGCTCAGCTCCAAGAAGAAGTTCGACATGTGCGGCGTGTGCGGGGGCGACAACCGTGCCTGCAAGAAAGTCTCAGGGCTCTTCAGCAGACCCATGTAAGAGACCTTGCTGCTGCTTGACGCCATTCAAGGATGGGACAGGAAGCAAAGCCCCCCCCCCCTTTGAACGGCTGGATTACCCAAAATTCAGGGACATCCCCATGTGATAAGAACTTGACATATGATACGCTTCAGTGTTGCAAATGTGGTGTTTAAATCCACATGTGGTGGATGAATTTAGTTTTAAACCAGTATTAGTGTTTCTGACACTTTTAAGTTAATATTTAAACAGTATCAGTAGGCTGGTACTGTACATGGACAGATGTGTCTGTGGCAAGATTCACAGCAAAATGTTCTGAGTGATGGAAAAAAAGCTATGTAGGCTATACTTTTAAATGTTTGTGGTAAAATTTGCATTTTCATCAAATGCATCTTGACCCCTGCTAGTAGGAGTAAAAGCTAAAAACCTGTAATCAGACCAATAAGTGCCACCAGCTCTATTGACTCTCTTTCTAACACCCCTCTGTTTTGGTTCTTAGACATGGCTACAACTTTGTGGTCATGCTTCCCATTGGCGCCTCCAACATTGACATTCGGCAACGTGGATACAAGGGCCTGGTAAGTGACGACAACTACCTGGCGGTGAAGGACAGCCAGGGGCAGTATCTGCTGAACGGGAACTACGTGGTGTCGGCTGTGGAGCGGGACATCCTGGTGCGGGGCAGCCTGCTACGGTATAGTGGCACCGGCATGGCAACGGAGACACTGCAGGCCGTCAAGCCCCTGAAGGAGGCGCTGACGGTGGAGGTGCTTTCCGTGGGCAAGATGACACCGCCGCGCATCCGTTACTCCTACTACCTAGCCAAGGAGAGCAAGGAGGAGAAGACCCTGAAGAAGGAGGGCCGGAGCAAAGCCGAGAACAGCGTACTGGTCGATAGCAACAAGGTGGAGTTGAAGAAGCCGACGTATGTGCAGAACAAGTGGATGGCGGCGGGCTGGGAGGAGTGCTCAGTGACGTGTGGCAATGGGCTGCAGAAGAGGCTGGTGCAGTGCCTGGACCCGGAGGGCCGCACCGCCACCAACTGCGACTCCGCCTTGAGGCCCAGTGACCTGAGGATCTGCGGAGACCCCTGTCCCGACTGGGATGTCGGGGAATGGTTTCCGTGCTCCAAGACCTGTGGCAAAGGCTACAAGAGGAGGGTGCTGCGTTGCATCACCAAGGCGGGGGACCTGCGGCCGCGGGACCAATGTGCCGGCAAACGGAAGCCACAGGAGCTGGACTTCTGTACGTCGCGGCCTTGCTAAGCTCTCACACCCCCATCTCCCTCTAAACAGGGACTGCTTTCTTTTTCCCTACATATTGGACAAAAAAAGGGAAGACTATCACTTAACAGTCTAGAACCATGCTTGTTCTCTTGAGAAACACGGACAACTAAAGAGAGGAGCAGTGAAAAGCAAATGAGGAATAGAGATCACTAACTTTGCAAGCCACTGATTTCACATACAGAGCTGGAGTTCAACCCAGGCATCTACCTCCATTTAAAAATGGCTATTAAACACAAACACGTCACATGCCGAGTGTGAACATGTGTGAGAAGGCAACTATGCCGTTTATCTAGTTAATGACGCCCAGATATCAAATTCAAAAATATCATTTAGAGGTCTTTGATGGTCTCAAAAACATCAGGCGGTACTGCAAGTAGCAGCCATTTTTGTTCGGATTAAACGAATAAAAACGTACCAACGCTGGCAAAATGAAGATTTCAAAAGATCATTTCATCTTTGCCATTTGATATCTGCAGAGATGTGTCATTTCATTTGGAGTTGCCATCTATGGTTATACAGCGATGTTGGCATTACACCATGGCATTCTGAGTCCTTGAAGATGTGAATATCGAGTTATGTTTATGTAGGTTCCACATAATTTAGCTGAATCAGTCAAGGACCACTAAAATTGAAAATGGATTAGCTAGGAAGCCTCACGCGCTTTCTTTTTTAAAATCTTACATTCAATAAAACCCAAATAGAGGATTTTGCTAGTGCATTCCTGTGGTTTCACAGACTCCTATTAGCCTGAACTCCTTAATGGTAAGTGTGCCCGTCAAGACAGTTAAAATAACATTTGGGAAAGTGGCCCGTTTATACTTACATGTCTGGCATGACTCCAAGCACCATGGCGTGGCGTGGATTTGCCCTGTGGCTTCGCTATGGCTGTCTTTCCCTTTGTCGGCGTGTTCGTGCACCAACAGGCCAGTTTGAATTTAGTTAAGTCAGCAACCGAGGGACTGGCATGAATCAAACCTGAAGCGAGTCTCTGCACTAGACCATCATTGGACAAGAGGGGAGAACCTGCTGACTTAATGAGATAACAGACAGAACTGCTAGATTGTGAAAACGCATCGTAGAAAGCATTGGGTCCCTCCATACACATTGGCATGTCTTCCGGTTGTTAGTTGCTTCTCTTCGCCCTGACTGTGGCTCTATAACACTAAACAGTAGCTTGTCCGTCAGGTAGGTTGTTACCCATTCTTGGCCTTTGGCAGAGAACTCTGGTCTCGACGATACCTTGAGGTTGTTATTTTTGCCTTCATGTAAGTTGCAGACGAGCACAACAATGAGGGATCATCTCAAATCTTTTATCAGTGTTCATCAGAGCTGGATAGTTCAGATCCAGAACGTAAAATCTTAGTCTGGATTTTAATTTTCTGGACCTGAACTATCCACTTCCAGTGCTTATTAATGCGTTAGGCATGCTTTATGACGATGCATTTGGTGCTCAGTGTCAACATGAAGAATGTTGGACATCTTTTAAGTGCAAAACATAAGGGAATCCTGCAACTGTCACGTCATCTGCTTTGGGAGGATGGTGATTCTTTGAATCTGGTGTGAGTGACACTCCCTCTTCTTCCTCACAGTGACCACTCTGTAATTCCTCTCTGTCCGCGATGGCATTAGGAGTTGTACGGATCACACTAGTTAGCGAATGCGTCATAAATGCGGGTCACAAAGCAGGCAATGCATCGTAAAAAGGGTCGTGAGAAAGAGGCATCCGATCTGATCACAAAATTAGTCTTTCAGAGGTTGAAATGGTAACACTTTACTTGACGCTGTCTTCTATAATGCATTATGAATACCTTCACAATGCATTGTGACGGTCGAGATAAGAATCAATAAAGCAATACAGCATCTTCCATTAACAGTCATAAGGCATTACAGTCTTAATTATAATATATTATTTCATAAGCTCCAATGAAGCTCTCATCTGTAATGCACTATAAATACCTTCACAATGAATTATAATGGCATAAGAATTAAGTATAAGAATTAAGGATGCTTTGTACTAGATTATGAAGGCAACTCTAGTGCATTATAGATGAGAGCTTCAAAAAAAGCACTCATAATGTGTTATAAATGTGACTGTAATGTGTTATGTATTTTTCTAAATATTTATCACAATTTTTATAATGCCTTATAAATGCATTATGATGTGTTCTGAATGTGTTCATAGATTCTTATGGGCAGGGCATTCATAGAAAGTGTTACCACTGAAACCGCAATTGGCCCAACATGCGAAGCATGTAGATGTATTTCCAAACAGTTCGGTTTACCGGGAGTGCAGTGGTCTTGGCCTTCACTGCGCTATGTCCCCCTCACTGGTTTGTAAGGATTCCTCTCCCAAACCCAACAGTACAGCTGTCACTATCGTGCTCTGTCTGGTACAGTTGCCATTACTAAGTTATTGTGATTAAATATATAATGTGGCAAAAAAGCATGGTGTTTGTAATGCTGTACATGTAACAGCCAGCTGGACTCTCGGTTTCTCAACTGTATGCGTCGATCTGTTTTATATCTAGTTTATGAAAGCTTTGTAATCCACTATGCATTGTTTATTATTTTATTATTGTTGTTATTATTTTTGCTTTGGTTCGGAGAGGGACCACATCTTCCATCTAAAAGATGGTTCCTGTATTACTTGGAATGTTTTCTTTTGCACGTTGTACAGCAAAAGAAATAAACGTCTTACCTCAGCTGTATCGTATGCTATGTATACATCCATTCAGCTGTGTACCAATAAATAACGTTAATGCCGTCGATACCGTCCTGTCTGTCATGTTTTGAGTTTTCCCTCAGTTTGAGGTTTGCCACATATGGAGCCGTTTAGGAATAATACCTTCAAAGCACTATTGACTTGGCTTGTCAGTGTTTTCCCTGCAACGTGTCTAAGCAGTGTTCCGAAGTAGACGTGGTTTATTATTCGATAATCTGCTTGCTTTGATTGTCAGCAGGGGTGGTGGGGGGGTGGGGGGGGTCCTCTGTACATTCCAGCCGTCTAGTCCTTAGCGCTGAGAAATTTTACAGATAATTACCTTGGACATCACAGAGACATCAGCGACTCGTACGAAGCGCTGTGGTCACAATGTATTCCCGTAGCACCCGGCCCATATTAAGAGAGCTCCAGCTATTCGAGTAAATCAGGACAAATGTTTTACTGCATTTCTATAAAAGGCACACAATAGCTCTGATATTTCTCTGTGAACACAGAACCCCCCCCCCTTGCATGGGCATGCTGCAACACTGGGAGGGGGAAATCTGGAAGTAGCAAACTTAAGTGAAGCCTTGTAGATACACCCATGTAGGGAAGCATGACTGGTATATGTGGGGTTTGCCAGAAGACAGAATCAAAGCCTTTCAAGGACTGAAACTAACTGGGAGATTACATCAGCCACAAGGCATTGTTATCTCAGTCTCCTCACGGGTCGACCTGTTTAGTGCTAGCTGGCCCGTTAAAGGAATACCCCACGTTATTATTTGCAGAATTTAAGCAGGGCTGCGTACCGCAGTACTGCAAACGTGGAAGTGATTCATCTGATTAAAAGCAAAGGGATATGGGGAAATCTTGTAAAGAGAAATTAAGGCCAGGCAAAATCTTGTACTGTGCTTTGTTGTCAATGATGGAGTTGCTGCAGGTTTTATTCCCAGGACTGAAACCAAAAAGTTATGTTTCCTTGCCCCCCCAGATTGTAATGCACTTGGAACTGAAACCACTTTAGGCTAAAAGACTGGAGACAGGATGAATATTGCATAGGTAATAAAATGAATTTGTCCAGGATCATTGACACTCTGCTCTCATTCTTGAAGGGCTGAATAGCCCTTAGGCTGATGTCAAGTACAGGTGTTAAGGATTGCAGCTCTTAGTGGGGGAGTTGAGCTGAACTTCTGACCCTGACTGTATGAGGTTGTGTTTACTCCAGCTTACATTGTTCCTTTTACCATACAATTTTATCCAAAGCAAAGGTCAGCCAAACCCTGGAGCAAATGGGGTTTAAGGACCTCGCACGAGGGCCCATTATTAACCCACCGACCTTGGGATTTAAGCCAGCGACCTCCTGATCACAGGCACAGCATCCTATTCTGCTGAGCGGCTCCCCATTTACATCTTCTTATCTGTCAGGCAATAGAGACTGCGTCTGCACGACTGGACAGTGGGCCGAATTGCCCTCACGCAACACCCCTTCCATCATTCAGAGCCGCTGATTCTGCTGAATCTAGCAGTCTGAGCTTCAGAAGCAGCCCAAGGCCCCACCTCAGATGATAATGTGCCCCCATTGTAAAGGGGCAGGGCGGATCATTCAGGTTTAACTTAAACTTACGCACAGGTATCTGTGTGTATGTGTGTGCTTAGACCTGCATGAGTGAACAGAGAAAATGGATCAGACGTGGCTTTGAAGGCCCAGAAGCACCCCCCCCCCCAAAAGAAAAAATCCTGCACAACTTTCCGCTCACGTCTGCAATACGGAGACACAAGCGGAGTCGCAGAGTCTGTCAAAGCTCAATGACAGCAGGCATTAGGAGGAAACAGAGAGAGAGGGCACAATACAACCTTCAGCCGGGCAGTCTGTCTGTGAGCTCAGCCGGGCAGTCTGTCTGTGAGCTCAGCCGGGAAATCTGTCTGTGAGCTCAGCCAGGCAGTCTGTCTGTGAGCTCAGCCGGGAAGTCTGTCTGTGAGCTCAGCCGGGAAATCTGTCTGTGAGCTTCCTCTGTAAGATAACTGTTTCATCAGTCAAGCTTTTTGTGCATGTTTGCATGCTTCATTCTTCTTAACCCACCATGTGACGTGTGTGTGTGGGGCGGGGGGTGGGGGCATGTAGGACGCCAGGGGATGCGGGGGGTAGGGAAGACGTGGCATCAGCCTGGCTGCAGCAAACATGCAGATCCGTGGTCTCCTGATTAACAGCATATTGTATTGTATTGGCCAGTTTCTATTCCGAGACTCACTGCCAATAGATTGAATCAGGACAAATGTTTCACAGCAGTACAGTAAAAGGAACATCGGGCCGACACTGGCAAACTGGGACAATTTTTGAAACTGTACTTTCTCTCTCACTTTAATAATATGATTCTAATTTTAAATAGTGAAACAAAAATATTACTGTAAGCTCAAGAACTGACCTTAAGTTAACGGTCGTAAGGATATCAAACATATGTATTCCAGTTTACCCTTTGACCCTCTTAACCAATATTCATCCAAGTAATACTAATATTCCTCTGTGAACATATAACCCCCCTCATTATTATAGCAAAAGCCAGCCGATGTAACTGGCAGACCATGAGTTAGACGGTGCTTTTGGCAGAGATATCCAGCCAGTCATTCCAGTTTCAAAAGTAAAATGTGCCCCTGGTTCCCTGGTCACAGCTGCAAAATGCTGATAGATGTGTCTTTGTCCATTTGATCCTTCAGGTGAGCTATATACCATAGGCTATGTATTTCCTGAAAATGCATTTATATGTCGGAATACTGACTCCCAAGAATACTAGTTGAATTTGAGGGCCTTAAGCATGCTACTGAAGAAAATTATATTTTTGTTTGAGTTCTCCAAAATTAGTACTGTAGGTACCAAAATTATATATATAAAAAACCTCAAATTGGATAATTTGGCAGTAGTCCAATTCGGCGAAATGCCAGGACTATCACACTGATTGAGTTTAGAAGATATTAAGGACATGCAGCTATATAATGGGTACTTTTAGAAATAATTTGCTTTATCTCTCAAAATAGCTATTTTTTTCAGATGCCATCAATCGGCATAAAAGATTCATGAAATTAAGGGATTGCTCGTGAGACTGTAGATCTTATTTAAAGACCTTTACGAGCAATCTGCCAGGAGTCAACCCAGAGGAATAATTTATCAGGTTAAAACCCCCTTTGTGAATAGCTCTCAGTAATTTATGTGAGAGATTCACTTGGGAAAAGAACTCCAGGTAGTTATGAAGATTTCCCCCTTAGAGGCCCTTTGTCACAGAGAAATGGTTAGAGTCTCCGGTTCTTAGCAACCTGATCCACTTCACTTTGTTGTTAGCAAGGCAGTGAACATGTCGGTAGTGTGAGATAAGTGTTTTCCTTTGAAACAACACAGGACGGGAAGCCTGGAAGAAGCCTGTTTATTGTCTTTGGTGGTCAGGGGCGTGGCTATGGATTGGGAGGGGGTGGGGGACCCACCTATTATGGATGGGCAGGGGGACCCAAATGAATTGTCTGCCCACCCAGTAGAGACAGAAACCAAATTTAACCAATCGCTGGTGACATAATAGCATCATCTCTAGGATCCCCTTTACCACCACTCTGAACAACTTTTATGGTACCCCTCCTCAAATTTTTCCTACCAGGGGACCTCCAAGACCTCTGACACAATGGGTGTGTTTGACTTACAGTGCTGGCTTAAAGCGATGCATTCTGGTCTTGACGCAATGAATGATGGTTAGATTTTGGCCAATCAGAAATTACCAGAATGCATCGCTTTAAGCCAGCGCTGTAAGCGGTTGCATGAAGTCGAAAGCACCCAATGTAAACACTGGTTCCCACCCAGTGCTTTGGTAACACAACTGTCTACAGTGCATGCATGTGTGCTCCTCTCAAGAGCAAGATGTTAGAGAAAAGAGTAGATGCTTAAATGAAATTTCAGCAGGCTTCAGCTTTCCATGGATGAGGTTGGAGCTACCCGTCAGACAATTCCAGCACGACTTCCCTCTGTCAAACGAAACAAAATGGTGACAAACGAAACTCGGGGTCCAAACAATTTGGATGGATATAACTGAAAAAGACAATAAGAAGACAAGAATAAACCTTGAATGTAGCTATTCTCCTATGAATACCTTCATTTCCCCCCGGCTTGAAATCAAATGTTCATCAACAGCTAGCATTTATGTACAACTGTAAATGATATTTAGGTGAGGATATTGCTCCTGTAATGAGCTGTCACTGGTAGAGTCTCCATTCACTGTTACCGGTGTTACAAACTGTCTCTGGGCACACACAGGGATATTTAATCTCACTTTCTTGCACCTAGTGACTGATTATATAATGAATAAAAAAATGTCCATTGTTTTGCCTAGTTGTCCATTAGCCTCAGCTAATGTGGCTGAGTGGTTTAGGTCACGGTTTCAAATCCTGTTGTTAACTGAGTGATTTAACTGTTGGGCCCTTGAGCAAGAACCTTAACCCCCAAATGCTCCAGGATCTGATCCTACTGCCTCAAGTCACTCTAGGGTGTACAGGTTTGAATAAAAAAGGTGTGAAATGATGGAGAGATGGTTTGGGCCACATCTGGGTGGGATTACACTGAGTTTAATCAAACATTTCAGCGTGAGCAGAGATCCATAATGACCCAGGGCTTGTGAATGTTAACAGTTAGGAAAGGACTATTCCTCACAGGATGGGGCAGGTCAAAAGGCTACAAGAGTACAGACAGAGGACTCGTAAATGGATACAGCGAATCTATCGCCGTCCATCCAAACACACCAGAAATCTGAACAAGTCTTCGGGGAACCAGGGTCAAAGGAGAAGGTTTCTTCTCCATCCCTCTGCTGCCTCCAAACTGAAGGTTCCGCCCGCACTGTGACACAAATGAGAGCTCTGAGACCATGTAGTCCACACCCACTAGATGAAGTCGTTCACATTCACATCTAGTTAAGGGCTTTTAGGGCCATCTGGTATTTCAATTCAAACCTGTTTTGGGACATTGTGTTTTCACACGCCAAAGTGTGAGAAGCAATTTTAGGTGTTGGAATGTTTTTTTTCTAATAAAAACGATGATGCAAATGCTTTTGAATAGTAAGAGAATTCCCCATGCTGTTGTTCTAAAGTATGCTTAGATGGGTTTGAAGAAATCTAAGAATGTATCTAATAATGTCCCACATCATCTTGACCAAAAATTCACTTTATTTCAGGAGATAAGTAATGCATGCTCCTTGTATTTTCAGACGGTCATTTGTAAAACAAAGATGACGCAGTCATGTGTGAAATATAAAGGCTGGTAAGACTCAGCTAAACTTGTAAAGAGAAAGATGACTCAGTCATGTGTGAAATATAAAGGCTGGTAAGACTCAGCTAATGTTGATAGAGGCTCCGTCATCCACCCTACATGTCTTTCCACTAAAATATGTTTTGAATGAACAGTTTTGAACAGAAATTCTAAGTCTTTGCATTTTGAATTGAAAGCATCCATCCAACCGTCCAGCTGCTTGTACAGTACAGTGGCCTGCAGCCTGTCCTACCTAGTAAGGGACATTTGGCAAGGTTAAACCCTGTTTCCATGTTTCTGACCTACAGTTTTTCTTTCAGCTACCTGCTCTACCACTTTTGGCATCCTATGAGGGTGATCAACATCAGGCGGGTCCCCCACCAGGACTGACCAAAGTACCGCAATGCATAGCAGTACTTATGGGCATCTTTAGGGCAGTACCAGGCCTAGCTACTGTGGCGCCCCAGGCGATAATCACTGCCGGCACCCGCCATTCAAGGCAAGGTGAAATTTGCTGTCAGCCAAGGTCACCTATAGGACTGACCGGTTCTGCTTCACTGGTTAAAAACATCAAATTGTTGAGTTCCCATTCCAGCTGCAATTATCCAGTTACTGTAGGGCACAGGTGTCAAACTCCAGTCCTGGAGGCCCAGTGCCCTGTGTAGCTTAGTTCTTTCCCTGTTCCACCACAAATGATTGAGCTGAAGAGCTGTGTGGTAATTAGCTGCAAAGAGTTGAATCAGGTGTGTTAAATGAGGGTAAAACCAAAAATGTAAAGAACTCCGGCCCTCCAGGACTGGAGTTTGACACCCCTGCCGTAGGGTTAGGGGGCTTCTTTTAGGAAGATAAAGGTACCAAGCACAGTGTGTCTCAATGGGAAGCCAGTGTGTTGTATGTCAGTAACACGCTGACAGTCACCGTCTTTGAGCCATTTAGGTCAGTGTTTCCCAATCTGGGGATTCTCAGACAGACCACATTTTTGCTTCCTCCCAGCTCCCAACCAGTCAAAAACACCAAATACCTGGGATCAGAAACACTGATTTACATCACTGGAAGTTGCGAGGCTTGTTGGCAGGAAGCTGACGAACACAAGGAGAACATATAAACTGCATAAAACTCAAAGAATGAACAAGATATGAATGTGCAAACCTGGAGGCCATCACAGTTCTCAGCTTAATTAAATAAGTGAATTTGATTGTAGACAGACCTAATACAAATGGGTGGTATGGAGGTTTAAACGTCTGCAAAAGACATAAAATATATGTATCTGTGTGGCCTCCCTACATCCGACCTCTTTTGTGTTTGCAGATCTAAGGCCTCTGAGTGTAATGTACATGGGCTGTGCATGGGATTAATTTCCCACTCAGTCAGAGGCGACTGGATATTCAGATTGATTGTAAACGCAGCCATCCAAGTGAAAGCCCTCCCCACATCAGAGGGACCTCAAAGCTCTTTTCCCCGGCATGCCGGCGTTTCCACCCCACGCATGCACATCAGCTCGGCCATCTACCCCGCTTGCATTCAGCCTCAGCTCATTATTCTGGCTGCCCTTGGACTTGCTCAGCGACTGAGAAGCTGCTGACGGCCCAGGGAGGGCGAACAAGACAGCTTTAATAGGAACACTATCGGAGGAAGGAGAGATGAATCCTGGCTGGTACGGGAGGATGGGGGAGCCTGCTTCCAGGAGGGTGTGAATGATATGGAGATAGGGGTGGAAACGGAATGGACAGCTGTGGGAGGGAGAGGGGGGACACAAAAAACTATTGTTGGAGGTCCTGACAGAATGGTGCTGTCAATGCCAGGCACTGTGTTACTGCCCTGAGGATGAGTTTAGATGACCCCTACAGCCTCCTGCCATGGTTGCCTTGGCAACAGACCCCACTGGGCCTTTCTGTGGCTGTCCTGGGGGGGTGGTGGATGACTCTTGTCAGTGGCATGTAATTGGCTGTTGCATTTCCTGCTGGAGATGTATCTAGTCATAGTTGCTGTTTGGGGCCTTCTCCTTACACTGACTCATCTCATCCAGGGTTGGAGAACTTTCCTAAGGGCTGTAGGCGTACATTTAGGGCAGGGTTGATGGATCTAGTCTCTGCTGCGAGAGGGTTGAATTACATGCACTTGGGGGGTTAAGCTGAAGAGTCTAGCATTACCATGACTCTTTTGTGCATATCCAAGACAAACCTTTTTTCAACCAAAACAGGTACTCTTGTTAAAATAGCTGCCCTTTTAATGCGCCTGAAGGACAATTTCCGTGATTAGAGAGGAAATGTAAGAAACCAATGAACAGCGTGATAAAAATCTTAACTACAGAAAAAAAAAAAAACCCACAACACTGATACTTTCTGCCGCGAAACCACAGCAGAAACTAATGATTTAAAATGCAAAAGCTAGCATTATTTCCGATACCACGACTTCCCGTGGACGGCTGTGGTTTTTCACTTTCTTTGCACTTTGCAATTTGCGAGTTTAGAATAATCTGAGTCCTTCGTAAGTACGCAGAACGGACGAAATCTTAAGCAGCTGTTATCTCAGAAGCTGATGTGCTCTTTCTTAACACACGCCTAACTGGAACTCGAGAAAATGCAGAATATTTGGACTATTGGAAGTGGCCCAGAGCACAGAGCCCAACCTTTCTCCAAAGAAAATACGGCTTCATTCTTACTGATCTATACACCCACAGGGGGGTAAAACTGGCTTTCCTGGCTCCCATGGGCGGATGGATTTTTTGGTTTTTTTGTGAGCCAGCTGTGACCGATTCGTCCCCTGGAGCGTCCCAGAAGGCTACGGATCATCCGCGAAGCACCTCCTTCCCGATGTAATCATTTCGATCCTCAGCGAATTAGTCACATACCCATTGGGCCCTTTGGCAAAGCCCATAACCTCCCTCCCTCAAAATGTTCCAGCGGTTTTGCATAAATTTGATATGTTAAAAGAAGCATTCCAATGCACCTGTGCAAACGGCAAATAAAGAATCATTTCGCCGCATTTCACTTTTCTCTCATTTCGTTTCATCCCTATAAGAGGAGGTGCAACATTTGCCTTGAGCGCCACATGACGTCATGCAGCTCTAAGAGCCTCAACAAGGACTGAACCACCTGTGGCTGTTTTTACTCATCCGTCAGGACCCCCCCCCCCCCAATGCCCCCCAGAGTGGCTGGAAAGCTGGTGTGGCAGTAATCCCATTCCATGTGCTGTTCCACAGAAATCGTCACAGGCAATGGAGCCGGGGTTCCCAGCGACACTGCGCTGCTGAAAAAAATAGAATAAAACATACAGTAAGTGACAGGGGAAGGGGAACGACATAGCTGTGAGTTACACGCTCCTGGCAAACCGCAACAGCCTGGCCCACCTGAATACCTTAATTTCCTCTCCCACTTGTCTATGACTTCACCTAAAACATGTTTCATTGTAGGACGGGGAGGCTCCGCCGTTCCCATCCCATTCCGGAATGACGTACGGGCACAGTCACAGGATTCCCGCGCTCCCTCAGCCGGACATCCCGAGCGACAGGTAAAAGGGAGTCTGTGACACTTAAGGGGCTCACTGGTGATGGCTAACAGAACTCAAGGGCTGGGGGGGGGCAGAATCGGGGGGAGGAGGGGAGTGCCTGCTCTGTGATGGGATGACACTAGGCCCGAGGGGGTGCTGAAGGGTTTGGGCCCCCGCCACGGCAACTCTGGGCTCTGGCAGACCTGCAGCCATGGAGGTCATTACTCAACAGGCATGACATCTTGAAGGAAGCAGTGAAAAAATGAAGTCATATGGCTCGACAGCAGATCTGAAAAGCACAGCGTGCTCCCTGGGACACCCCTTCCTCTACTTTTCATAGCAGGCTTTTGTTTTTTTTCTCTCCCAGAGCTAGATATGAAAACCAGTAGAGCCTAGATTGTGCATTGCAAGCTATGCCGAGTGTGTATTAAACATTTTATTTACAGAAACAAACAATCGATATTGAACTGCAGATCGTTTCCAAAAGTGAATGCGCAAATTTTCGGTCAGATTGGTTACAGTTATGGTTAACAAATTAGGCTACTAAATGAATTGTTCTCAACATATTTTGTTTAGCAGGGTTTTTCAAATAAAAAAAATGTTTTTTTCACTAGATATATGAAAAGATGTGTATTTGCCATTTGCACAAGTACAGCTACTTTGAAATTCTTTAGTATTCACATACTAAAGACATAAAAACACAAAGCTTGGGGTCTGATCGCAGGGTCAGGCCATTTATCTGGAGAATTTCAGGGGGATAAGGGTCTTACTTAAGGTCCCAATGAACATCTGACTATTCTTCCAAAGATGGGACTCAAACTGGTCACCTTCCGATCATAGGCACAGAAGCATAGGGGTGTTATTTCTGGCATGGAACCAAGCAGGGAGTAATCAGGCATGACATTTGCAACTGACCAAAATGCAATCTGCAAGAATGGCAAATGCATGTTGGCACCTTTTAACTTCCTCAAGACACTGAAGTTGTTACTCAGTTGTTTTGTAGATTTGTAAATGGTAATAAATCTACACTGTCTTCCTGAATCACTGTGACAAATGGTTCTCCCACTCGCAGATCTGCTCATTTTCCAAACCTCTCATCCAGGTGAGTCATTCTGATCACTGTATCTTATTTGGAAGTTTGGGAATACACCAAATGACACCCTTCCCTCGTTCCCATCTGAGAGAAGAGACAAGCTCGACATGAAGGGAGATAGACCAGAATGCTTAAAATGCATCGCCTGGCTCTTAATAACCCCCCTCAGTTTCCCCCCCCAGCTCCAGTGTTTACTTGTGTTTTTGTTCTTGTGAGTTATTAGAGGGGTCTGCAAAAACCACATTTCCATGAGCATATGCTTAATCGGGCTCAGAATCAGGCTAATGAAATCCCGATGCGTGTAAGTGCTTTCATCGCACAAAAAGCCCTGTGTGGAAAACAGATCACCCAGCATACCAAAGCTGGGGGGGTCGGAGGGGGGCTCCTGAGGTCACACATAGGGTGTAAAAGGGAGGCTACTCCGTCGCAGCTGAGCAGTGATTTTATGTGTGTGTGGGGGTTCCTCGGTCAGTGCCAGCGCAAACTCATCGCTTGTAAGCATTTCGCCTCACTTTCTCACAGATGGTGGCTTGCAGCAGGTAGTCTAGTGGGGAAGGACACAAGGTCTCAGCTCAATGGTCTCTGGTGCAGAATGCAGGAGGGCGACCGAGAGAGGCGGGGGGATGTCCATCTGTGAAAATGTTAAGCTATGAATAAACGAATCAGCTAAGGAATTAAACACGACTATGAATCGCAGTTATGGACATGCTGCCAGCGTAGTTTGCAGTGAGTGTGCCCTGCAGTGGGTTGGTGCCCCATCCTCATGGTGCCGGTAGCCAGTGGGATAGGTTCCGGACCCCCTCTGACTCTGAATAGAACAAGCAGGTATGGAAAAAGGATGGAGGTGTTTGTATCCATAAGGGTTTTTATTGTGATGCTTCTAAATTTCCTAAGTTTTAAATGCCTGAAGAAATGTTTGGGTCCCGGCTGAAATAGAACGACTCGGAAGAGAAAAACTGATCCACTTGTGGTTTCTAATGATTCCTTTTTTTTCTCTGCGCGGTAACCCCTAAATTTTTAAACCTATAACACTGAATTAGTGGCTAACCATAGCTCCAAGCTCGTGACATGTGCAGCTTATTCAGTTTGCATCCTTCTCATCTGATTGGCCGATTAATTGATTAATGGGAGCCTAGGCAACAAGACCCATTAGCCTGCAAATATTAGGACAGAAACAGCCTTAATATCATTAAAGCCTTAAGTTAGGCCAACAAAACTGAATATGATAATGTTTCCATATGAGACCCCTGCCATGGGAGAATAATCTCTCTCATTTGATGTTAAAATAACAATAGAAATTAATTTCAAAATTAAAATTCATAGAGGAGCACTGAGAGATTATTCTAAATATCTTATTTTAGTTTTTACAATTTGGGTTTCGTATAATAATTCATTATATTTAAATGAATGTCCATGCAGTAATTTAGATTCCAATTGTGAAAATCAAAGATTGTTTTGTTCCACAGAAGTTTCCAGTGATTGTTTTTTAAATGTTTGGGTTCAATGTTTTTAAACCATTTCCATGGACCACTTGTTTATTGCAAACTTAACACATAAACTGTTAAATCTGGTCCAGCCAAATACAATTTCCGAACATTAGACAAGGGGGGAGGCAGAAATATAACAGACAATGTGGTCATGGTGTCTTTGTTCTGAGTAGGTCAGAAACAGATGTACCATCAATACTTTGTCATAATAAGTGAACTGCAGGCGTATCAGGGAAAAAAAAGAAATTTTTAAAGGCAAAATTTAAGCAAACTAAATAAATATTTAAATAATCCATTACATTTTTAAAGCTAAAAAATGAAAAAACTCGTAATTGTTTGAGCCTACAGATGTCCCTTCCATCTAACCTTGCATGTCTGTGATTATGCATATACCCATCATGCATCATGCTTAAAGCATATGTCTTAGCATGTCAGAGTTATGAACTTTAAAATTAAACCCTGTGAGAACTGCATGCCTTCAAAGTGTAGCAGCCATTATGCCCACACAGCAAACCGAGTTAGGGTTCTTGGTTAGGGACTGAATCCACTGGCCTTGTCAACACAATCACTCAACCATGATGTCACCGAATAATGTAGGGCAACGACGCTCTTTTGGTGACAAGGCAGCCAGTTCAAGTGTAGAGTCAAATTAAGATATTATGCAAGATCAGAATGGCTAATGCAGCCATCAGATTTGATTTGGGGCCTCCTTTCTCCTATCCAGTAAAATTATGAACAACATGTTTACAATAGTCCTCGTGACTTATCTGGCTAACGCCGAGTTAGCGCAGAGATCCAAGAGCAACACAGAACTCCAGGCTGCAGCTGCGGATTCCGGCACCGAGCATGACCTGGGCCGCCCTTGGTCACTCGCTTAGGAACCTGCTGTCGTGATTTCTGGTCCACCCAGTAAGTTGTAAGGTGCCCCCCCTTGGTGATGCCCCAAATTCCAGTTATGTTGTAAATAAGGATTGTTCCTTCTCTGGCCTTTTGTTTGTAAAGACTATGGCACCGTATAGGAGAACGCCATTTTCAGGCTGGCTTCCATTTTTCGGTAAATGAGCGAATTTCTGGCTCTTTTGATTCGTGAACAGAATCATATCATTAGAATGCGCGAGTACAATTTTTAGTTCGATAGTTTACAGTGAACAACAGCGGGAAGAAAAATATCCTCATAATGATGTCAGTATTTTTCGTTACAGATTTTGTGAATAACTACTCCAAGATTCTTTCTCGGTTTGACTTCCGCGCGAGGGACAATTGCAAGTTGTGCAACACGTGTATTCCTATCGGACTTCCCGATAGTCGGACTGGGCGCCACGACCCTCAGCTTGATACGCAGAAAAAGAAAACAGATCTATGAATGGGCCAGTTGATTTAGGAACATAATACAAACACAGACAGACAAATATATTTCATTCTCTGTGGATGAAGAATTGTAGCTTATTAGGCCAGATGTTTCATATTATCAGTATTATCACTGTCCTCCTCAGTAAAATTACGATAAGAAGACGTGGGGGCCAGGAGATGAGAGTATAAATATTTCCAAGTGGATTATTAAGGGGTCTCAACCTTAATAATAAAACGTTCCATCCATTTTGTGTCATTTATTACTCGTTACTTTGCATCTCCTTCAGCTAAAGTAACAATATTGATGAGTATTGAGACCTGGATTGCAGCCCACGCCCCCTATTGATGGGACGGGTAGCACTTCAGAAATTATTGTGGAAATCGATGTCTAGTTTAACTCTAGAGGGGCTGATAAATTAACTGGAGGCCTCGTTACTCCAAATTCTAAGCCCGACCGTCATGGCTATGACGAACTCCGTTCACTTCCTGAAATGACAGAATATTCCGATGGTAAACCGAACGAAAGCAGGCTTTTGAGCAGGTACCCTGTCGGCAGAGAGTTTATGCCATTGATTCTTCATGCTTCTACTTGTTCCGGTTGAGGCCTCGTACAGTGGCAGTGAAGCATATCCCTACATAACCTTGACTGATCCACAGTTGTAAAAGAAAGGTATGTTACATAAAACTTAACAATCCTTTACTGCAACACATCAAAATCTGGGCCTGTTTATAGGCGGCAATTTCACGCATGTTCGTACAGAAACTGCAATTCATTGTGTTATAATGCAACCCTTTTGTTTAGCTACTTCAAAAGATTTGCCGAGAGCACTTGTTTCGTGGGGCGTTCGTCCATGCAGATCTCTTGGCAGTGTTAGTGTCGTTCATCAAATTCATCAAATCTATCTGTCTGGACTTACGAACAACAAGCAGCTGTGCCATATTTATCTGGAGGCACGTTTAACCTTTGCATTTAAACATTTTCGATAAGATTACAAGATTATGCAAGTAGCCTCTCCTTGCACACTTGCTCTTTGGCACAAAGTTCCAATGATCGTTTCATTCATAAATCTCCATTGAACACCTTGAAGGATCATTAGCCTATAGACAATTGTGTGGTATCTTCTGAAGACTAACATATGTGCATAAAAGACTCATCATCCTATTTTCCCATCTTTGAAACTGCTTCCAAAAAATGCCTCTGTATTTGCCCGTTATTTTATTATTTTTTTTTGTGGAAATTTGTGTCGCGTTTCTCCATCTGGAAATTTGTGTCATAGGGTTAGTTTTGGAATCAGCCCAGGTATTAACTGGGAACTTATGTGCGTGATGCGTGTAAGTGTAATTCATGACGTTGAGATTCTGTATAATTTTAAGATCAGCCTTTGTGTTTGTCCACAGATTGTCGGTATAAATCATGAAGCCGATGAAGCGATTTTGCTTCAAGGGAAGGTCTGTTTTTTTGTAACATAAAACACACAATATTACAGTGATTTCACCTCATATGTTGGGTTTTTCGTAATTTAGGAACATGACAAATGAGTATTTCCACTATGGCTAGCTGACATATACCATTCTGCTGACCATTTACGATGTAAATTAGCACACATGCCTTTTGTACATGAATAAGATACAAAAACCTTACTTTTTCACTAAGTTTGCCAAAACTTCCAAATGCAAAAGGCCTCATTTGTTCCTTCTTAATATTCTCAATTTATGAGCACAGTTTGTTCCCTTTGTTATGTGAAGTGGTTCTCTTCTGGGTGTAAGGATCACAAGGCGTTCGGCGGATCTTTAGCTGCTTGGCTAATGTTTTTATTATGCCCACGGTCCCTAAATGACAAGACTACGTTTGATCCCGTAGTAGGCAGTGCCGCCTATCCTCGAGTGCCTGTCAGTGAATTTAACTTTAGGGGTGAGTAGTCTTCAATCAGACCCATGAGGGTTTGATTTGAACCATGCAAGAGCCATTCTTCATGTCACAGAAGATTTCTCACTAATTCTAGGGACTGCCAAGCCCACGATGTTCTGGAAGTAATGAAGAAAGAAAATGATTCACTCACTCAAGGTTGTCAAGAAAATGAAACGCCAAAACTGAAAAACAATCGGCGAAGCTGAGAGGTTACGGCAGGGTATTAAGCATCTGCGTTGTCTGGAATCGGCTGTACGGACGCACAAAACAAGGCTGTTGAAAATACGCCTAGTATCTACATTAAAAAACTGGTGACAAGTGTTGATTGGCAAGATTTATGACATTTTTCGCCGCTTCCATGTCACCCAGGACACGAGCATCTGACGAACTAAAAGAGCGTAAATATGTTCGCCGCGGCGGCGTGTGAATTGTGAGCCCGTGCCGGTACTTGAGCAAGTCGAAGAAACATGACTTGGGACGGCGCTTAGGGCGGCGGAGGCTGCTTCGACAGCTGAGGAACCCGGCCGAAGCTGGAGTTGCCGCAGGGAACAGAATAAAAGCAAATGGGAGGCAAATGTCGGCCGATTCCTGCCAAGTTATGATTGCAAACATAGAGTCCTTGAGAGCTCCATTCCCGGGTAACACGCATTTAAAAAGGCTGAAGTCAGCAAATGGCTTGAGGTGAAAAGGGTTTGGCTCGGTTAGTCTCTAATGTCCAGTGGGTGCGTCCCAATCCCACCCACTCACCGGTAAGAGGGGTTATGGGAACATACGCTCTCGTGTTAGACAAGTGGGACCTTTCCAAATGCTTTTTAGTTTACATTTTCTATGAGAACAGCCCAACACTTACGCCCTTGATTTTCCTGCTACGTCGAGGTATACATACAGGCTCTCTCTTGGCGAGCTTTCTCTTACCATCTTTGCCTCTTTCTCTCAGACATTTCTTGCATTCGAAAAGATGGCAGCCCTAATGTTAAAATATGCCCAGGACAATCTAGGACATGCTCCGTTTACCGCGCCGTCTCGACGTCCTGCCAGTCGGAAACTGCTAGGGGACAGGAATGAGTACGAATTGCGTACTCATTCCTGTTGCGGCTGCTGGAAGTAGCTTGGATTGTTTCAGCAATCATGCAACAGTCCCACTAATACTACTTGCTTGCAAAATTGTTGAAGCCCAAGTTTAAGGTTACATATTTTGACTTGCATGTCTCTCTGTCTATATTTAACCAATCACCTCAGCCTCTATACTGATGTGAATTGCTCTTCAACATAAACTGAACAGGAAACTGTTTCTTTCTGACTCAAAATACAATGTTTATAGGAATCTATAGGGTGGGGTCAAAGGGGCACTGGCTCCAGCTGAAAGTTGATTGGTCCCTGGAATGCCCCCTCCCCTGTCATTCACTGATTCAAACCGTGTCATTAGCTAATGATAAGGTTTGCTCCCTGTATGAATTATGGCCCCTCTTATGTTTCCCAGCTTAAAAAAAAAATCTTAAAATTGCCGCTGGTCGTTATCCAACTGACACGTGCCGGCTTATGTAACAATCAACCGACCTGCCCAATAAACTGTGCCAGAAGGCTGAGCATTAGTTGACTGTCAAGGAGTAAATATACAGTATTGAAGCAGGGCTAAGGGTTTGAGCGGAATATTAATATTCATAAGCAATAACCCTAAGGCAGTCTGCATGGGGTGGTAGCAAAGAGATTAGCGTGGTTGCCTCACACCCCTGGAGATCAGGGTCTGAATTGCTGCACGGGGGTTGTGCATGGACTTTGCTTGTTCTCATCATACTGTTATGAGTTTTCATGAAATCACTCCGACTCTGTGTCTGGCAAAACTCATTCTTCTTGTCTTCTCCTCTGCACTGATATCTATATTGGCCTTAGGATCACCAGACCTGGTGTCCTGGCATTCTGCTATCTCAACATTTAGCAGATGCTAAATCACTGTTGTTCTCACCAGTCTGAAATGCAGGTGTAGCCTAAATGCAAATAGCCCCCCCCCCCACACATACATAGTCATTTCCACCACCATGACCTTTTACCATGTTTTCAGTTCTTTCAAGAAATGTGGCCTGAGATGTTGCAATCACCTGAATATATTCTTGGAGGGTGCTTTCTCAACTTGGATACAGAGTGGTTTTGATTAGCAAACCTTGGATTCCATCTTGTTTTTTTTGTGAAAATACCCACAAAGATAAATTTGGTACAGTGTTATCAGCTTGTTCTTTCTGGATGGAGAGGATGCCCATTAACTATGCTCCATTTTGATTGAAGCCACATGAACCCAAGAGATACTTCTGAGGTTTGAGCTGTCAAAGAATCCGAGTAGATATATAGATATGTCTGGGTGTCTCTCTGTGAGCACTTGGGCTGAGTTGTCATCCTTTGTAAATATCTTTTATGACTAATCTACTTTTAGGATATTTTGGCTCTTAAGTGATCCTGTTCCCACATGTGTCTTTTGAAACCAGAAATATAACATTATGGCTTTTAAGGGGAGAATTCCTCAATACAATATCTGGAACAGGGATCCCCAATTCATGTCATGGAGGGCCAGAATCCAACACAGTGTGTAGATTTCCCTGACCAAACATACCTACTAACCTGGCAATTAGCTGATTACGATGTATTTGAGCAGGGAAATCAGCAAACTGCGATGATTTTGGTCCTCCCAGACTGGGACTCGGGAACCCTGATATAGAGGTTGGGGCTGTGTGGCCCCACAAGATGGCTTAATATGACTGGAATCTTTGCATTCCCCCAAAACACTCAGACCTGCACTGCATACTGATGTCATAGAATCGCCGGTTAAGTTCAGGGACCTCAGGGTCTAAGGCCACCATTCTAATTCCACAAAGTTGCAGCATTCAGCTGCATACTGTGAACAAAATGGTTCTCGACTCTGTTATGTTTGAGACTGCATGCTGCAGTCTGACTTGTGTTAGCTGTTGCTGGATGCAGTGATGTACGCCAGTTGCAACCAGTGGCCATACTGAGATTTTGGAAAATGTGTCTCCTTGTCTGTTTGTTTTATGTGTATATATAAGTGTTGGTGCCATGGGTGGGGGGGGGGGTGACTGCAAGGTTGTCCGCAAAAATAATGATTCAAAGATGCTAAACTTTTACTGTTGCTATTAAAATCATTAAGAAAATAAAATCAGTGTGCTGTGTGTGTGGGCAATATAATCACAAGGCCTATGGCGTTCACAAACAAATAAGATCGCCAGGCAGAGCTGAGTAGAATTAAGCCACTGCATACCTTAGAACAAGTGACGTAACAACTCACACTGTTCCTGAAATCATTAATATCCCAAATTATGATAAGCTCATTTCACTGGTTTGCTTTTTATAGTAGCTCTGGATCGCTTCACAGCCAAAGCTTGTATTCCAGAACTTTCCGTTTGTCTGTACCCCAGCTATCTGGCCCTGCTTGATAAGGTTCCTAAAGATTATGTTCCAAAAGCATATACAGTGTTTGCAGTGAAACTCACAGCAACTTGTGTCCCCAGCGTCACACGACATGTATTCAGGTGTGGCTCCTTTCTCCGTCGAATGGCCCAGCATGACGACCGAACGAGGAAACACTCTCTGCCCGTCTGTGGCATGCCTACCCAGCACCCCCCACGCTGTGCCTAAAAGCAGTGTCAATGGTTAGAAGCCACCGACTGAGGCCTAGGGATTTATTCATGGAAAATGTCAGATGGCATAACTCCTCTGCGACTCTACTCTATGAAGGCGTGAAAGTGATCTTAATTAGGGATTTTCAGGCGTTGCAGTAAATTTAGGTTGCCATGGTGAAAATGTTCGGTTAACATCAAAATAGAGACTGGGCAGTACTGTTCCCTGAGGTTTCAGTGAGGGATATTGTGGGCATAATGGGAATGGCATGACGAGCCTTACGAAGTTACGGGCTCCCTGGAATTTGCTGCCCTGTGACCCACTGTCGTCCTTCTCACCTCACCTTCACTGGGAGCCTACAGGGCAAAGTCTTCGTCACATTACTCTGGACACATTTTCTCACTGCAGGCATGCAGACAGTCCTGCTGGAGCTTTCCGCTGGACTCTTAGAGATGAGCTGCTGGCAGGTTCTGGCAGGCTTTCCGTGCTGTTGGTCGTGTAGGAGAATATTTCGACAATTTGCTTGTTCTGCAGACAGGGCGTGAAATTCCACACGGATTATTTTGCAACATGCTCTTCACACTGAGAAGCAGTTTCGTTGATATGTAGCATAAAAAAAAAGACTTGTGCCGATCGGCTAACATCTGAGTATGCAGGCAAGCCCAGGAAATACTTCACTTTAACAAAGCTGATATTCACTTTCTTGCAATTGTAGATTTCTGGAGGGCTTAGTATGAATCATGGATTAACTTTGGAAGATTTTTGTTTCCATGGGAATACAACAGCTGGGTATCACATAAGAATAAATTTTTTTGTGCCAGTAAAATAAAGACATGTACGTTTTCGTTCCAGCAATTCCTGTAAGCTTCTAGGGTTTATACATTATACAACAGACATGTGCTGGTGTGCCTGATGGGGAACAGCAAATCAGAGCCAAGCAGGTGTCATTTCTGACACTCAACTACCAATTGACTCCCTTGCATACCTATGAAGTCACCTGACATCATCAGCTGACGCAGTTTAATGCAGTTGGCACTGTTTGAACCACTCCATATCCCAACTGTTTATCCAGGAAGAACACCACCGAATCATTCCATGCAGGAATGCGGTTTTCTCCCATTTTCCAAGCACTGTGTCCAAGCGTATGATTTTGGGGTAAAAAAATAAAAAACAAAGATATCACTCCACATCAAGGTGTCAAGTTTCTTAGCTGACTTAAAATTCATACCCCTTCGTAGAACTTGACATTCTACTGGAGGAGTTCAGAGGTAGTACGGTAATGTACCCGAGCGCGATGTTGTGCATTTCATCCATATGAACGTGGGCCAAGTTCATGTAGAGGGAAATCGATTGTGCTTTTTTTCCAGTCAGTATGGTAATGCACATAACTCAAGATATGGATTCTCACAGCACCATGTCCTTCAGCATGAATTGCCCCAAATGATGGCAATGAGGAACGAATACCTCACCCAACTGGCAAATGGGGAATATTTTTGTGACTTGATGCATGAGAATGTGATCACATAAGATCTAATTAGCAAGAAAAGATACACTGCCTCTGGTTACCCGAGAACAGCTTCCAAGGGTTTGTTTATATTGGTGACAGCGGTTATGTAATGATATAGTTCCAATGTGCGGCTTTGTCTAGTCCGGGCCTCAACCTAATGTTTTGGTTCCAGGTCCAATTTCATGTTATACCACATGCTTCCTCAACCTTAACATGTCACACAGACAGGGCACCGCTGTTACTGGGAAAATTGGACAATCTTCTACAGCTGTTGCAGGCAAAATCAACTTGAAGGGCTCCCAGGGCCTCTAATTACAGTATATTTAATACAAGGTTACCTATCCCGTCTGGGTCATTCTCCTCCTCGGATAAGAGCTGTTATTATGTTCAGCAATGCGCAGCTGTTGAGATACATCAACACTGGAAGCGAGCCCCATCACTTATGCTTATGCTTATCGAGGTCGGTGATGCCGAAACTGTGGGTGGCGGGACGGGTCTTGCGGCGATGACATATCTACCCCTTCGTGGCATGTGGTGTCCGTTAGGCAGATGGATTTTGACCTCCACGCTGTAGGGCGGAGTCTGGCTGGGGAATATACTGTGAGTAGGAGTCATGTGTTACAGCCCCAGTAATGATGGGCTACCTATAAACAAATGAAAACAATCTAATTTAACCCTTTACTTGCTGTCAAAGTTAATTGTGATACATGCAAAGAAGGCGATATGTTTAGTATTATAAATCTCGTGAGACGGATGACAGTGACCAGTGAAGACGGTGCAGAGGGGTCCTACCTTTCGAAGATGACTTGATGGTGTACACTAGTTCTGCCACCATCTGTGTCCTCATTCTTTTCAGAAAAGAGGCACACCTTTGCTTTCTTTGACACAGGATATTTATTGGAGATATCCTCCAGTGTTACTTTTCTTTATCTTATTATTATATTTAGCACACCCTATTATGACCTACAGTTCATAAAAGCAGGGTGAGGATAGTGAAATCAATCTGCAGATCCTGGGATTTGACCAGTGACCACTCATAGGCACATTTACCCAATCAGCAGAACTACACACCAATCCAGTGATATTGAGAGCTAGCGGCCCATTGGCCCATGCAGTCAGGTGGGCTGCAGGCGGATACCAATCAGAGGGCTTAGGCCCAAGTGGTGCATGATACTGACTTCTGAAGCAGCTCGGACGACATGGAAGTGGATGAGGTAAGTGAGCCAGGATAGAGTAATACCAGAAAAGTGTCATTCCTGGCTGTGATGGAACCTGCCCATCTCAGAAGCATGTGATATTGATACAAGGAAGAGCACAGGTATTCAGTCTCAACATATTTTTTAAATCTCCCATTCCTCTGATAGCGGCTGTTCATGTGGCTTCAATTTGACATGAGATCCCGGTGAATATCGTTGTACCTGGAAGGCACCATTCTGTCACGATTCTTATTTTTCATCTCTACAGTTGCCGCACATTATTTTCATAAATAAAGGCAAATATCACTTTATACCAGTCTTCTTTTGATTTATATATGTATAGTATACATTTATATTTCATAGTTGTCAAATTTAACTTAATACTTATACCTAACATCACATCATATAAATATTATAGTTAATGTTTCATATTTATTCACACCTGCATATATACATTTTATATACTGTATTTCTGTCTGCTATTTCTTTTACGAGAAATATCAGTTTCTTTTTAGATGTTATTGCATAACAATAAAGGCATTCTATTCTATTCTTTGCCTTATTACTTATAAATGCTCCTTCATCCTTATCAAGCATTTAGCATGAGGGTTGAAGTCTCAGTAATCCCGTTGGCCTGTTTCCTATCCTCAAGAATCAGAAGGATCTCAGTTTCATTCCCTATACGGGGTCCTTATCGAACCTCATTCTGTCAGCCAGTCACAGATGGAGCCAATCCTGTTAATGAAAAGTGCTGCATTATGAACCCGCAAGTTTCCCTGGTGCGGGGCTCTTACTCTGCCACCTTTGGTGCCGCATCCAAAAACACACGCCACACCCGTCATGAGGTCATGTGACGACATAGCATCACACACATGGGGGGAATGTAGACCCCAGTCTCAGTCCAGACCCATGGAAGATGGAATTCTAAAAAGAAAAAAATCAAATATATCAAGTTTACGTCACCACGTCGCCCATTTGCCCTCCCGCTAAACCGGTCACATGACCTGACTTCCTTGAAGCGGGCAACATTTTCTCTCGTGAAACGAAGGCACTCCATTTCACTCTGGCCTTTCTATGAGGCAGGGCTTTCAAAACAATCTGTGGGAAGAGAAATGATTCTCCTTTTGGCGTGCAGCTGAGCTGGCAGCGAGTGCTCCCAGCATTCTGGATGTTCCCATCGGATATGCCCCTTTTCATTAGCGCCGGAACAGCCGCTACGGGTCTCGGCTTTTCATTTCGTTACTTTCTGGCTCTCTTGCCTTTTATTTGTCACTTTTGCTTATGTGGTGGCAGGTGTTGGACATTTGGGGACGCCGAGAATAGAAGCGATAAACAATTCGTAAGCAATTCCCCGCTAACGAGCGCACCTTGACTTTCAGGCGGCATTTCGCCTTCTGCTTGCATTACAGACTCTGGAATTTATATTTGTAACCGAGTAACGTCACTTTGTGCACCTCGCTGCTCTATGCACCAGAATTGACCCAGGGTCAATACAAAGCACCTCATCTCGTCTCCTCCAGTCCAGTCTTATTTCATCTCGTCTCTCTGTGGAGTTTGCATGTTGCCCCCGTGTTTCTGTGCAGTTTCCTCCGGGTTCTTCAGTTTCCCCCCAAAAACATGCTAAGGTGAATTGGAGTTAGGAAATTGTCCATAGGTGCAAATATGAGTATGCATGGTATATGTGCCTGTTACCTATGATGGGCTGGTGGCCCAATCTGGGTTATTCCCTGCCTTGCACCTGTAGCTTCTGGGAAATGCAGCCCTGCGTAGGACAAGTGGGCGCAGAAAGTGAATGTTTCATGCTGATGACTAGTACAATAAGACTGTGGTAATACAGTATGCCTACCACACGTCCATGTATCTTCCATAAACACATCTCCAGTAGAGGTGGCAGTGTAATGCAATACCGGGTTAAGAAATCATTCAGATTTTAAACAGAAACATCAGCAAAGTGCATGGGTAGCAATGCAATAAGAGAAAAAGGATAATAACTTTACATTCTCACATTCTTTATTTGCCATTGGTCAGCCATGCTTTGATGGCACTGTGGCTTTAACAGGCTCCACTCAGTCTTAAGTCAATCATTTGTTTTACAGATGTATTTATTCAAAGCAACCTACCATTATTACCTTATTATGTTGCTGGATGTCATACTGGGGCAAACCACGTACTAGAAAACACAGTGTCCCCTGGGACTTGAACTGGCCACTTTCAATTTGCTGCTCTCCGTGTCCTTAACCACTACGTTACTCACTGCCAACAGGCCCACAGCCTTTCTGGAAAGCTTTACAAACACCGGCATGTGACCGCAAGAACATATTAATGTAAATTGAGAGCCGGAATAGGAAGTCTGTTTATTAAAGTAAACACGGAGAATAACTTTCCTTCTTCCTGAGTCTCATGCAGCAACCTAGAACTACACCCGAGACGATATGAGTGCCTAATCATGCCTAATGCTTAGTTGAAAAAAACAAGACATGCCACCCCCCAAAACTGATACCATTGATATGACCTGTGAAGCTCATTGTGGCTCACAGATACATGGGCCAGAAGCTCAATAAAAAGGGGGTTTTGTTGCAGCTGTAAATTTTTGGATGAATTTATAATTCGCTCCAGAATGCAAACTTGACTAATTTTGTGAAAGAAGTGGACAAAGTCATGTATGAAGATATCGAGTTGCTGATGCAGACGTCGAAATACGGGCCTACTGACAGATGGTTCTGTGCAAAACGGAATTTCATGGATGACTTGATAGTTCTCCCTTTCTTGCATACAGTCCGTGTTTTTTCCTGAACTTCTTGCAAATGAAACAAGTTCCATGTAAAACAATCTGCTGTAACATATTCTGTCTGTTGAGTAGAAATTATAATTCGGTGGGGCCTAAATTAATCATGTTACTCTAATAAACTCCGTAACTAAATATGCATTCTATTTGCATTAATTGGCAGTTTTGGATATTGAGCTGCTCCACATCATAGTATTAAAGAATGAGAACGTATTGTTTGTGTGAGTTTTACTTACACAGACATGTTCTGAGAGAAGAATGAAAAATGATTGGGTCAGAGAGATGACCAATCAGATTGTAGAGGAGGTGGGTCCAAGGCGGGACCAAGATACCTGACTGGTTGGTCTGTCATCTGACACAAGATCTGACTGGCTACCTCTCTGAACCAATAATTTTTTCAATCTGCTCTCAGAATTTGCTTGTGTAAGGAAAACTCCCATGAACAAAAGTTTTGAGTGAACAACATGACGTCAGGTAAGCATTTCATGTTGCGTGATGAATGAGGATTCTTAGGAGAAAGAGCTCCTTCACGGTTGGTATTAATGATACAGTGGCTGTGCTGTGTCACATAATAGAAGTCGCTGTGAACCATAGTTTGGGAAAAAGTCACTTGCCTTTATGGGTCTGTTTGTTTAATGATATTAATGTAGCAAGATTCAAG
This sequence comes from Petrocephalus zakoni, assembly GCA_026774425.1. Classification (NCBI taxonomy): domain Eukaryota; kingdom Metazoa; phylum Chordata; class Actinopteri; order Osteoglossiformes; family Mormyridae; genus Petrocephalus; species Petrocephalus zakoni. The sequence continues at coordinate 16,517,441 of JAODKN010000039.1, read as the reverse complement.
ATCACTTGTCATTTCACTATAGGATACATGCACGCAAATGTTTCTGTAGGTATAGATACACACAATGACAAGTTAAGTTAAGCCCCCAGAAGTAATGGTTCGACTTGGATGTAATTTGGTACATGTGCAGACCAGCTATGGGTATGTAAATGATTCATTTTGCAAGGAGCTGCCACGTTTAGCCACCAGACACATTAGACAGCATTACCGGGATTTGAGTTTGTCAAAATGACTGGCGTCAGCCAGACTATGGATTCACCGTCCCATGCATGGGCTGCCGTTAACACCAGCGCAGAGACAGCTGCGTTTGGAGTGGTGCCATAACAGGGAGGCATGGACTGATGTTCAGTGATAAATCTCAGTTCTGCATTACCATGGATGACTGTCGTGTGACCGTACAGTGGTCCCAAGGGGAGAGAATCAATTCTGCCAACGTTGTGGAGAGACACACCAGCATTACTCCTGGCATTAAGGCGTAGGGAGCCATAGGGTATGACTTCATGTAATCTCTGGTAGTGATTTTGCTGCCTGTATCCAGGCCTGGGGGGGGGGCGGTGCCACACCCTACTGAAATGGGACCAGCAGTGTGCCCATACTGCCAACTCTGTTGTCCGTTCCACCTATAGGTCAATTGGAGGCCAAACGGTAATCTGCAGCAGTGTTTGATGTAGACAATGAGAGTTCCTCCGGAGCCCCTGGGACCCATTTCAGATGCCTAGCTGGCTTTGGGCAAGAACACAGCCTTTTGGCCTCCTCTGGTGCCGGAAAAAACTGTCACAAAGATTCTGCCAGCGCACTCTCACATCCTCCACCTCATTCAAGATGTTGGAGCTGAAAAACTTCCACTTCATGTGATTTTTTTTTTTTTTTAATGATTGATTGCTTGGCAGCAACAGAGCCCTGGAGATCACTGTCAGTTCTTCTGGTTCCCCTGGCATGTGCAAAGGCTGCGAGGAGAACCAAAATAAAAGCCCCTTTGATTTTAGCGGGTGCTTTTATCCAAAGTGAGATACCTTATTTCTGATAACAGGGTCAGACAGCCCTTGGAACAATTTGGGGTTAAGGGCCTCGCTCAATGGAGCAATGCTGAAGTAGCTGCGCCAACCCTGGGATGTGAACTGGCAACCTTCCTACCACAGGCACGGTATCCCAAGCCACTGAGCCACACAGCGCCCCTCCAACCCATGCAAAATGGAGAGCTATGAAAATCAATGACACGCCTTTCAATCTCCGATATCGGCGTTTGTCTGGCAATTTTATGGGTATCGGACGAGGTTTTGTAACTCGGGGAACGTCTTTGTTCCTTTCGTGTGGGCCTCTGCTACAGCCGGAGACGGTGCGGGGCCTTAAAAAAGCTGATTTACAAACAGTCGTCTCGTACAGACAGAATGGAAGCTATTTGGGGAGGTTATTGATGAGTGATGTTTGGAAGAAAACAAGACAACCATTCACATACCGTCTTTTCTTTCCTCCACAAGATTCCAGCTGGAGAAGGTTTCTCAGCTGAGGGCCATTGTCGGAACCAGTTGTCTGTCATGCGTGTATCCCACAATGCAACTCAATACTTCATATAGAGCATCTGAATTTACTGCCAGCATGAGAATTTTGTTATTAGACTTAAAAGGGCTTCGTGAGGCTAACCCAGCGCTCAATATCACAGCGCATTATAACAGATGCGCTCAGACAGACCTGTTCTTGCTGAATCGAGGGGCGCTTTTGTTTCTGAATAAGCTGGAAAAGACACAAAGCAAAAAACTTAAACAAAGATTGCCGGTAGACAACCTGGCGACAGATTAAATCGAACCCGATCAATCTGCCACACCTCAGGGCTCTGTGAGGCCAGACCAGTGGACAAACGATGCATCTGGTCCACCGCGGCTTTTTGCGGGTCCTACATCAACATCGGCCTAATCCATGGACAGCACCCAGTGCCTCTGGTGGGCCGTGGGCGGGGGGGGGGGTGAGCATCCAGTTGTTTATTTGCAGTGTTGCAGCAGCAGCTGAAAAACTAGTTAAAGGTAAACAGATTCCCATGGTTTGTCCCACCCAAAGTGGCAGCTGAATTGTTTTGGGATCTTGACCTCTGGATATACCCACTTCTGCTCTGTTGTCTTTTTGCTGCACCCCCCCCATCATTCAGCACTGACATGTGAGTCACATGTGAGTCATGTGAGTTTTTTCCCACGAATAACACGATGTGGGCATTTTGCACATTATCCCTATATTCCATAATAAACTGTAATTTCCCACTACATTTCCTTTTAATGGGAGCAGATTTCTCACAAGGAGGTATGTGTGAGGGAGCAGTGTTTTTGTTTGTTTCATCTTTGTTTTTCTTACATCATTCAGACTTGGAGGCTGAAGCATGTGGAGGTTCTCCTGACCAGCGCCACGCCACTTGATTGCGTGTCTGTTTTGGACCTGATATGCCATGTCACACCAGGTGGACACCGTACACACAATCATGAGGGTTGTGAAGCAACAGCCGCAGATTTTTCAACCCCGGATCTCTTTATATCACTGCTAAACAATGTAGCGATGAAACTAATAGAGAAATCAAAAATAGCCATGAATGTGTTCAGGTGGAGACTCCATTGCATAAGGCAGGAATGGAGTGGGGATTCCAAAATGCTATTTTAGGTTGTTCTCACCCTCAACCATTAGACTCTACATCGAGGGGAACAACCAGAAGTGCCTAGGCACATTCACAGAACATTTGTTTGTTCACTGTGCTATACTATTTCTGAGCACTTACTATGGAATTCCATGCAATACTTTCTCTAACATTCTTTGCACGGATACTATCTATAGTTGTTTATCATTAATTGTTAGTTTATTAATGTCAAAATGTTTTTTCGCTATCTACATGTGTGTTTTGTGCTAATGTAAACCTGAACTTAATAAAGTACCCATCCATCCATCTATCCATCCATCCATCCATCCATCCATCCATCGAATGAAGCATGCTTTTCCATTACACATGTATTTGTGTAAGTGTGCGTGTTTATCAGTGGACGGCTTCTCTCCAATGCTTTGAGTTATGCCACAAGAAGCTGTCAGAGAGAAATCCCTAAACAAAGCACCCTGGCCGATCCCTGAGACATCCACTGCCCTGTCAGCAATGACCATCCATCAATCCATCAATACATTCAAGTCGCCTGCAGACACATAGACTGCCGGCTCAGTGCCGTAAGCATGGCCATCTTACCCATGAAGGATGTCGTCGAAACAACCCTAAACGTTTGTAAAGTGGGAAATTAAACTATTGCTTGGCGGTTAGACTCCTAAGAATGTTTTTGGTGATTACTCCCACACTCTTTTAACCAGGCATAAATGGAAAACAGACTCATTATGCAAAACCAAGGGTGCATGTAATTTAATTAGGAAGTTTATCTGGTATGAAATAAAAGAGTTCTTTTAAAGATACACTGGAAACAAGAGTAGTTATGCCAGCTTTAGTTTTTTAAAGGCCACAATTTGTCCTCTGTTATATTTGAGTGCACGACAGGAGTATTCTGAGCGAAATGCCATTCTAAGGGATGCAAAAGCAGAGCACCTCAGACAACTTATTTTTGCTACCTTAAATTTGCCCACAGAGGCAGACTAACTCTGGGGACCCTAAGCTGACATGAGTAAGGGGCCACTGGAGATATTTTTGGAGCTGAAAGAGAAACGAGAGGAAGAGATGCTGGCGGTAAAACACAGCGATCAGAGTGGGGGTGAGAATGCTGTTGGTAAAATTTGCAGAAGGGGGGTACGGCACAGAAGGATCGAGTGGTTAAATTTCAGAACTTTCAGAACAGAGGGAAGTTCCAGTCCCTCTTTTATTACGGCTAGACAGTGCGAGACAGTATCAGATAAGGGGCATGTGATGTTTATCTTGTATCTTTGTCCTGTCACTATGTGTCATTTTACTCGACAGGAAACAAATAGTAGACACCAGTGGTAAAAGAAAAATGGGTAGGTCGAAGTCTCAAGGTAGAATAGTCCATTACAGCTGGTTTTCGGGAGCCCCAGGCGGCTGCCTACTCTTGCCTTATGGTACGTCCACCACCTTTTGCCCACCCTGACAAGGGCCCATTGCACATGTCACTATTTTGCCAAGGATGGGATTCAAACAGGCAACCTACTGATCACAAGCACAGAGACCAGACTCTGTTACCCACCGCACATAAACCACAGTCCTAAAATGCCATTCTCTTACCATAGGGCACTGGCAGTGGATGCTTATCATTACCCTCTGGTCTGACTCTTGAACTTTGTGGGATTTGATCACATGACCACCAGTTTCAGCCTGCAGACTGCCTCTACATGCATGTGTGAGGGAAACATCCTCCTAATGCTGACCGGGCTTCGACATAGGCTTGAAATTCCCCTCAGAGCCATTCACTATTTCTCTCCTGCCTGTTTATGATCATCACACAAGTTAAATGCACTCCATAATCTCCTGCTGGAACATGGTAGAAGTCAGGAGAGAGGTCATCTCGGTACGTAAATATAGCCTAAAAGATATCGTGCACAAAACAGCACAGGAAGCAAAGAGAACAGGGCAGAAGAAACGGACTGAACCGTAACAGCATTTGGGATGGATATCAGTGTTCTGGCCGGGTTTACTGGGGTGAGGGAGAACAGAACACAGCGATTTTTACGCTTTATTGTGAACAAGGGGCAGGTGAACTGAATTAATGCAAGTAACTCAGGGCATTTGGCTGTCCTTTCTGATACTGGCGTGCCCGCCATTCTCTCACACTGGCAAATCAATCCTACGAAATATTACCCGGGAAGTTACTCAATCTTCTGCTTCAGACCTTCCTTATAAGAACTGAATGTGCTTTCTAGCATATTTTAACATAAATTTAAGTGATTTCATACTCGCTGATGAGCCTAGCAAAGTGCAGCTTCTGCTGAGGAAAGCAGTCTCGAGGACAGAGCAAAGTCGACACGCCTCACCTCTTTGCCAGACCTCGCTCTCTGTCCATTGCTCTAGGTCCCCAAAAACTTGTGGGGTGGGGTGTGCAAAAGTAAAAGTAAGGTTTTGGCAAGAGAGTATACAGTGGTCTCCCAAGTGCCCCCTCCCCCGTCACTACCCAATTCAAGACATATCATTGGCTAATCTGCATGAATTATGGCCCGTTATGCCACCTACCTTCCTAGAGGTGAAAAATCCCAGAATTGCCCTACTATGTCTAAGCATCATTTCAGGCATGAATAGAGTGGTTAGCTCGTAAAAAATTGCTTTGGTTGGAATGAGGCAAGAAACACACACTCGTGCAAAAGTGAATAGAGAAAGGAGAAGACGTGGTTTTTCATGACGTGATGAAACGGATGCCAGGAAGGATGGGCCAGAAGCGGTATGATGGACGTCGTCTCCGTGGTGTGAGGCTAAGTGATTTCGGCCCCCATAATGCTTTGCTCTGGACGCGTGAGAGGCCCCAGTGCTGCATCCAGTGGCGTGACTCACGTCAGGCTGCGTGGGTGTTTGCCGGCCAACCAGAGAGGGTGTGCCGAGGTCATAGCGGCCGCAGTTTTGTGATCCCAGCTGTAAAACACAATTCATTTTAGAGAGTGCGCTCATGAGGTGCACTCTCATGGTGGACCTTCTGTTGTGTTTGTTTGGTTCTTTTTCTCAAACAATCATGAATTCTACTGTAACTGCACAAGCACATGCTATACCTGACTGAAGAGCGAGGCTGAAGCTGTCAGAAGGTCAGCAGAATCTGATTCACAGCCTTCAGTTCACAGAGGTGGTCAAAACCAATCAGGGCATTTGTGGTATTTTACTTACCACTTATTACCCACAAGCAAAAACATAATTAATTCACAGAAGAAAACTGACTTTTTTATGATATAACTCTTACTTTATTATAAAAATGAATCATTTTAAGAGATTCATACCACTGCAGCAAAGCTTACAATAAAGATGCTATATGCAATTTATATCCAAACGTGTTATCTTTATTTCACATTTTGTCTTAATAAATATTATCGCAGAACAAGAATAATTTGAAGGGCTTATCGTTACTTGGCCTGCAGCAAGCTGTGAGGAGATCATACTGGGTGGGGATCGCAAACCCCCTGTCTCGGCCTTAGCGGATGGTGCTCACAATGTGGAATGTGACACATCGACAGTCTGATGGGGGCG
>JAODKN010000039.1:16487069-16510849 GCA_026774425.1 Petrocephalus zakoni | reverse complement strand
CCCCCCCCCCCCCCCCCCCCCCCCCCCCCCCCCCCCCCCCCCCCCCCCCCCCCCCCCCCCCCCCCCCCCCCGCATCAGGGATAAGGGGCAGCATTCCTATCAGCAGGCACTTTAGGAAGAACCTACCTGCCTGGAATAGCATTTCCATGATCAAGATCAGTGGTTAGAAGATGGATGGATGACCAACATGGCAGGTCGCTTATGTTCCTAATTACCATGCTGCCCCCCAAAACAGCTACTTTGGTGGCAACTCGGTGGTGGCGTAATGGTTAGGGATACGAATGTGTAATCGCGAAGGTTGCCGATTCGAGTCCCCGACCAACACGTATCACTGAGGTACCCTATGTAAGGTACCGCCCCCACGCACTGCCCCCTGGGTGCTGAATTAGACGCCCACTGCTGTGTCACAATGTCACAAATGGGTTAAATGCAGAGCACATTTTGTTGTGGCGTGTGAACGATGACAATTAGTTTCCTTCCACTTTAACCAATGCATCGAGACCCTCCCCACACTAGGGGGCGCCAGAGCTGACCAGGGGACATAAGTAAAAAAAAGAATGTGTGGGCTTATTCATCTGGAATTGGGCTCTAATAGTTCCCAGTTTATGCCCTGTGAGGGATGCTACTGTTCTGTTTTAAGTTAGCCTTGGTAATATGTCCAGCACTATAAATGTGTATAATTATAAGTTCATTTATTTTCTTTGGATAAAAAATTCTACTGAATAACTCAGTAATAACAGTAAAAATATTGTGCCAGCCATACTAACACTACCAAGAAACACTCATTAAGTTTAAAATTTTTTTAATTTTTATTGAGGCATGTTCTGCCAAGCATGATCTATTAGTTTGTATCAAACATGTGAATTCTAGTGGTATTTTTTTATAAAGTTTCAATATTCTGGGAAATCTTCTTTACAAGGTTGTTATAACAACCATATAAAGTGCGTTGCATAATGCTGTAATAGAAACCACAGTGACCTCCATGCAAGGCCTAAATACACAACATAAAATCAACATTCACTTAATCAGGATATATAATTTATATTAGATCTAATATCAAACAATACTCAAAGTGAAACAAACCAGTTACAACAAAGAATATTTAACGAACAGTAAATCATCTCACTTACCGTAAAGTGGTAGGGGTGACATATGTAATTAGGTGTAATTAAACAGATACTGGTGCCCAAAGACTGGGAGAATGTGTTTCTATGCTCTCCATTGACCTTTCTGTGTTTTATGGATTAGAACTTAATTTACTCACTGGAGTAGTGGTAGTCTAATGGTTAGGGATGTGCATTTGTGGCTAGACAGTTTCTGGATCAAATCCCCATCCAGCAAGGTACCACTAGCGCGTACTGCTCCACAGGCACTGAATTAGATGTCCACTGCCATGTTGTATATGGATTAAATACAAAGGACACATTTTGTTGTTGTGTGTCAACAATGATAATCACCTTCTCCTTCACTGATTACATGACATCAGACAAACATGTTTCCAGTCTTCTTAGAACACACGTGAGGGTGAAAAAACGTTGTGTTGTGTTACACATCCTGTGAGCAAAATTACATACATTGTATTATGTAGCGGATGGATTACATTACCACCCGTCTAAACACAGCAGATAAGAGACTTATGGGATACTTCTGAATGTGCCTAAAAGTATGACAGTGTGAAAGGGAGACATACTCTTAACTTCCAAAGAACATAAATAGGGATTAGCTGGAGGTCACAGATGACTGATTTTTTTCCTTCTTGTGAAACACAATTATGATCTATTTGTCTCATATCTATCTCATTAAACTCACAGTCCATATCGCTCAAAGGATTTCCGCGAACAAGACATGATTCTGAAACTTCTCCATGACATCTAGATAACACTGGGCTGAGAAATAGATTCCTCTGGAGAAGTAGTGAAGTGTCATCCACGGAACAAGACACATTCGCAGACAATGTTGCCGAATGTTTTGCAATAGTCTTCCTGGTCATGTTCTAGACCCATTTACTCTGTCTAAGGTTGAAAGTCAGATTTCACTTAGTAAGTACACCAGGTCTCTTATTAACTTTTGCCTTCCATAGGATCTCTAAAAAACACTTTCAGTGCTATATAGTATGTTGTAATGAATCAGACAGAGGTCCACGCGCAGAGCATTACACGGTCGTATATTTATCAAAGTCAAAACAGACTCCAAAACTCAGTCAGTTGCGTATTATAAAAAGAGAATGGTGGACTTACGAAACGCACATTTCTCAGCCATGGCTAAAAGTTAATACTAGCATAGCCTTTGTAAAACCACTTGCACTTGCTTACCCTGCTTGGTTTGGGCAGTATATCAATATATGACACAAATAAACAATAACAAAACTGTCAAGCATGTGACGGAAAACATCGAGGCATTTGAAAGGCCATATGGCATAATGAGATATTCATAGAGTTCCTTTGTGCTGATAAATGCAGGTTTCCATTCATTGTCCTTACAAATGTGAATTAGATTATACGCAGACCCCCACAAAGACATGGCTGGGTACCTGAAAAATTCTATTGAATGCCCCTCCCTTCTTCACACCAAAGCTCTCAAGATTCCCACCAGCCCTCCCCTTCACCTTTCTGTCCCCTAGTGGCCCATATTATACAAAGGTAGAGTTTTGTGAAAATCTGTGGCCTTCTTACTATGGGACTTAAAGGAAGGGGGTACTGGGACTTCAAATTAATATCATTTTGGACCTGGGAGTCGATGCAAGGAAGGAGATCCCTGTTCTTCTTATCAACAAGATGAAAACCAGAGGCTGTGAGTGAGATAGAGGGTCTAATAACCTCATTGGCTAAAGCATCATCAATGTGCTGAACTTCATTTGCTGACCGAGACGGGGGGAATGCACCTTGCTTCTCGGGTGAGGTCCTTCTCCTTGCCAAACACATTGTGGAGCGACGAATTTCTTCTTCAGAAATGCAAATAGATAATTGGTGTAACAATTTTTTTTATTATGAATGGTTAGAAAATGAGACTGACTGTATGATTTAATTAAAAATAAATAGGGGAGTAGCCTGTTACTCTTTAAGCTTGTCAGCTATAAGCCTGTTGTCTTTTGATATGCAATTTCTGTCCAGACTCCCTGGGTTCTGGGACCAACTTTTCAGCATGAGAGGCCTCCATCGGGAAATGCTTACATGACCACACTGGTGTGGCAGACTGTGTGTTAGGTGGGGTGCAGGGTTCCAATGTTTGAAGAAACAGAGGAGGTTCATGACAGAGTGGGCTGAAACCAATACTAAGTGTGGAGAAGCTGGCTGGTGTTCTTCACAGGTCTTGGCCCTTCATGAAAAGGCAACTCACACTACACATCAATGCATGTTTATAATTTTCTGCTGTTTTGAAATACGGGACAGACATGAATACCAAGGAAGCACAAAAGCATTTATTTATTTATTTATTTATTACACGTACAGAACTCTAGCTCATCTGTTGTAAATATCCTGTGCCAAAGAGTGACGCATATTTGCATGCTAATCGACTTGTTTTTACTCTGAAATGTGCTACATCCATACTATGGGTCTCTCTTTGCAGACTTAATTTACTGACAAGAAAATCCTTGCACACAAAGCTCACTGTAGCACTTCCATATCTAAAGAGAAACACTTCAAATGGTCTGATGGTCTGCAAATTAGGAATAGTAAAAAGAGCATTTCCATTCCCATCCTCCTCCATCAGACAGAACCCGTTTGAGTCTCACTGGCAAACGCTGACATGCACAGAAAGAAAGGACGATGGCCGCAGCTTTGAATCATTCCTGTCGGGTTGCTCCGTCGTGACCACTAAATATAAGGGATGAGCTCGGGGCCACCTCTGTCACACTGTCACTGTGCGCGCGTTCCACTGCTTCGGCGTTCTGTACGCCCTGCAGTCTCGCATTACACCCGTATTCGTACGCCTTGGCATTCTGTATGCCCTGCAGTCTCGCATTACACCCGTATTCGTACGCCCTGCAGTCTCGCATTACACCCGAATTCGTATGCCTCGACGTTCTGTACGCCCTGCAGTCTTGCATTACACCAGTATTCGTACGCCTCGGCATTCTGTACGCCCTGCAGTCTCGCATTACACCCGTATTCGTACACCTCTGCGTTCTGTACGCCCTGCAGTCTTGCATTACACCCGTATTCGTATGCCTCGGCGTTCTGTACACCCTGCAGTCTCGCATTACACCCGTAATCTTGCGTCACTGAATCACCCCGGCTGTCAGAAATCCCTCGGGCATTGCAGAGGCCCTGGTTTCTTAAGGCATATGTTTCCACATACCTCTGAAGCTCCATTACCTCTTGAGCAATAACACTTGTTCCTTACAATCCATCTGCTTAAGCCTGAAAACACTCACAACTCTGCCCTACTGTACAGTCTTAGGAACAGTATACAGGTTAAAAATTTGCTTCCCTCTGAGAGTTTGTATTGTTATGGTAAGCAAATGATCAAATAAAAAAATTCTGTTTAAAGAATGACCGACGTTAGTTGTTAGTGTACTCACTAGACTGATAGCAAAATAACATGTTTAAAGAAGGACAGAACTAGTCTATATAAGAGTCATTTCGCCACAGCATTCCATCGTTTCCACGCCAGGCAATAGGCTAATTGCACAGTTCTTATATGAAAACTCAATTCATGGCAAAAAAACACATTGAAATGGACTATAAGTATTACAAACCAGGCCACTTGTGGAAACACCAAATCTCTCCTGATCTCTCACTGACAACACTTCAGCTGGGACATAGGGTGCAGTTTTCAAAGCGACATTCCTACTGCTCTCTGATGTCTAATCCTCATCTTCCCATAAATCCTCAGTGCTATGTAAAGACTAATAGTGCAGATAATGCCAGTTTATTTAATGGAGTTAAATAAACTGTCAGCAACCTGTGGTGATCCGTACGGCTTTAAAACTAATCAAGAGGACGATCGTCTTCTATTTACAAAAAAAATATATTTATAAATATATATATGTATATATTTATATTGTGGCGTAAATTCCTAACACAGCAATCTATATAAAATTAAATGTTCAGGCTATATGTTTATAATATAGTCATGTGTCGCCTAACGACGGGGATATGTTATGAGAAATACGTCATTAGACGTTTTTTTTTCGATGCGTGAACAGCATAGAGTGTACTTACACAAACTACTTCTCCCCTAGGCGATAAGGTGTAGCGTAAATAACAATGAAAAGAACAATATAGTAAATATATAAACCAGTAATATTAGTTGTTTATTATCATTATCATTAAGTATTATGCACTGTACCTAATTGTATGTGCTCTATTTTTATACACCTAGCAACATGGTAGGTTTGTTTTCACCAGGATCACTAAAAACGTTGTACTACGAGGTTACAATAGCTACGACATGACTAGGCAATCCGAGTTTTTCAGCTCCATTATAAACTTATGGGACCATCATTGGAACTGTGGTCCATTGTTGCGTGGAATATCATTATGCCACACATGAATGTATCTGTGCTGCCTGCCCACCTTGAGTTGTATGTGTTCAAAACTATTCACCAGAAGTCAAACATCAAGTAAAGTTCTTATTATTAGATTTTTAAAACTCTACCATGTTCTAGCTGTAGACAAGCTTCAGTGTTAACAAAAACATTCAAATAAGATATGAGAGTATTTATTCAAAAGGTGGCTTTAGTGGTAGGGGATCAAATCCTGCGTCTGCTCTGGGTGTAAATTGGCATCTCTAAATTGCCCATTACATAAACATTTGAAAACCCTTTAATGGCATAATGTTCAGGGTGTTCCTGTGGTGTTTGTTTTTTGCCTTAGTATAATGTTCAGAGAGTCCAAACAGCTGGTTGGACTCTCTGGAGCTTACTCAACATGACAATAAGAAAAAAAAGATGGAACAAGAGAAAAAGCATCTGGTATTCCTCAAAACATTATTTCTGCTGATAGAAGGCTCGCGGCATCAAAGAGGCTGTGTTGTGGGATATGTTTGCGTTTTCTCTGTCTGTCCTGTCACGGTATGTCATGAATCCAGCCTTGATATCAAAGAAAGTGCTGCTCACCATCAGTGTCTTTTGCTGACTTTGTTGTTATCTGACCTTATTTATCGGGGATTTTACGCCATTGTCAGTGTACATTGAGCTTTTATTTGCTTAGCGATATAAAATTTTATCAGGTTGATACTGGCCAACATTCTGTAGGAAAAGCACTCAAACTGATTTAAAAGAACAGTGTCATTTGTCCATCTGGAGATCAGCTCAGGTTTCTGGTCCAGTGCTGGTCGTGTACACCAAAGCACAGCTGACTGGATACTGGTTACAGCCCGAGGTCTCCTGATCCAATCCCAAAGGGGGTCCTTTAGCTAGGGTAATTGGCATAAATTTCACCAATATATTATTAATCTGCGTAAATGAACAAAACTGTATGTCCCCTTGGGCAGGAAAGCATCAACCAGCTAGACATATTGTTTCAGATGTATTTTTGTAACTATCAAATCCAATTCCCTCTGTTGACAATATCCACTACAGCTACTCACACAAATAATGTGTTTGTTTATTTTTTCTCCTTACTTTTTAACTCTATGATAAATACAGGCAGGAAAATATTGTTTCAGCTGCCATGTCACCCCCGAGGTATCTGCGCATGTCCAGAGTCACAATAATGTTTGTTCCAGGAGCCTTTGATCTCAGCTTATGTTTGCCACATGACCTCTGGTAGACGCCCATTAAAACCCGCGTTAATCAGAGCTCTGAATACAAGAGATTATTGTTATCACTGTCTGACTTATGATAGCAAATATTGAAATATGCTCAGTGTTGCAAAAACGCCCTTTTATTTACTTTTTTTTTACATTTTCATATTCAACAATAGTTAATAAAGAGCTGTATCTAAGTTTGTTGGTAAAATGTTTCACAATTGAAGTCCTCCATTATGCCATGGTGACTATCCAGCCTGGCTCTAAATTAGTGCTTCACACCTTCAGTGCCTGGGAGTGACATTTTTAATGTGCCCATGAGGCGGCTTGTGTTTTTTTAGGAAACAAAAGCTGCAATAACACCCTGGCAGTAAAGACAACTCAGATTTCTGTACCTCTGGGCAACAACCATCCTGTGATTATGAGGTGGATCCTGAAAATGGTCTAACAATGTGATAAGAGTAATACACTCACTATTAATTCATATACAGTTTTTGAACACTACCCTAATTAAGGAAGCAATAAATAACATATGAGCATCACGAGAGCGTAAAAGCATGTGTATCACACACACACACACATGCATGATAAGAGGTCAGTTATTAAACATACATACTGTACCATTCATCCATTATCTGTACGAATTAGCAGTGAGTCAGGCAGATATCCTTAGAAATATAGGGGACATGTCATGGGGCATCCTAGATGGGATGTCAGTGGGGCGATTACAATTTAGAAACACTAATTTACCTAACTGCATTTTTTTGGACCCTTGTAATAATAAAAAATTCTGAAATTCTGAAAGGGTGGGACCATAATGCTTAGCTTTTGAGCAACTGTGCTGGAAACATATATAGTGAGCTCTTAAAATAACACTCTATATACATCTCCCAGAAGAACAGCTTACATATTAAATATAATGCCTGTCATAAAAATTCTAATGTGACAAGCCTGAAAATGGAGGTCTTGTATTTCCCAACACGTCACAGAATGTCTCCAATTTAAGGTCCCTAAAATAACTTAGCAACTCACTAACTGCTTTCAAGATGCAAAAAATAATAAATGTCCCCCCAGCACTAATCAGACTTGTAAAGACCCCCTATACAATCCAAGCTCCCCTGATAGATCATCTGGGCCTGGTGGCTGAGGTGCTTTCTTACCTAATCAGAAACACAACCCTGCGAGAGATAAGCCTGGTCAAGGGGGCTGAAAAATAACAATTATGAAATAACCTTAAGCAGCTGTCCTCATATAGAGTCATGTGAAAAAGAACGTACATCCTCTTTCAATTCTAAGGTTTTCAGGGCATAATAAAAACTCATCTGGCCCTTAGCAAGTTTTAAAAGTAAGTAAATACAACCCCAGATGAACAACAACATATGGCGTATTACGCCATGTCATTATTTATTTAACATAAGCTAAGCCAAAATACCGAAGCAGTGTGTAAAAAATTAAGCGCTGCTTCCTTGGGAATTAAGAGGCTAAGTAGCAGCTAGGTGCTTCTAATCAAATGCACTTGATTAACTGATCATCAGCAAGTGTGACCACCTCTATAAAAGCAGAAGCTTTGGTAGTTCGTTGGTCAGGTGGTTTAACACAATGCCAAGGAGGAAAGACATCAGCAATGACCTTAGAGAAGCTGTTGTTGCCGCCCAACAATCTAGGAAGTGTTATAGGGTCATTTACAAAGAACTTGTCTATCATTCAGTCAATGTATAGTAAGAAAGACATTGAAAACAGTTGCTAATCTTCCCAAGAGTTGACATCCCAGTAAATTCATCCCAAGGTCAATGTTTAAAGAAATTGCAAAAAATCCCAGAGCTACATCTCAGACTCATCTACAGGCTTCAGTTGGCTCATGATGTTCATGATGGTACAATTAGATAAAGACTGAACAAGTATGGCTCATTTGGAAGGCTTGCTAGAAGAGAGCCTCTCCTCCCTAAAAAGAACATGGCAGCAGACCCTTAAGAGAGCTGTGCATAAACTAATACCCAGCAAAAACTCAATGAATGCAACGAAGCATTCATTGTAAAGAAGAGTGGGCCAAAATTCCTTGACAATGATGTGAGAGACTGATAGATGTACACAAACTGACTTTGAGTTTTTGTAGGTGGTGCTACAAGCTATTGCATCATGAAGTGTACATGGTCTCTCCATTTTCACTTCATTCTTATTAAATAATTAATGGCCGTGAAATCTGTTGTGTGTTTTATACCTTGGAGTGGTCTTACGGAACTGTGCAATTACGGACACAGGTACGCGCTCAAAGTGCACTAATGGTCTTTTGTTATTTCATTTTATTTCATTTATGAACGTGTTATTATAGAGAACAACTGGTACTCTGTTTTACAACTGTTTCAGGCCAGTTGCTTGGTGGTTAATTTGAGGTTAACCATTCTGCTCAAATATTTTTGTATACTAATAAATAAAAACAATGTTACCCGTTTGCTCCACAGCAAACGACAAACAAATCTGTTGCTGGATGTCACAGAGTTGTGAAAGCTGGAAAGTTTGTGGGTTCTTAAGTGGAGGCTTACTCTGTTTAGTAAGACGTGCTGTTTTGTCCAGTATGTTTATGGAAGGAAATCATTAAAATATGAATCTTTTATAAAAGGGAATGGATGGATTGCATATCATCACAATAAATATTGTTTCTCTTTTATTGGTTTTTATTGGCCTGAGTTACTTGGACTAAGTATGCGGAGAATATATACACAATTTATATTTAAATTCATTTTTTGCTGTGGTTGTGCATGCGGACAGGTTTATATGTTTGGATTTGGGCACATGTTGTTTGGAAGGGTAATAGAAAATATGTTGTACTGTCAGAAGTGGAACTATGGCTTCATATCCAAGGGTGTAAACCTCATTTTTAGCTCATATTAATGAATGATTTGAGGAGATTATAACCCAGGATTTGGAATCAGAGGCATAACACACCTTTAGTATTTGGGAAATGGCCCAGTATTTCTTTGATATAGGTCACAGTAGAAGCAGAATCTGATGGAGGCCACATGCTATGAAGGATCCATTAGCGTTGGGAGCGTCTTGAGTAAGCACTTGACCGAACTGACACGGAGAAGATGCAGAAATACTGCCAGGAAGCATGCTTTTTTTGCTCTTTCAGGATCCGTTTTCCAAGAAATTGTAGTAATATGCAACCTGGTTTTCAGTAAAAGTTACACAGCTAAGCTGTGGGCCAGCAAGGTCATAGGAAAGAGCACAGATCCAACAAGGGTGGTTCCCATCATGCTTTGCCACATGTCATGCTAGGAGAAGAGTTGTCCATATGTTGTAATATTATGATACTATAGAACAGTATTTTTTTCATTTAATAGCATGATGGCTTTGGTCAAAGCCCACAAACAAATCTGTGTGATTTCATAGGTGTTTTGTGGAGTTCCTTTCAGCACTCACTTGTTAACAGGACTACCTGTTGGATCCGGTCTTCCGCCAACCCTGTTGGTGTTCATGTTGCCATCAAGGTCTGGGTTTCAGGAATCGGAGAAGCACGATTCATTGAGTCCCATCCGTGGGGACCAATAACAGCTGAGGATGATAGCTGGCGGATAAACCTTAAGAGTGTCTGGGGAGCACGGGGGTTGCTTTGTGCATTAGTGGAGTCGTTCACACCACTCCATCTGACCACAGTCAATCTGCAACTCATCCTGCCGAACGTCTGCACCGAATTCATCTTCTGAATGCACTCAGCAAAAATATCGTGGGAGCATTTCTCTCTGCTGCTGTTTTCAGTGAAATACTCGGCGTTTCCCTGGTTATAATCTGCGAAGAGTGCATGTCCGTGATTTAGACTTGTCGAGGCTGTCGTCCGGTTAAGATAAGGGCAGCCATCAGATGTATAGGAAGTGTCAAAGATGGCTCCACGCGTAAGTGGTTCATTTACGAGGGAAAAAGTAACATTCATAATACGTAGGTGTCATGGACACGGCGGCGCGGCATTGTGCGGGCAGGGGAAAATGGGGGCGACGACCCACTTGTGGCTCAGATGCAAACAAAGGGGTTTATTGGGAGGCTGAACAGACCTGGGAAGACTACAAAACAAACAGACCGCGAGGGGTAAAAAAAAACGCTGATAAATTGACGAAGGAAACTAAAAATACACAAACCAAAAGAGCATGTAACAATTCTCACACATGACGACCAACTAGAGAACAAACCAAAGCAATACACTGATGATGGGACCTAACAAGGAAGGCCAGGCGCAGGACATCAGACCATTAAGCAATCGTGGAAGGCACAAGACGACGAGCAACAGATGGAGCGAATAACCCAAGGCCTACAAGACAAGACGCGGGTGAAGGAACTGAAAGCAGATGAACACTGAACCAAGAAGACAGGAAACCAGGAAAGCGCACTAACCAACACTAGAACAAAACATGGAACAGTAACCAAAAAATACGAGGGGTTTAACCAAAAACTCAGAAGGGGGGAAAAAACGGAACACTGGGGAACCGGAACACAATAAAAATGAAATGACAAATAAAGGTGATGCAAGAGACAAGAACCACACTTAGCCCACTGAGCTATGCAGCAGTCCAGGGAACAAGGGTATCATAGTCAGAGACTAAGGGAAACGCACTAGGAGCTTGGGTACAATAGACTGAAGGACAGAAGACACGAAGGGCAGAGATGGACGGATGCTGACCCTGACACATAGGAATATGTATTCAAATTAGTTATATACATTTTCTCTGCGATCATCAATACTGACCAATAAAATTCTTTCATTTTCCGTACTATGCAGAGCCGTGGGCTCCAGAGCCTATAAATATATGCTCTGGGAACAAGACTGGGAACAACCCTGGACCGGGTGCCAATCCATTGCAGGGCACACTTACAAACATTCACTCACACATTCACACTTACAGAAAATTTGGCAACACCAATTAACCTCAGCATGTTTTTGGACTCTGGAGGGAAACTTCAGTACCCGGAGGAAACCCCACGATGACACGGGGAGAACATGGAAACCTCATACATGTTGAGCCGGGGTGAGAATTGAGAATTAAATCATAAATAACTATTCTTACTATTCATGGTTGACCAATACACTGCTAAAAAAATGTGATCATCAAAGTCCCAGAGGTGTGAGGGAACAGTGCTAACCACAGCACCACTGTGCTGCCTTTGAAGGAAAGTTGTTTCCAGAATTCTGCTGGATTGTAGAGTGACACATCCCTCCTGTCTGCAGGAGGATGTCTCCTTTGTGCCATTAATGCAAACTGAATCAGGCTCAGGACCCGTCTGTCTTACACGGCGCACACAAGTGTTTGTGATCATCCTCCTCCCTGTGTACCACCAGGAACATCTTCCCACCCGTGTTCCACGGAATCTGGGAAGCATCTAGAGATGTCTCTGGGTCCGCACCATTCTCAGAAACCACTGGCTCGCAGTGAGCAATGATTTCTTAGTCATTGTTTCATCAACAATGTGCAAGCTTTTAAGAATCTTAAATGTTTACCCCCTTAGCAACAAAGTCTGCTGATGAAAATCTGGATGGACTGTTCAATAGAGGAGTGACATTAGATTCTATAAGCAAATCAGAATATTTCCCCATACATAAATCTGATATTTCATTTTCATTGTTTTTCTACCTTCAAACTTAATTCCTCTCTAATAGCACTTGGTGGTATTTCACAGTTTTCTACTGGTAGTGCCATATGATACTCTTGAGCAGATGAGTTTGCTGTCTTGAATGGGAATGTAGCATTTTAATAAAAAGGTTGTAGGATTACTTTTCAAATCTATTAGGGTTTACTCTACAGCTACTGTATAAACCAGTGTGCCCACATGTAATTCAATACCCCAACTGTGAATTGCAAATTACAATGTCAAATTCGTTGTATATATTTTTTTTAGATTAAAATACCTTTTTAAGAATAAGAGATTTTCAAATTAAAACTGTGAATGGATGCCCACATAAACACCGTGTGAATCACCAAGCGAGTTTTGCAGTACAGGTTATTAGAAATCCCAGAGCTCACATGTGGAGGGCAAATTTCCCAAACTCACTCAGTCACCAAGGGAGATTTAATGGAAGTTCTTCATTGGATTACATGAGGACTAAGAGAGCTTTGGTTCCCAGTACTGTAACATATGTTGAGGAAGCCTGACTTTAGGTCACTGGTGTCTCATCTCAACAACCAGAAATGGACTTGGTGAGTTTTGGAATCTTGCTCATATGTTCCTTTAAACTTGATACCATGATGTTGATTCAGTGCCCCATTTTACGGGAACAATATGACCCAAGTGTCCTAATTTCAGCCTCTTGAGCATCACCATGCTTGGAGTTGAAAACAACCATAAAAGCCAAGACAAGTCCTCCAGTACATTAAGCAGAGGGTGTGCATTTAGACCTGGCACTTATCAAATGGATGGTTTTGAATTTGAGGGTAAAAAAAAAATCCCTTGCTGCCAGGACACTTTGCTCTTGGTGGTCTTCGTCCCTTCAGCAATCTGCTGGGCCTCATGGTCATGCTGTCAGGTCACTGTTAAAGTCGGGAACTTCACAAGATCTCCGCCTGAAATGACAGTGAGGACAAGCAGCACAAGTGTGCTCATCAAAGCATATAAACCACACAGATGACAGAGAATCTCTCCAGGAAATGAGAGGAGGAATCTAGAGGACTCCCAAATCAATCCAAGACCCAATAGCTGTAATGGAAGAGGAGCTTTTGGGACACATTTCTGAACAACCTTTAACCCTTCCTTAGTTCTGGTTGACGTCAGCACACTTGTGGAGATGCTGACTAAGGTCAGTACTCCATTACTTCCCGGACATGACACACACACCCCGCATTCTCTGAATCCGTGTAAAAAATTTACAGCCCTCCAAGTGGTTCAAGAACCCCCCCCCCCCCAAACTCATTATTCTTTCATGATTATTTTCCTCTTGGCAAAGGTACCCTGGTCTGTTCTGCATCATCTCGGACAGAAATGAAGGAAATGAGGGACTATTTATTGTCGGATGTTCTCGCTGTCTGGTCTCAAGGAACTGGAGAATGTGCCCTGTGATTAAATTGTCAGGGCTGCCAGCTCATTGTGGCCAAGCAAGGAAACAAAAAGCTTTATTAAACTGTCATTGTCTACGGAATGACAAAAGAACATGAGGATAAAGTATGAAGGGACTCTAGGTTTACAGGCAAGGAGACTGTTTGTTTGTCAGCCTGCGGGGATCAAGGCATGAAAATCTGTATCAATAACATACACGCAATAACATTCAATACATATGCACCCTTCAAGAAAATCTGCCTTTTTTTTTTCTTCTGAAGTTTGTTGACTTGTGTGTTTTGGGGATCCTGCTGGGACATTCATGAAATGCTAAAATAAAAATCTAGAAATACTAAAGCATATGAGGGAAAAACTAAAACTGAGCAGGATCTGGAAATTTTGTCCTTCAATTTTAAAATACTAGAATGCTGCATATAGAGTTTCATAGATATTGGTCGGTAATTATTCAGTATTTATGTTCATGCTATGCCCTTCTAGGAAAAAATTCACAGAGAAGTCAACTGTAACTGAAGGAAGTTTTGGAATTTAGATATCAAAAAACATCTGCTGGGGCTCCTAACTGAAGTTAGACTAAATCCATAGGGTGTTGGATTATTGTGGGCGGTACCCAGACTCTTTAACACACTTTCCATTGGCTACTTTATTGACTGGCACTGAGGTGACTGATGGCACACAGTAATCATACTCATTGTGGGATTGAAGCCTCATTTAACCCACTGTTTGTGTCATTAGGCTGATTTTACTATAAGGACCCATTTCAAATGCAATGTATGACTCTCATGCGTCTGTCTGCTTTCAATGTGCCCTGAGGCTAATTCAAAATGTAGCTCAACACAGATGAGTGAAAGGAGCTAAACAAACGCCAAGCTTTGCCTTACAACCCTGGCATGATGAGCAAGTCCTGGTTCATATGAAGCGCACAGTGAACAACTCTACAGATGCCGTACAAGATTTCTCACTTTCTCTTTTACATAAAAAAGGCCCCTAAACAATTCCAAAATACACAGTCAAGAGTAATCAATCAAGCTTAAATTTAAGATTCAATTGACCGAAGAAAGAGACCTTTTTACGCCAAATGTTGATAATGAGTTTGAAAATATTTTTGTTTCAGGTCTTAGGTATTAGGTATTGCCCCCCAAAAGGCCCCAGAATGAAAGTATGTTATTTAAACAGCCATGAAATGGCCCACCTTAGAGTGTAAATCTCTAATAGCCCATTTTGGGGGGCGTAAAAAAGATAATTATTGTTCCACAACCTCCCCTGCACTTGAAAGGTTTAATTCACACACTTCTTTCTTAATGTAGCTTTGAGAGAGTGAAAAACATAATTAGCTGTTAACATATTAGCAACACCTTTTCCAGCCAAAGTCGTCCACCCACACTCTAAGCAAATTGCTTAGAGACCTCCCAGAGTTTCATCTAACAAGGCCGGCCAACCTTATAAAACTTTAAATTGGTTCTGGAGGGAAAGTTTTGGGGCCAGAACTTCTAAGACCTGGGTTCCCTGGAGCATGTCTTTTGCCTCTCCACAGCCAGACAGCGCTATGCCTGGTGCAGCAACACAGTGGGAGGGACGCAACCCTCCCCAGAACATGCCAGAAGATATCTTCAGGAGATGGCAATGGGAGCCAGGAGAGGATTATTGCTCAGCAGGACCACAAAAAATGTTGCGTTTTAGGTGATAATGAAGACGGACTCCATTTTGATATGACTCATGATTTTTAAGATTCTTTAGTCCTAAATAAAGTACAAGCATTAATTTTGGTGCTGAATTTTTTTCCCATTTTATCTGTATTGTTTGAGGCTTGAAGGGTTAGGGTACTGTGTCTGTGATTAAGGCACGGCAAGGCTGTCACGCCCTGCCTTCCTACCCCTCTGGTTCTCTCCCTAGTGTGCCTCAGATTTGCTTGTTTTACAATGACAGAGTAATACATTCAAATTTAAACATTAAAATCACATTTTAAAAGACAAAAACAAGAAACTAAAAGCTAAAACCGATAACCGAAAAGAAGTTCCATTGTAGTGACAGCATATGCCTAAACTGATTTAATTTTAATGAAAAGCTGCAGCAAACTAATGTTTTATGCCTTGATTTTAAATGAGCTGACAGTTTCCGCAGACCTCGGGTCTTCAGGAAGATGGTTCCACAGACGGGGAGCACTGAAAGTGAACGCTGCTTCACTTTGCTTGGACTTGTAGGTTCTAGTAGAATAATTGACTGACTAAGTCCTTATGAATGGCTGCGGTGGGTGGTATGTGAGGTTCTCATACCCCGGTTGGAGCTGTGAAAGGAGCTTTATAAATGTTTCTAAGGACATACTTCCAGCAAAGACTGTATGTCTGGTCTGTTATGGATGTGCTGCCTTGGTGCCATTAGAATGAAACAACAATCAGAGGGATTGGGATTTATTTCATATGCAATCTAGAGGCAGGCTGTAAAAAGTGGCAGATGCATAGGAGACGGAGTGGGAATTGAACCATCAGGTGTGAGCACCGGTAAGGAGCCACCACTGACCAGAAGGGTCAGGGCATACTGGGGCTCAGTCGCTGCGCCTCTATATACAGCTGAAGGTTCTTCAGGACTTAAAGCACCAAGACTTACATTTCTTTACACGCGGCATAAGCACAGTGGCCAGGAGCGCATACAATGGCAGTATTAGTGTCTGGGGGCAGTGCCAGGTATGGTCTGGGAAGGACACCAAAGACATACTTATCCACAGAGGGTATTTTACACCTGGGCAATCTGCTGGAGATTAGTCCAACCATGAATGTATGACACTGTAATCTTGGTTTACACATCTTTACTATGAGCCATTAGCTGATTGTGCTACATGGCAGGAGATGAGATGAAGGAATTGGATTGGTCTGTATGTTTCAGTATGAAGAGGTCTATAGACCTAAACAGGGTTCTGGACTGTGTTTAGGCAGGAATCCTCCCAAAGTGAGTGCATTTATCCTCATATTGCCCTGGATCACCCTATTTGGCAGCACTTAAGGATGAAAAAATAAACTTCTGGAACAGAAGAGACACACAGGCGTGCAACTGATCTTTCTAATTGCGAGTGAGAGACAGAATTGTAAATGGACTAATAAACCTAATCAAACATGGTAATTAAAGCACAGGCTGTTTTGGGGAAAACAATTTGTCGAACAGACGGCCCTTTCGTAACGCACTTTGTATTGTACTAGGTAGTTTCTTCCAAATTGTGAACACGATAAAGGCCTGCTAAGATATTGCAGCTCAATTTGAGGTAGCTGTTATGACGCATAAAGATAAATATTGCCATTTGTTCTTTAGGGTCATAATTTAATATTTTTAAAGAACATTCAAGACTCCATCTAGGGCCCGAGGTTAAAATAGATTAAATGCTCAACAGGACAGAGTGACACATATATTTTGAACCTAATCAATGGACTCAAAGCTTTGCACGTTCCACTAACCAGTCCCACTACATCTAAGAGATGAGGCGGACAAGAAACAGCTGATGACATTTACTCAGATGAGAGCAATTTGCCTCTGTGGCGATTTCATAGACCTGACCTTGGCACTTATGCAGCAGGATTGCCAAAAATAATAAACACAAAAAAATGCTACAACATCCACTCCTAGGCCAGAATTTTTTTTATATATTATTGGCTATGCATTAAAAAAAATTGAAAACACAATAAAAAAAAATTGCCCAGAGAAAGCCAGGACACAGCTGTATAAAGTCGAAGGAGAAATCGGCCAAACTACACTTTCGGTGTGCATGAATGGCTGGGGTGGGATTTACCGGTCTTTCTCAAGACTTTATCATAATGATTATGGGCTGAGATATTGCATATATTCAGAGTCATCCACCCACTACTGTGATTACAGATGTGTCAGTACCTTAGCTACACTTAGCAACACGCTATAGGTCTCACTGCATATGTTGGTAGACCAACATATACATTCCAATACCTCCTCATCCCTCAATGGCAAACCACCCAATGTGTCCCTTAACTGGTAGTATAAATCTGAGACATGTCTCAATGGATTTCTTTGTACCTAAATAGTTAATGAAACCTGGTAATACATAACCCATGGAGCACAGTGAGGGAATAAAATCAAATTTTTGATGCCAGTTTTCCTGAAGTTGCCTACCCACAGTTTATTGGGTTTGTAGAGTGCAGGGTTCTGGAGATTGTTATAGTCATCTTAAGCTATAAAAGGCATCCTGAAAGCAATATGGTAACATTAAGTAATATGTATGGCTTTTATTTTTAATATCGAGGGGCTGTAAATGTTATGGTGCCGCTCAAAATTTTATCGTCAACTGAACAATGTTATCTGATGCTTTTTAGCTGCAATGTTGTCATAAAACAGCCTGGCAGCACTGTGCATACAGACAGATTGTCTATGCAGAGACCTAAACAGTGACCGTAAGTGATGTTAACCGGATGCAAGCCGCCCGTTTACCCAAACCAGAAGTAACAATGCAGCCCTGACACTCGAGTACAGGATGACACACAACAGACTGCCTATCTGTAAGCATGGCCTCAGTTTGATTCCACTTATAAAAACCTATAAAAGCCAGATACAAATGAATTGCTTCACGTTGCTTGGGGAATTGTGTAATTGGTGTGACTGCTTGGAAGTTTGTCTGGGCACATCCCACTATATTTTTATGATGTTTGATGAAGACATTTCGCTGCAGCCGTATGGATTGATGCACAGAGTTCACGGTCCTGGACTTTCAAAGGGAGCTTTACTCAGCTGGTCCCTATGGAGGACAGTGACCGCAGAATCTCCTTAGCCAGAAAACCCACTGAGCAAGTGTGAGCCAATGAAACTCCACATGGATGGATAAGTACCAAGGGCCCTTGAATCCCAACCTAATCAATTCTTAGTGGTAACAAATTACACATATGCAGCTGTCATGAGTTTTTGTCGCTCTGGTCTGTTGGCCGAAATTATTATACATTCTTATGACCGAAGAACATTTTTTTTTTTTTTTTTTTGGATTTGGGGGGAAAAGTGGGGAGGATAAGGACCAATCACCAGGGAGCAAGAAGATGTGTGCTGAGTAAGATGAAAATGACAGCCTTAAATGTTCTTGCAGTCTGAATCAGCCTTTAAAAATGTTCATGTGGCTTTTTATGTGGTCAGAAAACTCCTAGGACACCAAGCCTCCACCCTTATTTTGCCCGAAGATGTTTAGACCAAGACAACACCCCATAGTGTTCGAGCCAATATTGCAGAAAAAGATGTAAAGCTGGATATGTTGATTGCCACATTAAAGCTAGTAGTCTAACTATAAGAAAAGAAAAGAATAATTTTTGTGTTAAAGAGTTGCATAAATCCAATTTTCATATTCCCATTCATCTTCTGTAACTGGTTATCCCGTCCAGTGTCATGGTGAGCCAGCAGTGTATTCCAGGAAGGATGAGGCTTAAGGTATGAGCAGTTTAGGAGTAGCAGCTCACGGAAGCTGGATGCCTTTGCACCAGAGGAGGTAACTGGAGTACTTGGAAGAAATCCATACAGATGCAGGGGGAATATGCTCTTTCCACTCACCCAGAACTAGAGACATCTAATCATCATGCTCTTCATTAGCCATGGTGTGTCTCAACAAGGCTATAAGAAACATTCTTTAGACAAACTGCTTCATGTTGGCGATTCGTTGATTTTGAGCTTGACTGTTTCGGGCTGTGTGGTGCACCGACATTTTGCGCTCGGTTACTGGGTTAAACATACAGCCACGGCAACATTACTTTTTACAAACGGGCTACGCATCGGCAGCAAACCATGCACTGGGCTACGCATCGGCAGCAGACCATGCACTGTGGCTTGGGGAATAGACGCTGAGGCAAATCACCAGAGAGCACAAAGGAGTTCAAGGAACTCTGCTTAGTCCGTGTTTAATTTGAGAGCTGAGCACTAGTGGGATGGACCTGGATTGTTTGACAATTCTCATCTGATAAATGGTTCTTGGTTAATTTGCTGTAGATTGTCCTTTGAGCCAATGCCAAAAGTCTTAACAAGTAGTACCTCAGCTGGAGACTTGTGTGGTTCCTTTTCGAAATGTTTCATTAAAACTCAATCAGATTAATATTGGTAAGAAGGGAGGTCATACATACAACTTCAGATATTTTTCTGTGTGTGTTGTAACTTGTCCTGGTTACTTTTTGCAGAAGCTTCTCCATTTACTTCTCCAGAGGTGTTTTTAGGATGCATAGCTCATTATAAATATCCCCCATTCCGACATCGAGTGCCATTATCAGTCCTACAATCTTTAAGAAGTTGTTTGTCTTTGTTTTGTAATCTTACTGTAAGTCCCAGCAAGCTGGGTCTAATGGGCTTGGAATGTGTATGGGAATAGGCGGGGATTATGGTACTGAATTCTAATAAATCCATCTGACTGTGATAAGCTTAGCCTGACTCAAGATGTAGATGTCTCCTTCTCTGCACTGTCCCTTCTCGGATGCTTCGGCCTGACGTGGCTGACGTAATGACTTTGCATGAACAGAAAGATAGAAAGAGCTGTGGATTTAAGCAAATGCCCCACTGTAAGCATAGCTTGAGCTATGTTTATTTTCTCTTATCCCGCGATGATATCGAACACCAGCAAGGTCTCGCTGTCCTGACAACTACTTCCCAAGGAAGCTTAGGGGCCACCTACTGACCTTAGCTGCAGAAGTGATGATGTCTACTTGGCCCTTAATGTGCAGTGACACAAAGACCGCAGTAAATCCAATAAGGAGTTTTGTTTTCTTTGTAATACTTGTGGTTTGGTCCAAAATTGTGACCTTTGGAGGATCTCGAGTGTTACTGGCCACTAGGGAATCTTCTCGACTTGGAATACAAGGTGCTCAAAAGCGTTGGCCTGGTCTACTGTGACATCACTGACAGGGTCTCTGTCGTGGTCCTCCAGACATTTCTCAATATATTTAGAAAAACATATCATATCAGAATTTCACATGTGATAGCTGAACTGCTGGTGGGAAGGAGCTAATGGAGAATAGTCCCAAAAGAACATTACTTAGTAGATGTACAGCCAAACAGGGGTGGATTGGACTCATTTATTTCAGTTCCCATTGGCGTGACTATGATTGCAACAGCTATGGGAGCCTTCTTGGACACTGACCCAGTGGAATTAGGACACAGTTCAGGGGGTCAGCCATTCCAGATAACAACATTGTGGAGCACATTTTTTAGTGACAGTGGTTCAGTTCCATAACCTGCTTCTGCAGACGACAGAACATGGGTGAGAATGGCTCCCTGTCAGTTTATCTTGGTCATGCTCCACTTATATTAATTAATACTACATTATGGACAGTTAATGGCACATCTGACAAACTCTTCGGAATGGGCCATGCTGCGATCATGTTGTTAAAGTTATGTACAGGAGAAGCACCAAACAATGTTATACTCATTTACAAAGTTTTTGATGTACCCACCTTTTCCACAACAGACCCTGTATACAGACCTAATGTACACATAAGTCTTGTCTACTTTGTTTAATTATGCATTATTCATTCATTCATTCATTCATTAATCATTCAACTAAATTCATTGGATATCTTAAGTCAAATAAAACAGTCCTTGCTGGTATGATCCTTGTCTGATGTGGTTTTAAGTGTTATTTCCAGTCATGGATTTTGCGGTTGGTTGGTCATGCTGAATTGTTAAAGTAAAGCTGTCTTGTTCCTGGCAGTGGCCTGACATCCACGTCAGCTGAGCTGAAGCTCCTGGAAAACTGATCTCCTATCAGTCCATCACGCAGCACGTAACTGTGCCGTCTTCGGAGCCAATGCTTGCCCCGATTTTTCCACACTCGGAGCGATCGCTCCAGCTCAGTGATGCACAGCTGGGGAAATACAATATAAATCACAGCAAAAATTAGGCCGGTAGAAAACTTTCCACCCCAACGTGTCCATTGACTTAAAAAATGACATATTCTGCACTGAGATACCTATGATAGGATGGGTGGAGGTCAAGAATAATTAAGCCATAATTACTAAACCTGATTTGGGCAGCACCTATGCCATGATGACATAACAGTGGTCACTATCCAAGCATTTGTTCTCATGAGCATTTTCTGATGCTGCCAGCAACTCAGATTGCATGCATTACAGGAACTGGACCTCAGGGGGATCTTGCACTATGCTACAACACAAAAGGTCATCCAATAACAGGCAGGATTTGGGCCGAAAGCACAATGCCGGTAGTTCATAAGACAGAAAGAGATATAGTTGTGCGTAGAGATGTCACAACAAAGAGAGACAAGCTTCCATTGTATAACGTGCACCAGTAATGTCTTTCTGAGAACTGAACCTGCCACTTTATGGGTATACATCTGTGTCCCATTAAGCTTACCCACTCACCTAAGGCGAGTAATTTAGATGGAGGGCACGTACTAAACCCTGAACACTAGTCCACCAGTTGCATGTTTGACTACGACAAAAAGGCACAATTACATTGTGTATACATCTCCAGGCATATGCATAGACTACTGTCTCTCTAAAGATTCAATGGGGTTAAGACATGGGCATGGCCTTCTTAGCCAATCTCAGTTTCAGACTCTTCCTAGGTAGCCAATCAACCTCAAGGGCCTGATCTTTCTGTATTTGGCGTAAGATTCTGCCTTCTCCAGAGCAAAGACTTACTACAAGCACTGGCAATATAGTTTGAAAAGAAATTAGAGGGGGGAAAAAAACTAACAAGATTTTAATGCATTGCTTTCTCTCATCCCATACCCTCGTTCACCAAAGTGTCCTAAAGTAGACTTAGGAAATTTACAACTTAGAAAAACACAAGATGCAAGAAACAGGTTTTTTTTTTTTAAATAGCTGGATGACTGATGATTAATGAGTGTGTTCCGACCATGTTACCATGTGGTGATCCAAATGAATAAATTGTTTATGGACATTAATAAATGATATACTGAAAAAAAGCTTGCCATGTAAAAAAAAAAGCTATTATAAGATTTGATGGCCGTTGGTTGCTCTTTATGCTTGAAAACGACATTGCACGTTGTGGACTAGTGATATCTGGGCTCGTATGTTTTTTACTGAACTATCCCAGTTGGCTTGTAGCGAATGTTAAGTTCCACCCGTGCCCATAAGTATAGCTAATGTGCAACAAGGACATGCAATAATGAAACTGAGGTTGTGAGATTCATTCTTCATCCCAGAATTCCACAAATGTCAACAATGCTGAAAAATTGGGTTCTGACTGATGTGTGTTGTTTGATTTATAGAGATTCTCTCTCAGATCCTCAGTTATAGATCCTGTTATACACTGCAACTGTCACCTAGCTTGAAATCGCACAGCTGGGAATCTTGTTAGGTTTGCTCCATTGTAAATGATGAGCAATTTTAATTTTACTGCTGAGGGGAGGCAGGTCATTAGCAGGGCTGACAAGAGCCCTGTCACATACCTTCGGGATAATGACTTGTTCTGAAAGCCTGGCTGGGCCATGAGCTGAATGAACCTACTCCTTGTTTGATTCAAGTCTGAGACACTACCTGGGTGGCCTTGCACACTACAGAGCCAGAGTAGCGGTTGTAGGTTTGTATTTGAATAGGAGAAAAATGCAGTGATAGGCCAGTGTTCTGTGCAGTGCTGGCAGCTCACCCACTTAGCCCCACATTAAACACTTATTTTTTGTCTCTGGGGCTCGGACTTTTTGTCTCCTGTGATCTGCTATGGAGGGCTGTGATGTTTATGGAGTCTGAGCGGTCATCAGGGTGGTGCAGCCAGTGTTACTGCCCCAGGTCCTGCCCTCTAAGGGGCTCTGCCCAAAAGGGAAAGTTGCCTAGATAATGACTGATCATATGCAGCCACAATTCTTCTGAATACGTCTTGCATACAAAATACACGTAATCTAA
This sequence comes from Petrocephalus zakoni, assembly GCA_026774425.1. Classification (NCBI taxonomy): domain Eukaryota; kingdom Metazoa; phylum Chordata; class Actinopteri; order Osteoglossiformes; family Mormyridae; genus Petrocephalus; species Petrocephalus zakoni. The sequence continues at coordinate 16,487,267 of JAODKN010000039.1, read as the reverse complement.
ATCCTATATTGAACATGTGATCAGTGAGCCTAGGCTAACGTAACCTGCATGGTCTTTAGTACATCTTAGGGTCTTCTGCACTCCTTGTACTGGGCACCATTTAGGGTCCCTCGGGGGGAACTGTGATGCTTGCGGCGGGATGAACGACCCATAGTGCTGGCTGCGGGTAAAGCCCTTCGCAAGGGCGTTTATTGACAT
>JAODKN010000039.1:16466175-16481683 GCA_026774425.1 Petrocephalus zakoni | reverse complement strand
ATGTGTGTGGGGTACGTGCTTTGCATGACCGGGGGCCCACGGGCCACCGCTAAACGCGGGGTGGTTTTTTCAAAGCGGGGCCCCCCCCCCCCCCCCATAATTTTAAAGTGTGCATTTGGGGTGCATTTCGCAAGAAAGTACAACGAAAGCAGTTTAACTGACAATCGCACACCACACACACACAAAAGTTTAACGATGAACAGCAGATCGATATCAGAGCAGTGTGCTCGGTGTCACGGCGCAGTGTGTGGATGTGAAACACCATGCCCACCCCCACCCCACACACTCATTCCCGGGAAATAAGACCCAACATGTTCTCTTGGTGGCATGCTGGCTGTACAGTGCGCGCATCATACCGATTGCGCACACTTCTCTCCACCTCTCCGTCTCTCTCTCTCTCTCTCCCCCCCCCCCCCCCCCCCTACAGAAAGACTAAAAAATGTGCATTCTGGAAAATTCCTCCACTCTGAATCATTAAGGACGAAATATTAGAACCACGTCAAAAATCTGCTACTTCGAAAAATTTAACAGGGAACTAGTATGGCAAAAATGACCTTGGATAAACAAACTTGTTTATCTTTAGTCACAAGGCACATTTTTACTGTGTCCCCAAATCTGTCACCTGGAACTGGTTTTGAGATGTTTGTGGTTCATCGACACAATTTTGACCGTATTTCAGTATATCGACATACAAACCACATCCCCATAGAGTAAATTTGGTGCTAATTTACGCTCTTCATTAACGTGTACTTATTTACCTGCTGATTTGTTCACTTTCCCCAACTTTTGCAAAGCAGCCAAAGCTCAACATCTTGAACAAGCAATATAACTGTCATTTATAATGTTTCAGATTTACAGAACAAAGAAAATATATAGCGCAGTCAGGTATTCAAAAAATATCTGAGGACGACAAAGGAATTTTGGGTAAACCCAGGAAAGCACCATAAACATTAGAAAGATGGATGGATAAAAGCAGAGGGGTAAACTGACAGAGAAAAACACAGAGATATATTACTTGTCTTCATGACCCCCACCCCTCACCTGCAACAGAGATGATGTTGTTTAAAAGAACATAAAACCATCAGTTACAGACATTAAAGGTTGACAGCTACCCTTAGGTTTGTGGACCTGGCTGAGGGATTCTGCAGCAAGCCATCAGCCAATAGCACGCTGCCGTGTAGCCTGGCTCAGTCATAATGCTGTGGGAAGTGTTTAAGGGCGTCGTAACCCGAAAGGTTGCCAGACGCAAGTCTGTTCCTGCTGCTGTACCCTTAAGCCAGGTATTTACCTTGAATGGCTTCAGAAAGTAGTTTTGCTGTTTGAAACGGTGATTTTGAAATTGTGTCAAATAACAGCATCACTCAAAATGTCCATTTGAATGAATCTGCCAAACCACCGTTGAGGCAATGCAGGGTTCCCTAATTCTAGTCCTGGAGGACCAGAATCCCACACAGATTACAAATTTCCCTGCTCAAACGCGTCTTAATCAGCTTATTACCAGGTTTAGTAAATGTGCTTGAACAGGGAAATCTGCAAACTGTGTTGGATTCTGGACCTCCAGGACCGGTATCAGGAACCCCTGCTGTAATGTGTGCATGTGCCTGTGGGATTCCATAGAAACTTCTGGCAGATTTGCAAAGCTGCATGGCAAGTTTAACAAGAAAAGGCCAACCTCCCCTATTTGCATCGACGCAGCCGTTTGGTACACAGACCCGTTTCTGAGGTGGAACACAGTTAAGCAGAGTTTTGAGTGAGAGGAATAAGGTTTAAAATGCTAATGCTCAACATTAACATTAATACAATCATAATACATTCATAGCACATTCATAAGCCACATGCCAATATACTTTAACAGTTTTAATATACATTAACAAAATCTTTATCATATAATTTATATGACAAATGTATTATGAAGGTGCAGTCAAAGTAAAGCATTACCCTGTAAGATCCTTTAAAAAAGTTTATATGACACTTTATCATTTATGTTATACATATGTAATGTACGTAGTATATGTCACTATCACCAAGTCAAAACACTTATTATTCTGTAATGTTGAACATAAAGTTGGATCTAATTATTTTAAACATATACTGACTGAAAAAAATAATTAAAATTATATTTGATGAACAAGGATTTGTCACAAACAAGGTAATAGGCGAGCGGCTGCACTCAGAGAAGCATCTGTGGTTTCACAAAAGATCGTAAAATTTCTGTACAATCTGCAACGAGGGATGCTGTGGTTTTCTGCAAATGCTTATTAACACTCGGCCCGGGTTTTATAAGCAAGTTGTATTCACAAATGTTTTTATTCTCTTTTTTTTTTTCTAAAGGCAGAACATTCAAGGCCCTTCCCAGCTTAAAGATATTTGTTTTCATCCATTTATGAGAAACCTTACCCACGCAGCTGATGCCAGCCTTGTTAATCTCTGTTGTTCCTCTCAGCTAAGGAGGCTCTGCAGGAAGGATATAAAAGCTTGTGGTCTGCTGTCACAGCAAAAAAAAAAACACACAAATTAAGTCAAAATGTTTATATGGGATCCAGACGTATCCTCAGTAACTAAGGAAGCGCGGGGGTGCAGAGTCATCGTGAAAATTACTGTCAGCAAACAGAGTCGTTTATCTCTTTTGGTTGCTGTCTTTTCAAACCCTACAATCAAAAGCTAAATTGAGTAAACCGTATCATCACCAGAGGTGGATAGTTCAGGTCCAAAGAGTAATAATCCAGACAATTTTTGTTTCAACCAATCAATACTCTTTGACTGTGACTCTATGCCCAACTGGTTGGTTGAAACAAAATCTTGGTCTGGATTTTTGCACTCTCTGGACCTTAATTACCCCTCTCTGTCCACCACTCACCCGCAGTGTGTTATTTGCAGCACTGAAGGAGACTCTAATGATAAGAACCCTACATGCCCCTGAAATGTCAGCCCGAGCTTGGCCCAGGCCCGTGGCATTCGGGCCCGACCCAAGTCTGAATGATTAAAGGAATTTCTCATTCTAAGCTTGACTTAAACCCAAAACTTTTAAGATGTGACGTTGCATAGGCTCAAAGACGTAAACACACACACACAATAAACACACAGGTGTGCTGTCTTACACACAAATGTGATGTTTCAAAAGCAAAACTAGGCAGTTAGCGTCATTAGCACAACAACTGCAAAATAGGTTGTGACGCTACAGTCAGTCTGAGTCTGAACCAAGGCTGAGCAATGAATGAAAAAATTGGCCCGAGCCCAGCCTGAATCTACTACTGAGCTTGGGCCCAGTCAGTTTCCCTCAGGCTTGTAGAACTATAGGACGCACACAGACACGCCCCCTTTACCGCATTTCCTCTATTGAACTACAGTGCTGTATATTTAAATACATGCTTCACCTTTAATTTATTGAGTCGGATTATAAAATGATAATCCGTCATGTCTTTGGTCACCAGCATTAACAGCTTTTGCTTTGCCAGATACCTTAAGGCTAAATGGCTTAGAATAAAGAAAAATAACTAACAATTAAGGGGAACAGCAAAATGGAAGAATGTAACTATTCCCTTCTTCTCGATAACAGTTTTATGGACATCTTCTGAAAGCAGGGCCAGCTGTAGAAACTGCTCACCTACAGCTCTGATCATCTAACACTGTTGTAACAGATCTTCATGTCCTGCTCATTGCTTTACCAGGGCTGATCCAGTTTATAGGAAATGGGAAGGTCAAGCAGAGCCGAAAAACAATCTGCGATTCTGTTCAGGTCATGTTAGAAACCTACAAAAGACATTTAAGCTTCATGAATGCTGTCAAAAGAAGATGGCTTCATTCAGCAAACTGAGGCTCAGAGGTGTGGTGAAATCCAGCAGGGTCTGATTTTGTGTTCAAAATATATTATATATAATTCTATATATATCTATATATATTATAGAGTGTAAATTAGTGATAAAAGCAAATAATTTAATATACAAGACCTCTATTTTCACTTTTGTGAAAAACTGAATACTACGGAAGCCAGATTCTACCACATGAAAAATAGTTGAGATGCTAAGTCATAATTTCATAACTATGACTTAGTATCTCATAATTTTGACTTGGCATCTCAGTTTTGACTTACTAAGTCATAGTTATGAGATACTAAGTCAAAACTGAGATGCTAAGTCAAAATTATGAGATTCTAAGTCATAGTTATGAGATACTATCTCATAATTTTACCTTAGTATCGCAAAATTATGACTTAACATCTCAATTTCAACGTAGTATCTCATAACTCAGAAATGAGTATGTAATAATTTTGAGACACTTAGAAATTATGAGATACTAGGTCGATATTGAGATACTACGTCAAAATTATAAGATACTAAGTTATAGCTATGAGATTTTACGTTATAATTACGAGATACTATGTCAAAATTATGAGATACTAAGTCATCATTACAAGATGCTGAAGTTGAAATTGAGAAATTAAATTCAAAGGCTGAATGTTTGAGAACCTAGACCAATCGCATTGCTTCATATTTTAGCACCACTTTGTGATTGAATATTATTCCATGCCTTTTTATTGTACCATCCAGCTCCGTGATTGGCCCATACATTACCATTGATCGTCCATCATGTTCTATAGTCAGTCTCCCGGCTGTAGTATCTTTTTAACAAGCCGATTTTTAACCACTAACTTTTAATGTCCAGCACCTAGGGCTCGAAGAGTGAGAATGCTCAGTGTACATGGCTGCCTTTGCGCTGGACATCAAAAATCTGTGGTTAAAACCGTCGGGCTCGCCAGCTGGAGAACTACAGTAGACATTGAATGGAATTACATAATCTGAAAATCAAGAATAAAGTCAACTGCTTTAATTACACTTTACTAGATGTGTATTTAGTTTTAGTCCCTTTAGTTATGTGCTTCATTGCATATTACTAATTACAGTGAATTACGGTAATAGTGTAATTATTGATAAATATGTATGGACATACATGTATCGACCACTTATTCTACAACTTGTGCACCAGTCACTGCAAGTGAGCATGAAGAACACCTGCTAACATTCAAATATTAATTAAAATTCATTCATACAGGAATGTGGAAACTAAGGGCTGTGCAGGAGTTGCCATCAACTCAAAATGCTGAACCAATAGCACATCTCAACACAGCTGAAATCTCCCGTCTTAATAGCTGCTGACAAGATTACGCAGAGATGACGAAAGGGTTTGAACCGCAAGAATGATCGATGTGCATAGCTGCCTGTGTACTGGACATCAAAAGCAACCACTGGGCTTGTTTTTGTTAAAAAGACATTGCAGCCAGAAAACTGAGTATCGAGTACGAGGTGTGAACTATGTATATGAAGCAATGTGATTGGTCTAAGTTGTCTCATAATTGCATCTTAATATCTCATAATTTTGGCTTTCACATCTCAAAATTATAACTTGGAATCTTGTAATTTCAGCTTCAACAATTTCAAAATTGAGATGCTGTCTTATAATTATGACTTAACTATTTTTTTATTCAGTGTGGCAGAAATGGGCATCCCTAGAATACACAGATAAAGCAGATTTGTCGTTGCAATATACTATGAAATCTGCCACCCCTCGAGGGCCCCCTCCCAACTTGGGGGTCCCAGGCCACTGCCTGCCCTACCTGTCCTGTCGCTGCACTATACTATGTAATTAGCAGCCCTGGGGGGGGCCCTCCTAGCTCGGGGCCTCAGGCCGTTGTCTGCCCTACTTGTCCAGTCACTACATCTCTACACTGAAGAATTTTGTTTTTTTAAATGTTCTACATGTCAAGACACCCTCCCTGGCATGGCTGATCCCCCAAAATCACCACCTGTGCCCCAAAAATAATCACCCAAAAATGCGATTGAGTCAAAGTCGTACCTCCTCGTTAGCCGAACGTCCCCATTTGAAACAAGCTTACAGTAACACGCCCTTTGATTCAGGTGATGGATTAAGAGGGCAGGAGTATATTCACCTCTTATGGAAACTCAAATGCAGGTTTTTTTTTGGTCGTTATGCGATAACCCAGAGAAATGCCAGAGGGATGAATCCGTGCTGTCCCCCCCCCCCCACCCCGCCAACCCCTGCCCCCGATTTTGCTTTTTCCCACAGGGTGGTGGATAGGGTTAGCTCTGGGAACTGTACCCATCAGCAGCTGACCAGTTATGGGCAGCATACTGGACACTCTGTATTGGCTGGTTTTCATCTTTTATGGACCAACTCAAGGCATGGGTCAGACTGCAGTTTGAGTAACAGGTCCTGCACTTAATAAAGGTCTAATAAGAAGCCAAGCAGACACATATACATAAAAATACTGTATTATATCATGCATTTATTATCTGTGTGTATATAGTATACTGCATGTATGCACTTTCACAGATTTGTTTACATGCCCAAAATTACTATACAACATTGATTTGCCTTGAATATATTATGGAAAGGCAAATTTTCCAGAACTCACACGGGATACATTTTTCAAAAAAAATTCTGTGGAATTATTAGAAATCCCAGAGCTCACATTTGGAGGGCAAATTTCCAAAACTCACTCAGTCCACCAGATATGTTTTCAAGAAAGAAGAAGTTTCGGAAATTTTAAAGAAAGTTCTTTGTTAGATTATATCAGGACTGAGTGACTTTTGGTCCCCAACACTGTAACATGTGATGAGGAAGCCTGACTTTAGGTTAATTGCATTCTCATCTCAAAAATAATAAGTGGACTGAGTTTTGGGATTTTGCCGTTCAGTTTGGCTTGAATATACAACTGCACATTGCAGTGAAAGAAGTAAGGAGATCGTCTGATTATTTCTCAGACAAACTCCTTCTGAAGATTTATCCATGCAAATAAAAAATAGTTTATAAAAGCTTACTTTCATGCCAGAGTAATCTTCTATATCTAAATGATTCAGAGCATCGACCCCTCAAACTGTTTAAAAGTGAACGTGGTAAATGCAAGTTCCCATGCTGCTGAAAATAAATGATGAGCAGAGCTGATAGATAACATTATCCATCTCTTTCTTTCACACTGTTCTCACAGGTCTGCATAAACCATCATCTTTTAAATAAAGGCAGATAAACAGAGTTGAGCCTCTAATGTGATGTTTCTGTCCACAGGGATGCATTCCACTTCTGTCACTGAGAAAATCCTCGGTCAGCAAATCCTAGGGTCTCGCTTTACTTCTGTCTAACATCGCACTGGGGAACCAGCATTTAACTGGGTGCATATTTTGCTTGTGCATATTTTTATTATCTCAGTGGTCGCTAAAACTGTGCTGAATAAGCTACAGAGTGCTGGGGATACCAGGGTCTTTAGATTTATGTAGGCTAATCAGGGTGAGCTGCCTCATATTGTCTTTGAATATTTTTGTCACATTTTGTCTATGAATTAAGGTTTCTCAACCTACCCTTTGCCTTGTGCAAAGTAGTCTCCGGTTTGTGCCATCAGTGCTGCAGTATGACATTTACTGTTTGTTAGCTTTCAGATTGTCATCTTGAGGAACATCTTGCTTAGCTGGTAATGTACTTTAGAAAGGTATCACCTAGTTTTCAAAGATAATATATGTATTATTTGACCATAATCGTGTGAATACCAGCTTGTCCGACACCTTATTCCGAAACGAAGTGCATTGATATGTAGATGGTTAACCCATTGTTGCCATAACAGCCTCTCCTCTTTTGGGAAGGTTTTCCATGAGATATTAGAGTATTCCTGGGGTGGGGGGGGGATTTGTTGTCATTCAGGTTTGGTATTGATGCTGGAAGATCAGTCTCAGTGAGCTTGTGTGGACAACAACTTGGCAAGTGAACTTGCTCCCAGACATTTTGCCCTTTAAAGTCACTTCACCTTCGGTTGATCAGGGCAGCCCCAACAGGGGTGTCCACATACGTTTGCCCACATAATGTACTGGGCTATACAGTACATGATGCATTATTGATTAGTTATCAACATTCTGCAGGAATGGGAAAGAGTGGAGTTTTTCATTGTTAACTCCTTTGGCTCACAAAAGAGTCCACAGCACAATAAACAGCACAATTATCAGGCATGCTGCAAAAAGCATTGCAGAGATCTTGCCAGTTTCCTCATTTGTCTGATGAGAACTCTGAGACCTGCCTTCCTCCTAGCACGCCTGAGGAGCACCAATCAAAGCCCCTTTCTCCACAGCACGATGTGGAGGACTTCAGGTTTGGCCACACGAACATCGTGTGCTTCGCCATTCTTACCAGCACACGGCGAAGAGCGGGTCCCAAATCAGACGGTTAAGTGTATCCAACCTGTTGAAAGATATGAAGGATTTCAGGGATTGGTGGTGGTCCCATGGGATGCCGCCTTAAGAGTTTCAGCAGAAGAGCGCAGCGCACAGTAACTTGGCATTGCCAAACGGACACCGACCGAGCGAAATCAAGCATATCAGCGTGGGCCAAACTACAATATCTGTACTGCAACTGGCCAGCGGCCATGGTGACTGCAATCCCAACCACACACACATGGGATGCCGATTCCACAAGTGTATGGGCTTAAATTTAATGTGAGTCATAATATACAATAAAGCAGAAGAAAAATAGCACTCGCCCCTAAGAACATGGGGAGCAGCTGGACATGATCAGTATGACTCACTAAAAATATATGCAGTCAATCAGAATAAAATTTATTGTGGACATGGATGGCTGAAACGTTTTTGATACTGGTGACATCATGGTATATTTCCATGGTAACACATACTTATTCGAAAACTCGCCGTTACACATTTTTGATTCCTTGTTTTACGTTAAAGCCTTTATTCCTTCATCTACATCCATCAATCGTAAACGTTTCCTAAAAAAGTCTGGGAGGCTATATCCTGAAATTCCTAAAATGTCTCCTCTCCGAAGATATCTCCCTTACCTTCATTGTACTTGACCGTCCTCAGGCACAAAGTTTCATTATTTATTTCCATGCCCAACCATAAATCTCAAACCGATCCAAACACAAGAGTGTTTTGAAAATGTGTGGCGTGTTTGGTCCTGCTAATTGCCCCAAGATCACAGGCCACACATCGATCCCACAGCAAAGGAACCACTCCATCAGCCCAACCCCACTTCCGGTCTCCGTTGCCAGGCCAAGAAACAAAGAACCAAAACAGGAAAACCACATTCCCTTGGGCCTTCCCAATCATGTTCTTTGGTATTCCCCCAAAAGCTTTGGAGAAGTATTATTCAGACAGGCAACCACAATGGACAGATCCATAAAAATGAGGTCAGCCCAATAATATAGCTTCAGATTCTGGCCCAGCAGAAGTCAATAGCACCTGGACATTAAATGTTTATACTGCAATAATGCACCTGCCACTGGGTTTCATCGTATTTCCACTGTTTGCGTTGCTCAGAATCATCTTAAATCTTTATTTTCGGAACAGAAAGATCCAGTTTGACAGACACCACAGATGCTGAATAACTTATTTGACATGCAAATGTCACAAATGCCTGCCTATAGAGAATTCTTTATCAAATCCAATAATATCTTTGCATCTGTTATTGGTAAAGTAAATTACAAGAAGCAGTTGCCTGAAACACACTAGAACAAAACAAGAATATATATTAGTAAAGAGAAAAACATAATTAACTTGGCAAATAATATTTACAAGCAACAAATTAACTACTCCACCTTCCAAAACAGCAAAGGAATGTTTCAGAGGAATTAAAAATATTGAGTGATTGTTTTACTGAAAATCTGTGTCTTATTACAGGAATAATTTGGCCTTGAGTCAGAGACAGGAATGACCCGTTTTACGGTGAATCAGTTGTAAATTGATTGGTTTTGACCTCCTCGTCAGATAACTGTGCAATCCCTCTGTGGGGGGAAATCTTTTTTCCCCTCACAGCTTGGATATGTTTTCTAACACGTAGCCCTGGTCCTCAGCAGAGATCCCTCGCTTGGCTCTGAGGGGAGTACCATTTCCAGGCCCCGCGAGCCTTCCCTTCTCTTGCTAAGTGTCACTTAAGGGAGTCTTGCAATTACTCATTAAACTCTGTTTTACTTAGCAGACCGAAGTCGGTTTTAACGTAAAAAAAAAAAAACACTAACGTGGCACTGATGTGAAAAATCAGGGCTTTTGCAATAAAAATATTGTATTTAAGAAACTTTATAATCCAGCACTCCGAGACTTTCCGTCAATTAACTAATTAACTGGTAGGTTAAGGCGACTAAATTGGTAGTGCTGTTGCCTTCAGGTTTCGGGGTTCGAATCTTTTTGCGTAACTGAGATGGCTTGTTTTGCCTGGTGCCAATCAGTTGTATCGTTTCTGAAAATAAAATGGCATGTGAACATTTAAAAAAAAATAAATGAATGAATACATTAAAGCAGGGGTGCCCAATACATCGATCGTGATCGACCAGTAGATTGCAAAGGTAGTGCAGGTAGATCGCACAACATTCAAAAAATTTGTTTTAGATGTTGGCCTATCATCTATCCTCTCTTTGACATTCGCCGCTCGAGTGACGTAAAGCGAGCAGTCTGCTGTTGCTTAAAACTTCGTTATATTAGGTTACCGCAAATGTATTGCAAGCTAATGCAAAACTTCAGCGAGCAAAGTGACCCAGCTAACCTATATCTACTAAAAAGGGATATAAAAATGAGTGGGGGAGCCAAACCAAGTAAGAAGCCATAAATGTATTGCATTGTATTGTGCTGTGAGGGTTCATGCAGTGATGCAAGGTTTGCCAGCATATACTGTGTATAAAAGGTGTACTGGTCAGTTTAAAAGTAGCTTGCGAGCCAAAAAAGTGCACCACTCCACTAAAGTACATAAAATATAACCTCAAGAGTATAAGTATAAATTTGTGTGCTTATGGCTGGATACTAGAAAAGTTTCCCTTTTTAAACCATTTGGTTGAGGACAGAAAAGTGTGATTTATGCTAATTAGCTGGAAGGCCAGTTACCACTGCAGAGGTGTGTGATTCAGGTCCAAAGCGTAAAAATACAGATCAGGGTTTTCTTTCATCTAACCAGTTGAGTATTAAGAGTCTCAGTCAGAGTGCTCAACTAGCTGGTTGTAACAAATTCCTGGTCTGGATTTTTACTCTTTGGACCTGAATTACCTACCTCTGTACCACTGTAATGATTATAATCTCAAAGATAAGTAACAACCCAAAAGTCACCATGTCTAGATGCATTTACCTGACACTGCTATCCAAAGCAATATGCTCCCTGGGATTTGAACCTACAACCTTTACACGATTAGAGCAAAGTTCCACAGGAGCTGGACCAGACATAGCAAACAGGAGGGGCATTTCTGATGTTCACTGGAGGCTTGGTGCTTTAACCTGAAATATCTAGCCATATAAATGAGGGAAAATTAGCTTCTTTGGACAAGAATTCGGGGAAGATTAAAAGTATGAATACTGCATGTAGCACAGTGAATCAATTCCAAGCAATATATGTGAGAAAAATACAAAGGAAGTTTGAGAAGAGGGTCTACGCTATTCTTCAGCACCATGGTGCTCCTCACCCCCTCAGCTCTGAGCAGACATCTGTGGTGTTTGTTATAAGGTCAGTTGTACTCTGCGAAACAGAATCCTGGTGTTTTACGTTTCACGGCCTGACAATTTCACAAGGTCCTTTCATCCCTGCGAGCTGCGAACTGATTCTCGCTCACCATTTGCCTGGGGGAGGGGGGGTACCGCGACCGATCTCCTGCGGGAGGAACACAACTTCTCATCCACCACCATGGGGGCCCAGGTCAGAGTTGGAACATTGCCGTGGCATCGGAAATGGAGAGGAGAGAGAGGAGACCTTCCAGCGGGCTGCTCTGCCACAGGAGGACAAACGGGACACAGAGGCATCCATCACTGAACATGAAAATGGCACTGAGATGTCCATGTGATCAGAAGGTTGCAGGTTTGAATCCCCCCCTTGGCTGAACTGTCACATGTCAGGAACTAGGCTGTTAAACCTCCAAAATGCTGCGGGGGGGCAGATAAATGACCTGGCCCTGTCCTCAGACCCCAAGCTTCAAACTCTACTGTGTGTGTGTGTGTGTCTCAAAGGAGAGCATGATGGGAAATATGATAACTGAAGGATTCCAATGTGCTCACGTAAATGGCAAAATAACACATCATTAATTAATGGCTGCTTTAATTGCACTCCCCAGCCCATTCTTATTTCACCCTATAATTCTCCGGGACAGAGGACACGTGCAACTAAATATACCCTGGAGACAGAACAGTAATGTTTTCTGGAAATAGTAGACTGTTTCACCTCATGTGCAGCAGCTTAGCGGAACACGAGAAAACACGCATGTAGCAGAGGTTACACGTTACTGCGTCTCACGACAGCATACAATAAGCAGTCAGCCTACACCAGAGCTTGTAATCACCTGCAAGCTGCACGCCTTGGTTCCCAAGCGCTCTGCCAGAAAATGCCGGAGGATTTGTCATTCGTTTGCCGTGCAACAGAGCATGACGCGAGGCATCTGAATTTTACAAGGAAAGGCATATATCTACTGCGGAGACTGAAAGCTGTGTTTGCCAGTCTATAAGGAGCATATATTTATGCTGATTATGAGCGGAAAAGACACGTCATACTGAGGGAAGAGTTTTAATCATTCCCATTGGTTAGATATATAGCTTTTATGGTATTAGATTTTTTTATGTATAATTCAAGGGATGCTCATATTTCACAAAAGATTAAACTCGATTTTACGTCTCATGTCTGTCCACGTATCAGTTAGCAATTAGAGGCCGAGTTCAGAACAAGCAATGAAGTAGAGAAGTATATATTTCCCCGAAGGGCTATCTAAATAAAACATATATATTAAACACTAGAAAGGCTCTATAAAAATAGAAAACCCGAGTTGTTTTTAATATATGGACGAAAGCTGGGGACTGGGCCAAGTTTCTTGAAAATATCCTTATTTGGCTGATAACTCTCATTTAAAAGCGAGAGTTTATTACACCGTAAAAAGGATGTGTAGAAGAGAATAGCTGTCTGAAATCCAGCACAAGAACTGCCACAAACAGTCCCCATTCGGGGTTTTATTTCTGAGCGGCGTGATGTCGTCACATTCCAATTCCTGAAATAACTCCATCGATGAGGAAGTCTCTGAGGGGCAGGTTGCGGCTGGCGTCCCAGTGAGGTCACATGTTCAGAAATGATCAAGAAGCTGACAGATGTTCCTGCAGACTAACCACGCAAGGATGGATGCTCTTATGGATTCCACTTGCCCCAAACATGGGCCGCTCACCTTCCCACCCCCCTGGAAGTCCTATGGTAGCCTCCACTGTTAAAGAGAAGCTTCTTCCCTACAGCTGTCTGCATACTCAGTAGTACATTACAGCATGGCTTCTACACCAACACACAACACGGACCCTCGACTGAGCAACGTTATATGCCCTGACTGCTCATTCGTTCGCACTTATTGCTCATTTTGCACAATGTATCACTGCATCTTGTCACTGCATTTTGCAGTGCTATCATTCTCACTGTCCTTCTTGTCTGCACCTTATGCTATGGACGACCTCGTGCCTATTTTGACAGGACCATAATTTAAGCTTATATTTATTATTTATTATTTATTATTTATATTTTTATATTTTAACTGCGTTGCATTGTACTTCTTATAATTACAATTAAGTGGAATCTAGTCTAATCTAATCTTAAGTACCAGCATCCCATTAACAAAAGTTAATTGGGTCTTTTTCAAAATGCATACATTTATGTATAAATTGTAAAATATATATTTCATTTATGCATTTCATTTTCTACAAAATAAAATATATATTTTATTTGTATAGTCTACAAAATAGAAAAATGATAAACAGTTTTACTGGAAGTTTCTCGTGCTTATATTAATTTCTTATAAAATTCAAATCTGTCACTACCTTTTGTCAGTATTTTCAATATATTTGAGCAGATGTTACCTATTCATTTTCAGCAAAGTGGTTTGTGTCAACTTTTCAAAGCTCTGAGGACAAATTATTCTTCGTTTGGATCTGGGATCGGCACTACGCTGACTTCACGGTTTTACATTCTCTTGTTCCCTAGTGTTCTGTTCTAGGTCATCTGTGATTGCTTTTATAAACAGCTTCTAATGCAGCAGCTGTTAGAACCAGTTGCTGTCCATCAATTTTTGGATTTTTGTTTTTCACACCGACGCGGTTGTTTTCAAATATCTTGAAAGACGATATTAGCATATTTACCAAAGCGCAGATGGCTCAGTTTTTTGTCTAATTTATATCTCTGTGACATTGGTTTTTTGGAAACTAACGTGTTAGAATCCCTGGTCTTGAGTATATAAATGTAGACCAAACTTTTCTAAAACTTCTGTCTGTTTTTGGTTGTTGTTGTTGAAATGAGACCGACAATGACCTAAAGTCAGAATTCCTCATTGTGTGTTAGTGTCGCGAACCAAAACTCACTCAGTCATCATGTAATCCAATGAAGAATTTTTATTAAATTTGCCAAAACTCACTGTCTACAGACGTTTCTTCAAAAAAATTTATCCAATCGACTGACAGAATTTTGAAAATCTTACTTATTTAAATGAATTGCATTTCTTTGCATTGCATTTATTTCTGCTTCCGCTTACTTTAAGACGTATTACTGCCGTCAAAGTCGCAGCTGCGCAAATTATTATTTTAAGAATGGCATTTATAAATATAACTATTTTATAAATATAACTATGATTTCTGAAGTGATAATACTGTAGTTTTGAAAGAAACTGCTATTCAGGTGAATTCGTGTATGTCCTGCAATGGACTGGCATCATGTCCACAGCGTCCCCTGCAGCGCCCACAGTGTCCATTGAAAGATTGTTAAACATTCCCTCACAATGAGTACCCCATGAAGAACACATGTACACAATATCCATCTACTCTCTAGTCTGCTTGCCTTTGATCTTTATGATGTTCCTACAGAGGAGGTAACTTCACGTAGAACCCAATGATCATTACATTTCCTGTGGTCCCGTTTGTGTAGTGTCCTTACTATGTGACTTGAGGTCTTCTCCCTGGTACGTTTCAGTATCCTTTTACTAGTATATTATAGTACTAATATGCTAGTTGCCAGTGATATGAACTGACACCACACCTTGCACCTGTTACCTCGAGACCTGGCAGATGGAACGTGCAGCCATCCAAATAGTACCCCTTTCAACAGCAACAAGTATGAGTACAGGTACATTGGATTGTCTCTTTTAATATATTCATATATTCCATCTAGCTTTTACCTTTCTTGGAACACACACATACAGGGGAGAGTGAATCTTGGGTTCCAAGCACAGGGTCAGCCAGCTATCTGGTGCTCCTGGAACTTTTTCTTTTTTTGGGGGGGGGGGTTGTGACAAACACAGGAATTGAACTGGTGGCCACCTGATCACAGGCATAGCAACCTAAGCCACTGAGTTACCCACTGACCCCCAATAGCATACTGTGGTTCAGGTGTACTTCCTCAAAGCCTGATGCATGATAGCCTAGTCTAGTTGAAGTGAGACACACCTGCCATAGTGGCGAGTAGGATGCTATAGACATCTCAGAACTCTCCCGCTCTCTCGCTCTCTCACCTCACA
>JAODKN010000039.1:16423971-16445121 GCA_026774425.1 Petrocephalus zakoni | reverse complement strand
TCCACCCTGGGACACAAACAGCCATAAAAACACACATATTTTCCCTCCAAGGTCTATTTTATGTTTTTCATCAGGATGATGTCACATATTTTTGCTGTTTATAATGCTGCCCATTTTTCAAAAACTAGGCAATTTGAAAAGAGAGTCTGCATTTCATTGTAAGTTTAGACAGAGGGGTCTAAAATACACATACAGTATGACTATGCTCTTGGTTCTGGGCTACGGCTTGCAAAAGTCTAAGGTGTTTGGGGAACATCTTGTCAGGGTTCCACAACTCAGATATATGTCATAGTATGGGGAATTAGCACAAAAGCTTCATCGCGTGGAGCCAAATCGATACGACATCTAAACAGCCCACTGTGGGAGCTTAATTCAGTATTCCTGACAGAACATTTTTTTTTTGTGTTGCTGGCCTAAAAATCTGGGATGGCCCAGGATTCCACAGTGAGGAAAATTCCGGAATTCTGCCACCAAGATGAAACATTTTTCTGTGGGTGGAGTGAATGTTATTTATACACAGTTCAATTACATGGGCAGACTACATGGCTGAAATAGCAATTAATGTAGAACACAAACTTGGCGACAGAGGCATATAATGCGTTGCAGATCCCAAAGGAGGGGCTACATGCCAGCGCAAAGCCACAGGAAACAGCCATACTCCCATTCAGTACCCAAACAGGCATCCATAATTCCTACATCATCAGCCGATATGGTTAACTTCAAAAGCAAATGTCACTATGAAACACTTCCTGACAGACTCCTGCTGTGTTTTTTGGGTTGAGGGGGTTGACTTGCAGGAATATATGTGTGTGTGCAGGTTTTGCTATACTTGTGGGGACCAAAGCAAGTCACAAGTTATAGTAAATCCTCTAAAACGTGGGGTCATTTTTTCGATCCTCACTACTTCAGACTTAATTTTATGAAAATCTGTGAACATAATCACAAAGTACAAAAAGCTAAATGTCCTGCATTTTATTTAGTTACTTGTGGTTAAGGTTATGGCTGGGTAGGGGTTAAGGGTTGTCGTGACTGGGATTAGGGTTTTTCCCATAGAAATGACTCGATGGTCCTCATTGAGATAGGAAAACAAATGTGTGTGTGTGTGTGTGTGTGCAAATGAAGCAGTCCTCTGACTTGTGGGCCTGCTCTCGCTGATATCGGGTGTCCTATGTGAACCCAGTGTAGCCTTTCACACATTTGTCATGGACACTTAATGTGCAGAAGAATGCGCAAAAAATTAGCAAGAAATTCTGGGTTAAAACGGAGGCGCCAAGCTGATAGAAACAAACAAGCAAATGGTGGTGGTGGGAAGTCAAGTCAGAATTTATTTATGAAGCACATTTAAAGAACGGTCGTCCAAAGTACAGTACTATACGATCAAAATAGCAAAAACCTTGAAACAACACAACAAAAACACAAAAACCAGTTTGAGATGAAAAGACAATAAAATAATAAAAGCAATAAGGCAATGACAATAAAACAAACTGAGAAAGCAAGTCTCATACTCAGCTAAGATAAGATAGGATAAGATAAGATAGGATAAGATAGGATAAGATAATCTTAAGAAGAATCTTAAGAAGTGGGATACCACATGCTGAAAAAGTCTCTCGGATTCTAGAAAAGCTAATATCCTGTTACCTATTACTCTGAAACTCCTGATGACAACAGAGAACATTCTGCCAGTACTGTGTCAATTGTTGAAATGACTGTAGCGTGTCCCAAAACGCAGGACAGAAGGCTGATGTTTACAGGCGGCAGGTAAAAAACACGAGGGGCTTACCAAGAGACCAAGAGACAAAGACGAAAAAGTGTGAGAAAGAGTCAAGCGTTTCCATTACATTGTGTGTTTTCGACACCCTTGAACAGCAACAGAGAGAATTTCCCAAGGCTAATCGGCCTCACTGCCTCACCGTCTCACCCTGTCCCCGCAGTCCTTGGAGACGCGGGCTGGTGGACATCAAAATGGAGGCCTGAACTAAGCCAGCTGCTTCCTGCTTTCCACACCCTACCTCCTCCAGCTGCTGATCGAGGAATGGACTGGTACTTTGGGACAGCCAGAGATGAGAGGCCCAGGCTTGAATGCGTGTATCCCGGGGCTAACAGCCTCCAGCCCAGACAGCTGGACGCAGAAGAGAAGGGTAAGTATGAATCATCTGGAGATTCACCGAGACTCCACGCCACTGGGCCGTTGACCCACATTTCCTTCAGTGTGAGCCAAGCAACATGGAGGTGAACAATCCTTGGGCCGACAAGTGGAAAAAAGAGATACAGTACAGCGGGACGTCGGTCTTTGCACACTTGGAAGTCTTTCTCACTATATGAAACATCTGTGAGTGAGATTCCATGAATTTGCAAGACGAATTAAGAATCAGGACCCTGGTAGAGTGTGGCACAAAGCAAGATGTTAGGAAGATACGACCCGTAGTCAATACGTCATGCCTATTTTTTTACTGTATAACACTTTGCTAACATCAAACAGTTTGGGAATCCCTTCTCTTTACCAACATATGGCACAGTCTTTTTCTGAGAAGTCTTCTAATCCCCTCACCAACCTATGACCTCTGTCCCAGGTGACTAACAAATTATATGACAACCTTTGACACAAGAGCATGGATGAAGTTTGGCTAGACCTCCCCTAATATGTGGTAGCTGAGGTGCTCTGGCTGGTGCTCTGGAAATGCCAGTCACTGGCAGACAACGTCTTCAGATTTGGAGGTTTACTAAAATCCTCTATTTTGGTTTCTTGACTTATAGATTTAACAGGTTAAGGACAAATACTTTATTCTCGACTTGGCCAGAGATTCTGAGTTTTAGGTTTTAAGAAGGTAATTAAGTATAGGCAAGGACTTCTGAGCCGCTTTGAGACGCGGGGTTTGGAATTTTGCCAAGACACTGGGGTCAACACCCCTGCCCTTTGGGATAAGAGGTATGGGAACTCTCACAGTCAGCAGGGGTCTGGCCTTCAGCTTAATGCCTGCTGGTATGATGTTTGGTGAGAACTGCCCATCAATGAGGTCGTAGGCATTATAGGCATGTCTGCCTCCCTGTGGCGAGCTAGTGTGCAGGGCAACTACTGACACCCTTCCGAATCTGACACCAACCAGGACTAAGTATGATCTGTGTGAAGGACAATGAGACCCAGCCAAGAGGCGGTTGGGGTGGGATTTTGGGTGGGGGGCCTGGATGGGATTTGCGGGGAATCCAGTGGTTGCATACCAGAGGCCTGGGAAAAAGGCTGATGGGCCGTGGTGGAAGCCAGCTGAGGAAAGCTGTAATGAGAAGATGCTTCCCGGCCTCTGGACCAAGCAAACGGTGGAATGAGTGGGCCAGAACCTTCTGCTGGCGCGCACTGTTGACAGTCCAAGGACAGGCAGACTTGGACCCATGTTCCAGGCCCCTGTCTGCAGTAATGGCTGCTTTGGTTCATGTTCTGCACCATGTGGCACAAAATAACAAGCTCATCCTGTAGCCTGTGGCAGGCCAAGAAATCTCAGCCTGCCACAGCAGTCAAGGGATGGGAAGGTCCCAGATCTATCCAGCTCTTCCCCCGGGGGGATAAGGCAGGGGTTTGGGGGCATTGTACACAGTCAGCTCTTAATCTATCTCCATCATCGCATACTCAGCGTGCTAAAAGCCATGAGACCACCATGAGGCTCTCTGGCACAGCTGAAACCGCAGCACACACTGACTGCATACTATGACGCTGTTTTATATTTTACGGTTGTTGAGCTTTTTCTGAACTTCATTTATATATCATTTACAATGCTGTTTTCTCGGTATTAACAGTATATAATCATGGCCTGTTTGTGGTTATTCCTTTTATTCCACAGAGGGCCAGCTAGCATAGTGTGAGTGATGTTTATTTGCAGACTAGATGAGGTATATTATACAAGAGGGGCTCATCTACTGCAGGGGGGGGCAGACACATAAACGTAATACTATAAACATATTATATTTTAACGTATTTCCTGCCTGGACATGCATTTCTACCCAGTGAATCCCTCGGAGACAGAATGCCGGTCAATGTTTTGATCAGAAACCACACGCTCTGCTGAGTCTTACACGACATAAAAAAAAAAATGGAAACGGACAGTGTCAGAATTGTGAGGATCTGAACATGGCGTTACTGGATCCAAATCACCCGGCCTCATTTGCTGGAGCTACAAGTACCTTGTTCCGGGGGTGAAGGACACATTAAATTACAAATTCCTGTTCCTGGCTGTGCTGCTTTTTCTGTCTTTAATCTCTTAGCTGGACTGCCTTGAAAAGGTGCTTTAATCTCTAAGCCTTATTTAATATCAAAGGTGATAAAGTGCTTAGATATTTTAGACAGGCATCACTTAGGCCGACTTCTAACGGCGTATTTGCGTGAAGTTACTGTAGGCTCCCAGGAGCCTCCTTTCTTGACTCTTGTGCTGGGGGCAGCTGGTGAATTTTAATGCACTGTGCTTTATAGCGGCACGTCTGTGGGGCGGGACTCCACCTGGGCTGGGGCATTTTACCAAAGTACCTCCAGCTCCCCTTCGGGCTGGTGCACAGGGACAGACATCAGGCCCTGCTGTGCAGTGAGGATGAATTCATACACTCACTTACACATCCATTTTGAACCATACTCATTCTGTTTGGTTTTGCATGGTGGCTTTAATAGGTTGCAGGGTGTGTGGTTTAGACTCACCCCCTCCACCAAGATCAGTTTGGTTTATGGATGATCCTGACCCAAGGTATAATTTCATTGCTCTGTGTAGTGGCAATAAAGATTCCAATCTTATCTTATTGTCCATCTCCTTGTGTGATGCTGGTCTTAGCAGCTGGTTTTTAAAGCTCACGTAGTCCATGAGATATGGGTTTCAAGAATGTTTTTCTGGACTTAGTGAGTTTTGGAAATCTAATGAAAGTTTTTTTTTTTTTTTCTCATTGGATTTCATGAGGAATGAGTGACTTTTGGTTCCCAATACAGTAACATATGATGAGGAAGCCTGACTTTTGGCCATTGTTGGTGTTGTTTAAAAAAAAGAAAATGAACAAAGGAGTTTTGTTCAATTGTGAACGAACATGGAGATATTAGGACTGATTTTGGAATTTTGCAAGCAATTTTGAATTATGGCAATACAGAGTTATTCTTTGCCAAATATTTGTTCATATGGCAAAAACAAAAACTTGTCGTGTCTGTACCTATACAAAAATTGGAACAATACAAACACAAATTTTGAGAAGCGTCACACATTTTGATGAGTGGTGTGCTGCTCTTTGGGTTGAGCCTCTGTTCCTGTCATCAGAAGGTCACCAGTTCAAATCCCAGGGTCGCCCGAGTGATGTCACCATTGGTCCCTTGAGCGAGACCCTTAACCCCCAATCGCTCCCGGGTCTGGCTAACCATTATTTCTCAACTGTACATAACTTCAGACAAAAGTATCTGCTAAATTATATAAATGTAAAAGCTAAAGGACTCACAGCAAGCCTGGGCATGTCCTCCTGAGGGACCACCTTGACTGAAGTCATCCCTCAGTTTCCCTTGACTTCCATTTGTTTGTGTGCGCCGGGTCGGTATGAGGCATAGCGAAACTCCCCGTGATCCCTCGACATTCCACCGACCTCGGAGCTTGTGTCTGGCCCTTTCTCGCCTTCTCGTTCCAGCTATGCAGATGTGTTTTCAGGCAGGTGGTGTACTTTCATGTCATTCATCCTCAGCTTATATCCATAAAAATCAGAGTGCCGTCCACAATAAAGCCTTCGTTAAACAATCTACCACCCATTCAATGTAATAAGTCCACTAATTAAATCTCCATAATTTGCCGACCTCAGAAGTGCCCTGGAAAAAAAACTCTTTTCTTGTAAACTTGCAAACGTAGCAATGAAATCGAGCCCACAGCCTCCACCTCACCCGCCCCAGTCTAAGGCTCAGAGGTCAAAAAAGGTTCAGCTACCTCGTGTCTCGATCCTGGAGTAAAGCTTACAAAGCTGATTCCTAACCCTGAGGGCTATCTCAGGAACATCCTACAGTGAAGCAGGTCGCATCTTAAAAGCTGGTCCCAATTGGTCTCTTCCGCACCAAAAAGGCACAATGTTCCATCTGTTATCCTCCAAGTTAACCAACAGTTTGGGGTCAAAGTGACAGGTATGCTGGCCTCAGACAAATTAAATGTGCGAGTTAACCCCTCACTCACCTCTCACTGGGTGTTGTATGCCAGCTGGTGTGGAGAAAGGCATGTTTGAGGTTCTACTAAGCCACAGACAGGGAGCCACTGCTCAAATTAAACATAGATCTTTCCAGCAATATTTCGCAGTAGCCTATGACAACCAACCATTAACTCTCTCTTTATTATATAAAATACTTGATGTTTTAAGCATGTCGCCCTAATTTGTAAAATCTAATGGTGGGAGGATCAGGCTCATTTTCCATAAACCTGCAAGTACTTCAAGTACTTTTACGACGGTCTGACCGACACGTAACAAATAAAAGCCTTGAATCCTTGAACATGCAAACTTTCCTTTCCAGTGAAACACTGTTACAGATGGGGAAATCTGGCTTCTTTCATCTGCGAACGATGTACAGGACGCTCCAAGAATGGTCCCAAAGATTCCAATTAGAGCTGAACCCGGTTTAGCCTACTGTGCTGGATCACATTCCAAAATAAAAAACAATAAATAAATAAAAACAATATGTGCTAATTTATGCCTGACCTAAGGGACAGTTTTTTTTTCCCAGTCATGCAAGGCAATCAGAGCCAGACGCATTCCCGGCTGGACACAAGCGATGTTGGTCACTTCCTGTTTAGCTGGGCAACAACCGAATGGCCGAGATACTCAGCCTCTGAGAGATGATGAGGGAAGACGCCCCCTTAGAAAACTGGATAGTTCTGTTGCTCTTAATCTAATGCCAGATGGATGTTGCATGCAGTGCTGATATTAAAAGAACATTCTTTTCTGATTCCTTAAAATTATACTAGGGAATACATTTTTTTTTCTGTCAAAAGCCCATGGAGGAAGGCAAAATACAGTAATCAGTAATCAGTAATCAGTAATCACATTAGTTGTAAGGGGAATATAATAGTGGCAAAAAAAACTGTACGAAAGCAGTTTACGTCTAACAGTAACGTGGCATCATTAATGATTTAATAACTTTTATTTTCTTTATGTGTGCCTGCGCAGTTTATTTCTGCAGATTTTCCAGGAAATGGAGGACTTTGCTATTTTAAGGGTGTTGGGCAAAAAGATGCAGAAAATTCACCTACCCACATGGAAGGTTCCTGTGAGCAGTCAGACCCAGACATGAGTCAACGGGTACTGAAGAGTAAGGTGCAGGATCTGGTGAGGGGGGTGTAGGGGTGGTGAACAATTACCACAGACCATGAGTGGAAATAGACAATAACAGAGTGGGCCTGAGCACCAGACAGATAGATGGGTCAAATGTCGTCATAGTTTGCGACTCTCCAAACCACCTTCTTCAGCAGGAGCATCATCTAACACAAATGGTTCTGCACTACATATATATTTAGTAGCTTACAGTAAGCTTATGTTCAAAGGAACTTTCTTTTTCCCATTTGTACAGCTGGGCACTTTCTACCAGAGCGATTCGGGGTTAAGTGCCATGCTTAGGGCTACAATACCACAACCCCACTGCAGACCTAACTGGACAACCCCAGGTTACAGGTCTATGTCCTAAAAAAAAGTCAAAAGGGGCTGTATCAGAGTATTCTGTGACTGTGACTTTTTATACTGGACTGGTTGGTGGAAACAAAACCTCAGTCTGGATTTGTGCTTTCTGGACCAGAATTTGTCAGTAATGGATTACTTTTGTGAGTACAGTAACTTCCTCAACACTGCAAGTGAGGTTTAGCCACCAAATATGAGCCACATCACTTTCCAGTTTTATTTTCTCATTTCTATCCCACCATCACTTAAAAATTCAACATCTCATATTAACACAGTGCAAAGATAATACATTTGGAGCACCCCCCTTCCCCTCAGTTAATTATTTATGGCTCTGGTGAAGTTTAAGAAGGTTCATTTCTTTGCTACAAATACTTATTCAACTGTAGATCAAGACCGCTGTCCTTAAGTAATGAAGTAATGCTCTACCTAATGCCCCAGTGCAATTCAGCCTAATGTCCGTGTTCCTTCATCTGTGCAGAAAGAACGGTCATGGAGATGTGGAAGCTGGAAAAATGAAGGCTTCCTGTACATGATACAGTGGATTTTGCAGAGATTTAGAAGGTTCTGGAATAAGTACAGAAGGAAGCATTTTGGATTAACTAACACTTAGTTACCGCAAACCTGAGTCACAGCTGCAGTTCCAACTGTGAATTAAGCCTTTAATGCGCAGTACAGGCTCCCGAGTTCAGCTTAGTTACCGTGGGGGCCTGGTCAAAATTACATCCAGAACTTTTGATATGTTTAAATCATTTTCCTTGATTAGGATAAAAATAACCGAGACAGCAGTGCCAGGATGTAACTTGGACTTTTTACCTTTGCAGGTCGTAGCATAAGGGAAAGCTGTCGGGTTTATGGCCTTGTGTCTGCAGGACCTGTCAATGCATGTTCACCACCCTGTGTGATAAAGCCTCTTTGTTCTAGCCTCTGTTTCAGTAATACTCGGCTAAAAGGCTTGTGTCATCTCCACTGAACCACATCATCTTTGTTTCTCTTACCTGTAGGACTCTCCAAAAACTGCTGACAGGGGGAAAAAGATCACTTCTGCCTTTGTAACAAAAAACTCCCACCTGGGTTGTTTCTCATGCCACAGAATGATCTCTGAAGGACAACCTGGAACCCCCAGCAGCATTAAAACAGGTTCAGTATATTTCTGCAGCCTTGGCCTTTGCTCCTTCTATTATTCTGTTGCAGTGTTTCCCAATCCAGTCCTCGGGGACCCACGGCGGTTCATGTTTTTGCTCCCTGCCAAACAGTCCACATTTTTGCTCCCTTCCAGCTCCTGAGGATTGGGAAATACTGTTCTACACCGTTTCTTTCCTGATAACAGATGCCATCACACAGAACAGCTGAATTATGGAATTTGAGTATGAAAACAATTCCAGAAAACTGGATAAAGTTATAATGTCTCATTTTTTTCAGCAGGACTATAAACACCAATACTCCATCATCTAGAAAGTGTCCCAAGAATAGCAAGGTGGGAGTTGATGCTCCATACAGGTTGTCTCCAAACGAGAATTTATTTATTTAGTTTTAGGTGCTGAGTTTCACTGGAGTTCTTGGCTATGCCAAATGGCAAGCTTATATGTGCATTAGAGAAGCAATTTAATCGCAGTTACTTCAATATGTATTCTGATTCACTAATAGGGAACCATGTCAAATTGTTATCTGTATCCAAAGTTGTGATGAATAATGCTATTTTGTTACGGGATTTCATCTCTTAAACAGACGGCAAGAAAACACAGCACCAAAAGTACAGCAAGACATTAATCTTCAAACTTTCCACTAATCCGCTACATAACTGCTGTAATGAACATAATTTTTAAAATGACTAGAAACTGAGGATTATTTGTGTCAGCCCTAAAAGAATTAAGTAACAAAAAAATCTCTCCTGATTTTTGTGAAAGCTCCTGTAATGTTTGGCAGTTGTGAGATTGGAAAAACCATCTACGGACCAAAGGAGTAGGTTTCTGAAGCAGGCATATTTGATTTGACAAATTAACACCCTGTATGACGTTCATATCAAAGGAGCTAGAAAGCAAGGAATGAAACTCGTTGTAAATAAACAGGGGAAAGAGAGTCCCTGCTCTCTCATGGACTGGATGAAGAAGCTCTTCTATTTTGGTAACGTGAGAACTGTTTTATCAAGTGAGAGGTATAAAATGTGAGATCGAGCCTAAGCAGAGAGAGAGCTGGCCTTAACCACCTTCTCATGGCTGAATGACAAACACAGTCTCGACGGCATTAAACGATGCAGAAATTTCTCCTCAGCTGTAATAACGGCTCTCCACAGAGGCCGGCAATCAGCTGCAGACTGTGAGGAAGTTACTGGCCCGCATTCTGACGGCACCCCACCGAGGGCGCTACGCTAAGCTGAGGCTAGTTTCCCACCTTCCCTTAACAGCGTGTGGAGCACAGGCAGTTCTGGCCGTCAGCAGCAAACGTGACTCAAAACAGAAACATGCGTAGAAAATATAAATCAAAGGCAAACAAACCCTTAAGTAAAAGGTAACATGTTACATTGAAAATGTAAATTGCTTTTTTAATTTTATGGTGTAAACTAATCAGCTTCCATCCACCCATCCAGACTGTCCATACAGTACAAAGTACCAGCATATTACTTTTGTTTGGTTTATTTCAATTTATTAATCGCCTTCGTCTTAATTGCGGTTGCTTAATTACTTCAAGTGAAAGATGCTTCAATGGATTTTTCATTAAAAGTTACCCAGAAAAAGGACCATGCACGTCTCACTTTTGTTTCCCAAATGTACCAAAGTGTACCATGTTTTACTAGCATTTGAATACCTTACTCTGTAGATGTTCTCTTGCGTCACTGTGTTCATATTTGGCACCGATGTGTAGCTCCGCAGAGATCTAATCACCAGTGCTGGAGAGGATCGATATGCTGCCATAATGTTGTTATTTACTATGGCCAGATAAACATTAACGCAGAAAAGTTGTTCAGCTATGACGATGCTTGGCAGTGTATTTCCTGACACTTCTGGAGACACTTAAGAACGGAAAGGTGCGAACAGGCTACTACTGCCCGAAATAATCATATAACCGACAGCTTATAAAAACTGAAAGTGTTAGAAGTAGTCATCGTCTCATTGATTAGCCTGCAGTTTGACAGCTAACTACCACAGAGGAGGCATGTTTACCTTCACTAACCAGCAATGTTTGTTGCATCTATAGCCTATGCGAATGAATTAATTACGTTTAATGCTCTGCTGCCACCTGCTGGTGTATAAAACATAGGTTATTTTAAAAATAACAATAAAAAAACGGGAAAAGCGAACGTGTTGACGCTGCCCTCTACAGGTTTTAATATTCTCCTCAATTAATTTATTCTGGATTTATTCTTGACGTTTTATCGTTAGCGTTTTCCCGTATTTATTGTAATTGTGGTTATTTTAATTGCACACTTTTACACTATACATTTACAAGTATAGCAAGATGGTATTATTTTGAAGCACTCTGGTCCTTAAAATAATTCCATCCATCCATCCATCCATCCATCCTCTAAGTTGTCATCAAAAGGGTTAATGTTTTATAGGCTAAATACCAGAGGTGGAAAGTTCAGGTCCAGAAAGTGCAAATTCAGGCCAAGGTTTTGTTTCAACCAACCAGTTGACTACCCCCTGACTGTGACTCTTTATGTTCAACTGGCTGGTTGAAACAAAAGCTTGGGCTGGATTTGTACTTTCTGGACCTGAACTTTCCACCATTGCCAGGTACATGTTCAGTTTGGCCAAATCCAGTCTTCAGGAATTTAGGTGATAGTGATGCGAGAACGACATTTCATCATGGCCAAAAATATACTAGACCTGCAGAGTGGGACACAAAGGTGCCTTGCTCTTGAAGGATGAATGGGAAGAAACTTTGAGAACATTATGAGGACCAGTGTGAATAAAATTCTGTAGACCAGGGGTCTCCAACCTTATTTACTGTAAGTGACAGAGTGGCAAAGTGCTGAATAAGCAGATATGTAGCCATGCCTCTGGAAAAGGCCAGGTTTATTTAGGATGAATGCCATAATTAAAAAAGAAAAGTAGATGTCCTTGATGGGTGTGCTTGCCCTCTCATAACACCAACCCTGAATGTTCTGAGTATTTCTATAGCCAGCAAAACAAACAAACAAATAAAACAGAACCAACATGATTAATGATTAATTGGCAACAAACAGGTGACATATTTCAGCTTATGTCTACAGCCCCATAATCACCAGCATATGAATAACACCCGGCTAAGCATCCAGACCCGTCCATCAGTCCGTCCAGGCCCTGGCATGGGCCCCAACCCAGGTGCCCCTGCTCACATCACATACTCTGTGTGCTGTGCCATTCCTTAGCTGGACTCAGGTTAGGAGAGAACTTTATTTCCTGCACTAATTATACCGAAGTGCTGCTACACGGCATTTCAGCATTTTCTGGTTGAAGTTTAAGGAGGTCATCAAATCGATTCCACTACAGGAAAAGTCTTTTGGAACAGCCTGTTCACGTAGGCCGAGTACGGAACACTCCAGGAGGAACTGTTGTTTTTGCATGACCAGAGAGCTCCAGTCATGTAGTCATTAAATCGCACACAACTATACTGGGGCTTAGTTTGCACTGGAGCCTCCGCACTAGGACAGCACTAGTAGTATGGGGAATGAACACAACTGGATTCGGTGAAAAATTTAAAAAGTGAGGAGATCGCTGATCGAAAACCAATATTTACACGAGATATGGTTTGTAGGTGTTACGCAACACCAGTAACGTTATGGCCAATGCAAGCGGGCCGGGTGACACATTACAAATAAGGGGATGTGCTCGCCCTTCTGTGAGCATGGAAGATTGCGCCTAATCCCCACTTTCGCAACCGGCTCTTCAAGCCTTAGGCATGTGCGGCCTGCCTCGTATTATATAAGCTCTGAGGAATAACAAGGCAGAACCCAGCTGTGGCACAATGTAAACGTCAGATGTGTTTAAAGAGATTAGGATTTAATGGTCTGCGTTTCGTACTCCAAAGAAGCACGTTTTCTGCTCAAATTAGCTTTAGGCAGGACACAATGTCTGCTGACCGAAGCACAACTTTAGTACCCAAATAAAGAATAACATTAATAATAATAACTAAACTCTGCATCATCCTGTCTAAGATAAGCAGTTGGCAGAAGCATTGATGGACGCCTATTTTGTAACATAATTATCATGCTATAAAACATGTTTTTAACTTAAGCAAAGACACGAAGAAAAAGATACAGAACAAAAAAATACGATGACACATTAAATGCTAGTGAAAGCAACATCCATAAGATAATATCCATGTAATTTAGAACAGTCACTGCTATAAGGAGGCATTCTCAAGCAGCTAATTAGAAATATGACTATGGGGCAGCTTGGTATCACGGGATGCGGCTTTGTAAGTGTGCGAGGCCAACAAACCGTGACTCAATGCTAGTGATAAATAGCAATGCATTAGGAAACAGTACAGATTCTAATGTAACGAGTAATATGTTAGTGAATTATGTTCTTGGAGGGGAGTTGACATTGTGTGCGTTTTCAAAATTTATTATTTCTATTTTATTATTCAAAATCGTTTGTGTTTATCAATTTCAGAAGATCGACGAGAAGCCTTAGCCTCAAAGTACCAGTGTTTAAGAAGACTCACAGGAAGTGGACACGTTGGACCTTTCTTTTTTTGTGACTGGCTGGCTTTTTAAAAACGATTTCCATTCTGCTAACCATGAGGTCTTCTCCTGCAAGGGCACACAAAATAGTATTTTTTTATATGCTATGAATTAAACATATGCTAGAATTTTTCCTTTTAATTCAGTAGCTGAAGGCGCATGGTATCTTCGGAACAGCACAGGCACATCTGCAGAATGAATTTGCAACGAAAACATTAGTAACACCTGACACCTACATCACAAGCAAGCTTGAAAGGTCCTGGCCTATTCACAAAAGGTGCCACGAGCTCCATGCCCCCTTCTTAGGAAGCTGTCAAGGACAAAGGCCCTCACAAACATATTTTTTTTTTTATGTGAGGTCCTCATCATATCTACAGCATCCTAAGAGAAAGAGAGAACAGGGGACAGATACACCGGAGAGCTCTGCAGAGGATCTTCCTTCAGCCGTGGAAAGATTTCATGGTTCAGAAAGCCGGCCTCACAGTCATTGCATAGGAAAACACAGCCAACCAGGCTGATCAAATCAAATCACGGTGTTGGCCATATATTATAGGAGAGTTACAATGAACTTTTGGGAGGTGCGTGTAAATGTTTATGCGACTTGAAGTTCCTTTGTGTAATGTAGACTGTACCTTTCAAATTTGTTTTGGTTACACATATTAATTCTACACAGTAGAAATGGTGAAAAAAGAGATCTTCTCAACCTTGCATCATATTTGAGTTGCATAACCAGTGTGACACATCCAAGAACTACAATGAATTAAAAGGTGCATGTGGCCTTTATGTAACAACCAACAAAGGCCCAGTGTGTGATATGTTAAATCAGCTTTTGACAGCTTCTGAACCAACTTTATCTTATTGTATTATCCCTCAGCTTCACACAAACTACACACTGCCAAAACCTCTTCTCTATATCATTCATGCACTCAGATATTAATCCCAGGTTGAAGATTACTTTGATTTTTGATCTCCTGCTCCTGAGTTCTTCTCTCCATTATTCAGATTTTACTGGCAAGATATGGGCTTCCTTAGCACGGGGGCCTCGGAGATGTTATTACTTGGCCGTTATCCGCCTCAAGGGCCCGTATTTTGGAAGTGTTATGACTCACCTGCATGCTTGCATGCAGCCACTAATTCATAAATACACAAAGAAAACGAGTGAACTGAAAGTAGGCCTGCTGAGACAAATCCATACAATCTGTCAACTGTGGCGTTCTCATCCTCCTTTGGAATCCTTGCGTTTGACTTTAGAACCAGCCACAGGTGATTTTACTGGGGTGCAATGGCACCCCCTCTTGGTCAGATAAAAATTGTACTTGAAGAAATTAAGTTTGATCCAATTATATTGTAAAGTTATATTTCAAAATATGGCTTGTGGCAGACATATCAGTCTGCAATAATAATTCATTGTAAATATTTATCTCGATGAGTGACAAGTAGGGCTCTCTCATGTCACACCCCTTCGGAGATAAACCTAGAGTTACCTATGTACAGCTAATCAGCTAACAACTAAGTGCAACTAGCACATAGTTAGTAGGAAAACACACCAGCATATGGGTGCCGATCATAGACAGTCACCATAGCCAGGTCAGTGAAGTGTGCCCTGCAAGCACTTTTCTTCTGTTGGGTCTTTGTCATGAGGCCACCTCCCTAGATGCTTTGTAGAGTCATGTGATCCTGTATTTAATTTAATTTTAATTTCCCAAGCCCATTAGGTATACTCAATGCCCAAGTGTATCATATCATGTCATATTCATGTTCAACGGTATTTTGGACTTACAATGTGTTCATGTAATTTCATCATAAGTCGAGAAGCATCTCTATACTGCAGCATGCAATATGGAGCAAACCACTTAACAGTCAATTGCTTACTGTTCAAACAAATCACCCCTGTGCAGGAAGTTTCCAGCCAAGAGGGGAAGATGAGATCCATCCATGTGAAATAAAAATAAATAAAAAAAATTGTGCTTAAGACAGCCCAGACAAAATATGCCTGGCTGCTTGTGTGTCAACATTCCACTTGACTTCATGTTTAATACTCAGCAAGATTTACTCATATTAAGGATTTCCACCTGAAAAAGGTATACATCTTTGCCGCGTTGAGAGAATTAGGGGTGAGAAGGCTGTGACCAGTTTAAGCCTTTTAACTGACTGATAACCAAATATACTTTGAATAAACCTAATCAACCGCTGCCAAAAACCCACCACACTGACCACAAACCCACCACACTGACCACAAACCCATGGCACTGAGCGTATTTTTGTGAGTGGACGTGTGTAGACTGAAAAACAAGCCTTTTAGCCCAGATGGACTTGATTACCGTCCCAGACATTTGCGGGGAACTCACACGTGAATGAAAGCGCCCAGTCGATGCAGTCACACAGAAAAGTCCAACTTAATTTGATGTGATTTGATTCCCTTGTTATTCTGGCCTAAGCATCACATTTTGACTATCTACTAAAAATGTTTTGGTTTAGAAAGTATACAGGGCAAGAGCGTGGTGAGGGGCTGCAGTGTCCTTGGCTGTCGACCTGCCAAAAAAATCATACTTATTTAGAAGTTCTGGAATGTTTTATTTTCTGTTGTTATTGCGCGAAAAAAGCAGCGGTAAACTGCAGCATTAGCTTAAAAAGAGTCGCGTAAAATAAAAATTAGCTGGAACTCGGCGACCAACTTTATGCTTATTTTGCCCATTAAATTGTTCACTTAAGATTAACGGCACGAAGCGTGACCGGGGGGGGATATCTGCGAGATGGAAAGTTTTTTCCAGAGTTAAAACGGGCGGATGGGTCTGATTTCAGGAGTAAGCAGCATCTGGAGCGGGGGCAGGGGTAGGGGAGGTGAGGGGGATTAGTCAGATTAAGTAAACATTGCACACGTAATTGATATCTTGGTTCTCATCGCAGGCAGCAATTATCGTAACTGCCCTTGTGGTGGCGAGAATGGCTGATGGCCTCTTCGTCCTACTTCAGGCTCTTTAGTGCTGCTCTTTGGAGGGAAACTGAGGAGGTGCGACTCAGTGACGAGCCAGGAAGAAACTGATTCCCACTGCTGGCACCCATGCTTGGCTGCTATCATTAGACTGACATAGGATGGGAAATAAGCAATGAGAAGAGTGGCTTGAGCATTACGTCAACAACACACAGGAGCTCCAGGCTCCCAAAGTAAGCCCAAAGTAAACCCAAAGTAAGCCCAAAGTAAGCCCACAGAGCGTAACGTAATTGTTCCTACAAAACACTCTCATAACATGCTGTGCCCGTCGTTCACTAGGCCTCTGTGGTTGTGATTGGAAGGTCGATGGTTGAAATCTTGAGCTGGGCAGAATAGTCACATGGTTGTTGGGCCCTTGAGCCCTTAACCCCTGAAAATGCTCCAGGGGCCCAAGATAATTGGCTCACCTTGTGCCTGGACCCCAGGTTTCACAGTCAGCTGTATATATGTGTGTCTCAGAGGAGAGCAAGATAGGATACACAAAAAGAAGAATGTTCTTGTACAATTGGTAAATAGGCATTATTTCATGTGCGACTGACAACACTCCACAGATATCCTCAAACTTATTCAAACCTTTAAGAAGCTTCTAAGAGCTCAGAAAGCTCTTTCAGCTCAAAAGCTTAGCGTTGCGGGATAACTAGCTTTCTTCTTTGAAGTTTGAAGGCAAAGTAAAAGCATAATGACATAACTACGTTACGTTTACTTTTCTTTAACGTATTCTTTCATCATTGTACGTGCTACAGCCTGTGTGTCACATATAAACAAAATGGGAATAAACTGTAATGGAGAAAAAGACCCAGTAAATGGCTCAGCCACTTCCAAGCCGCAGCACACCAACATCAACGGCCATCAGGACGCTTTGGTGGGGCATTCGAAACCAGAAATGGCTTAATAACACAAACAGCCATTGAGTGCCAGAGAGGGATTAATGCACAGGCTATCCTAGGCTGTAGTCTAGGAGCCTGGCAAACATCAGGGGTCCCACCTCGGAAAAAATCGAACAGTTAGACATATTAAATCTGGGTGATCAATCTTCTGTCATTTCTCTTTCGGCCCACAAAATGGCCCAGTTGGCGGGGAGGACTCAAAGTCATGTCAGCCTAGGGCCCCCAGAGAAGTTAATCCAGCCCCGTTCAGCACTATGGCCCAAGCTGAGAGACAGTGTCAGATCATGCTGGAAACAGCATAGCAAACGGGAAACTCACCCATAAATCAGCTGAGATTTCAGGAGCTGATACCCACAGCAAGACCCATTAGCCCGGAGAAATGCCAGCAAGTTACCATCCAAGGGCAACAAAGCGCAGGATAAAGTTAGTTCAGGCTGTGACTGGGAATGGTACTGAAATATTTCTAAGTGCATCCGGTTTAAAGCCATTTTTACGACCAGGCTCACCAACAGAATATGCAACAGAAATTAACATGACTTTAGAATTTCTTTAAAGATTAAGAAATACATCTAATGTTAAACACAGAGCAGGCCCAGGATGTTCTGGTGCTCTAGGGGGGGATTCTTTTGAGTTCCCCCAACCCCCCCTGAGCCCCACCACCACCACCACCCTCCAGAGCAGCAGAAAACCATTTCTGTAGCACCTAGTATCAGACTGCTTACTACCTACAGTAGCTCACATCTGCATCACAGGAAAAGTATGAAGACATTAAAACTAGTGTAAATAACTGTATTATCATGGAATGCAATCAGAGGTAGTTATTCTGACGTTTTCACCCTAGGCGATCGCCAACCTCACATTTAGGGTGGGCCTGCCCTGGTTACATTTAAGGTGTAATTGGCATCCTGTACAAGCCCAATGGAATGACCACCTGAGAACTTTGCAGCACGAGACCTGGAGGAAGGACTGGAGAAGGACAAATCATCTCAATGGACCCAGGAAAACTGTTTTGACATATACCCCATTTCATATTATAGGGTTGTTTAAATCATACTAAAATGTTCCCAGTTACTATGAGCACACAAGCATGAATTTGGGCTTTGTAACCTCTGAAAACCAGACAGTTCTTTGAAAGATTTTTTTAATAGAGTAATTTGACTGCCTGTCAGCCTGCTTGAACCCTGGATCTATCCCAAATCATTCTTCATCCTTGCGGTGACCCAATGAAAGTTGGGTCGTATAAAACAGCAATGTCGACCAATGTTATAGTGAACTTTGGGCCCTAATTTTACAACCAAAACCCTGAACTAATGGCGAGAGAGCGCGCAAAACTCATCTCCTGGGTGAAGGGAGCCAGAGAGACTTGTCAGTACTCATTGCATTCCAAAAATCCCCCGAGTGTGTCTGTGCCATGCCAATTTACAAAGCAAAACAAGATGACACAAACAGTTATAACACAATATGTTTTGGAAAAAGCTTTTTATTTTCCTAGGAACAAATCTTTTGTTGTTGGTCCTACATTCAATTCACCCATATTTATTTAATTTTTTTGCTTGTGTTGTGCCCAGTATACCGAAAAACATGCACTACAAATTGTTCATATGACTGAGCAAATTACAGTCGACGTACGTTATCACAAAACATATGCTGTTCAAATCAGATG
This sequence comes from Petrocephalus zakoni, assembly GCA_026774425.1. Taxonomy (NCBI): domain Eukaryota; kingdom Metazoa; phylum Chordata; class Actinopteri; order Osteoglossiformes; family Mormyridae; genus Petrocephalus; species Petrocephalus zakoni. The sequence goes on along the minus strand of JAODKN010000039.1, from coordinate 16,426,261 downwards.
CATATACATTTAGACAAAATGACTTCTTCTCCCAGGAATAGCCGAAATTGTCCAGCAGCTGAGTAATTACACTGTTAGAGATATCTCCTCCAGTTTCAATACAATCATGCAGTGGGCTCAGTGAAGGCCAGCTGATACAAAAATCAACGTACCCCAAATACAAGAGATGGACACGACTACTGTACAGGGATCAGTTGCTTGACAGACCTAGTTTATTTTGTTATTGGCTTGACTTCCGGGCAGCTGGCTTAAACAAGTAACATGACGGACAGCGTAAAAACCGATACTAACCTGGTGGCATGTTTTACACCCGATAAAATAACAGGCATGAGATACTAAACCCAGAATAACATTATAGTGAACAAATTCATTACTGCTTCAAGTCCAGGACCAGTCAAAAGTCTGAACACATTTACCCATAGGAGGGTTCATTTGTACTATTCTGTACATTTAATAATACTTATAAAGAGTTTAAAAACTATAAAATATATGCATAACATATATGGAGCTATGCACTAACCAAAACCGTATTAACCGTATTTCTAGCTATCCTGAAGGAGGTCCCACATATATGCTGAGCTCTCATTGGCCACTTTTCCTTCACTCTCTGGTCAAACTCCTCCAAAAACATTTCTACCGTGTTTAGGTCAGGTGACCAGATCATGTGATGTGACACTATCACTCTCCTTTGTAGACTGCTTCGCCTGTCTTAGGACTGGTACTGTATTTTAATAGCTTCCATAGTGAGAGAGAGATTGAAGCAGACAAAACTGCGTACACAGATCCACATTGATTGATGTTGTTCATTGTGGTGCAGCAGAATGTTTCATTCCGATTCATCACCCTGTGTGTGTGTGAAGGAAGCACTGATTTAATCCAGAATAACAAACACAAGCAGAATTTACACCAGTACGGCAGGTGGAGAGTGTGTGCACGCAGATCAGGAGATTGCCATGAGGTTTAATATTATAACAACGTTCCTGAAGCACGGGATTAAGTTACAGCTGTAAGATGTGGAAGGTTACAGGAGATAAAACTCAGATCTCTAAAAGCTGATCCCAGAGAGGCAGCTGGTGGAGACAGTGGACCTGTGCATTTTGAAACAAAGGAACAATACTTCAAGACATCAAGGTCATATTTTACGCATCTTCATACCAAACATCACTGAAGAAGGTAGAGATGCTACAATAGGAAATGTGGAGTACCCTACCGAGAACATGGGTGGCATTTTATTATTTATTTTTAAAAACACTAATTCTGTTTTTATTTTTGCTGTGCTTATTGTTATTTCCTGTAAGCTTATTTTAATTCATTTTTTTTAAATGTCTGTAAAGCACTATACAAACCCTGTGGTTAAAACAATACTATTTAGCTAAAGACTGAGTGATTGATTGATTTAACTTGATCTTTGGTAAGGTTAGTGACACATACAAAAACATAACTATTAATGTGGTCCCAAGGTGACCTGCTCACCTTCTGGTGTGCTGCAGCAGAAGGAACATCCTCAAATTCCATTCTGGTAGCTTTTCTGAAGTGCCAGTGGTGTTCTTTAAATCTCCTTGTAAAACGATTCTAGAATTCTATAAGGGGCTTTAAAACTAATCTGTACTTCTCAGGACCATGCAGGTCTCAGTTCAGTTCTGGAGCTCAGGGAAGCAAACACATACACATTGGCAGGCTTTCCATGGAAGTCCATTCACAATTTGCCTCATGGAAACCTTTCAGCCACCCACACGGATATCAGTCTGGAATGAACATTTTGTCCGGCGCGATTTCTGCTTTTAACTGTCACCGTCGACCAGTTTATTTTTTATGATGTTCTAATTTTCCAGTAAATGAAGGGTTTCAGTCATCTATCTCTCATTTCATTATGGAAAGTGAAAGGAACAAATTTAGATATTCCGATGATGTACCAAATGAAACTGGTGAACTGGGTGAAACACATCTCGGCTTGCTTGACCTACTTTTAGGAGCAGAGTCAACACTGCTTGAGAAAAACATTTTGTAATTTTTTTCCCAAAAACTGCCAGACAGAAAAAAATACGTTAAATGCAGAAGGTAACCTCATCCAGAGGATTCCTTTAGTACAGAGACTACAGAGAATCCCCCATTAATAGATACCTTAATACCATGTTGTTAACTGCAAATCTAGAGACTTGCAGAATATTTTAACAATTCCTGGAATCCATGTGCTGTTTTTGGTGCGTTTCGTGATTTCATTGCCCTGAAAAGGTCAATACCTCAGTCCGAGGTGTTTTATCACAGGTTCCTTTTGACTGTGTCTCATGTC
>JAODKN010000039.1:16372902-16400157 GCA_026774425.1 Petrocephalus zakoni | reverse complement strand
TGATTGATTAAAAGTCAGGTTGATAGCAGGTGTTTCTACAAAATGGATGAGCGACAAGACTTTTGTCAGGGACTGTATTTCTCAAATGACAACTAACATTCGCAAAACAACAAGTGTAATCCCCACACCATAATGTCACTTCTGCACAATATGACATTGTATCTCATTGCTTCACACAAATTATAAATGTTTTATTACATATATGCTAATGTTCTTGTTCAATAGTCATCATTTGCCAAAATGTTCAGTTGCTTAAATCTTGTCAAAAAAAGTTACATCTGCATGCGAGTGCTTTCTCTTGCTAGTGAACTTTACATACTGTAATGTAGACACTTGCAATGCTGAAACTGGTGTCTTTGACATGAAAAGGTAAAAGGAGTGATTAGACTGACAATGTTCAATGACTATCATACATAATTGTGGTGCTCAGGAGCGTACTTACACTGACATTTTGGCAATATGACTAAGCATTTTGACTCATGATTAAAACAAGGCTTTTTTTTTTCATTTTAGCGGCTCTGACATTGTAGAATTATTTGCCTTGTTTATCTGATTGTTTTGGTGAGTTTATGGTGTTTCGCAGCTTAGCCATACGGTTGAGCTATATAAACTGTTGTGGAAGAAAGCTCTTATGATTGTGAGAATGTTGAGTATGTCTCATGAAATGTGACAGAGATCGAGGTAAACTGTAAATGACTTTTTCTACTGTGATACCTTGGTGCTGTTGACGTCTCTGGTGAGGATTACATGTAATTAACCCACCAGCAGGCGCAGAAGAGTGACATCCGAAAATAAACTGCTAAAGACAGGGTGTTCTTTGTTTCTGATTATATTACATATGGAGAACATCGGATCTTGCGATATTTAGCCGTGAAATGTAATGAATTGTACTCTCCGTACTTACCACTAGATGTCACCAAGAAATTATTTTTAGGTGCAGTCCTGTTTATGCCGCTTAATCTTCGTGGAATTTCTGTAATATGTCTTGTCTCAAGGGCGTAGATTTGCTCTGGACATTGGTGGGGACCTATGACTAAATGGATTAAATTATTGGTGGGGACATTTCAATGGTCGGAGGATATTGGTGGGGACACGTCCCTTCCGTCCACCCTAAATTTACGCCCCTGTCTTGTCTTCCTTTTTTGTCTACGGGCTTTCCAGAGGTGTGTTCATTCTTGTCGTCCTGTCGTCCACCTAATAATTGTAGTCTTTTTATATAGACTGAGTCTACTCATATGGTGTCCAAAATAGTCTACGCATACGATGTCCAAAATAAGTCCAAATTATGTTATCTTTACCTATAGCCTCACAAATTCTTCGGATTGTCTTTAGTTGTGCTTAAATTGCGCAGCACTGAACACAAATGATTAAGTTGCCTTGTGGAAGCTGATTCTTCTAAAGAATCTAAAGACTGCCATCTGAGCAGGCGATTACTTAAATGTACTTCTTTACTGAAGAAAAATGTGATTAAAATTCTAAAATAGGCCAACCAATTATCCAAATAACCTTTTGATTCCTAATATGAAAACCTAGTAGCCTACAAACTAGGCGAACTATTTCTGGAAGTTAGCTGCACTGTTATCTTTTGGTGGTATCACCGTCTCCACTAACCAGGGCAGCAAGGTAGTCTTTTGAATGCTAGGCCTATTGGTTTTTTATGAAAACCGATGGGTAGTTTATAGCGACAGTGTGAACAGTACCACCACTCAAACAGGCATTTGCCTGGGCACCCCGAACTGGCCACAAACAATCAGTACACTAAATATTAAATGTTCTGCTAACCTCCTAGTTAGCTAAGACCTTCTCCCCTTGCATGGAAAATAAAGGAAATAAAAGACAGGGAGTCTAAATATATTTTTTTAACCTATGCTGCCCACTTACGTAACCACAGAAGGGGTGGGGGGGTGGGTTTGACTGGGGCCCCAGGAAAAATAAACCCATAATGTTATGCCAATTAATGGAAAAAAATGTTTAATTACCAGTTTTGTTTGTACAAGTTTGTACCTACGAGTTACCTTTAATTAGCATTGCCATAGGAACAAGCAAGTCAGTTCTGATACGTTGTTATTGTGATAATCCATTGACTTACACGTTGCCTAATTACGTATAAAACTACCAGAACTAATGTAGGCTCGAGAGCTGTTCAAACTGATTACAGAATACACACATTTTCTTAAGTATTCCAAAATGTAGTACTTCAAAGTAAAATGTTTAGGCATTTTGGGGAAAAAATCTGGTCTTCTTCCTCTTCCTTGATTTCCAACCCTCCTGACTTTGTTTTTATGGCACGTTCCCCGACTGGGAGAATATAAACCTGATTGCTCTTGTGCGCAGATCTAGGGTGAGATGCTGATTAATACTGGGCCGGGAGGTGAGAGACGTTTGAAACTGTGAAGGTTACTACTCCACTTTTCTCTCGGTGTTGTTCCATGAATTCAGCCTCATTTTTCAGTCTCAGGATCCACATTTTCACTTGCATTTCATTAAATGTGTTTTATTCCCTTTCGGACAGTGACTCGGCGCTTAGCAGTGTCGCCTCACGCCTCTGGGACCAAGGTCTGAATCTCCACCATGGTACTATGTGTGTGGAGTTTGCATGTTCTCCCTGTGTTGCCGTGGGGTTTCCGCTGGGTACTCTGCCCCCCCCCCCCCCAGTTCAGACTTACTGCATTTGTGAGGGACTGGAGTGTGAGTGTGCCCTGCAATGGGTTGGTGCCCCATCCTGGATCCCCCGTGACCCTGAATAGGATACGCGGTTACAGAGAATGGATGGTATTTTAGTGCCTAGTTTTACTGGACACCCCGTCTTAGCCTCAGCTAAGATACTGATATAACCCACCTCACAGTCAACACCATATTAGTTTACACCAGTCATAAACCATTTGTCACTGAGGTTATAAAACTAAACATCTTTTCTTAAGCATGTGGTCTATTGTCCACTGCAGATGTATGCCAAAATTGATCAATTCTGTAGTGAACCTCTACAACGCAGCATAAAATTTGATTTATTATAATGTTGAATGAACATTTCTCTCTGTCTCTCAATCTCTGAAATAAAGTAATTAATAAAAATAAAGAGACGTGGGATGATAGATCCACTGTCTCACAGTGAAGGCAGCATCCTGTGCTAATGGAGGTTTTACTTACACAAATATGTTCAGAGGACAGAATGAAAAATTATTTCAGAGAGCGAATCAATCAGACCTTGTGTCAGATGTCAGACCAACCAATCAGATGTCTTGGTCTCAACTCCTCTAGTTGCTTGGACCCACCTCCTCTACAATCTGATTGGTTAGCTCTCTGAACCAATCATTTTTCATTCTGCCCTCAGAACACGTTTGTCTAAGTAAAACTCCCATAAGCGCATCCTGTACCACACCAACAACCAACTGCAGCTTGGCAAGGTTTACAGGATCATTTCTATAGCAACCAATGAAACCGCATGAAAGTCAAAAACATGTTTAAATGCTGAACGCCTAGTTCACTTGGTACATTAATTACATATTTTTGTATAGTATTAAACCTTTAATACCCAGTCATGGTCTTAAAATGTGCACCTAGAACCATAGTCTACAGCTTCCTGCCAACTAAGAAAATGGGAAAAGTAAAGAGACCAAGTTTCTGCAAATTTCTTCAGATCTGAAGACATAGCCTAGACTCCATCTTATCTTTTGTGCCAGCACATCCTGGAGTACGAGACAAATACAGCTTCAATAGCTTCATAATCAGGTATCTAATTAGAGGCTAATTAAACCTGGCAGGAAGTTATAATGAGCAGCTCCTGGCTCATGCATGTAGGAAGGGATGTACTTTGCATGTACTTTGGGATGTCATACAGCCAGATGTGCTTACCGCACATTCAGCAGGGTCACAGATAATGGGAACAGCTAATTAGGGTGGTAGGCCCCCAGCATTTCTACGACTGGACGTATAAATGAAGGGATCCTGAGGAGGGTAATTGCTTTTGTAACTTTGATCAAGGCATTTGACTGCTGCTGAAATTATCCATCGTTATGAAGTACCCAAATATCCAACCATCTATCAAGGTGGCCTGATACTTTTCCCAGGCTGATTAGGGAACAACTTACACCTTTTTTCAGCTAATCACTGAATTAATGTTTATTCCACAGAGAATATTGCTCTGAATAACACTGTTAGACTAATATTTTTGTAGATAAGGCAGTCAATTATGATGACGAAACCTCAACTGTGACTTATGCCACGACAACAGAAAGACAATGACATTGAAAAGATACAATGAGTTATTTGATCAACTGTACAAATATTTCTGCTTTAACATGTCCTATATGTTTAACAGTTGGATCTGTTTAACAAATAGTTTAAAGCAAACTTTGGCTTAATGGGATCCTAAGTCAACCATGAAGGGTTTATTAGGTGCACAGTGAATTATCAATAGAATTTATACAATGTGTGAATCTTCTGTGAGGTCAACGCTGACAATCACAGTTCAGTCTGACTGGAGGGAGGGTCAGGAGGTCATCCTGAAGGGGGAGGCGGGGGGTTGGTCTAACCCACCCCAGTAGGGGGGTACAAACTCAAAAAGGCTGAGGGTATGGAGCCCACCCACAGGTCAAGGCTGTAAGCTGATGGTGTTTGGGGGTGGAATGCAAGAAACACAAAGGCGGAAGGGGGTGCAGACAGCAGTCCTCTCAAACAGTACATTTGTCAATGTCTTTGTGAATTAAGCCCGTCGGATTGGACGCTGCTCAAAAGCAGTGGAACATCGGCAGGCTGACATCACCGCCAGTGCGTCCTACCAATCAACAGAGCCGACGGGGTCAGCAGGCTTTCTCACTTTCTGCGGTACATCCACGGAGCCTCGTTCACATGCACTAGGCCCGCAGCAGCTATTGCATCCCCATTATGTTAGCCTTCCATGTAAGATGCTGAAATAAGCATTCAAAACAAAGTACCCTGCCACTCAACATTTGGCACAGAATATGCAGACTAATCTACAATATGGGGGGGCATCTTTGTTTCTCACAAAGTAACATTTTATCAGTCAGTGTGACTAACATTTAATTCATGATATGGCGCTTAACTCATTTAATTGATTATAAGTTCACCTGCTGCACAGGGGTGCAGGACAAGATTTAACCACAAAATCCCAGGCAGGCACATAAAGGTGTGGAGGAGGGCTTTCATGGGGGGTTGGGGGTGTCTAGGTAATAAGTGTCAGTAAGTGTTAACCTGTTAGCCCCCTGGAAATTGTTATCAATTTTGCATGATCGTCTGTTATCAAAAAGGGTACTTGGTTAAATTTGGCACCTGGGGGGGGGGGGGGAGGTGTCTTGGTAAATTTTGCGGCTTTCTGTCTGCACCATTGTAAGCCATTCTCTAAAAGTTAAACACTGTAACTGTAGGCTTAATATGTATTCTTATTGTCCTCCCTATGCTAAACTGTACAAGCCTCTTTATTACAATCAGAAATATTGTAGCCTGTAGTAAACGTGTTTGGTCAGTCACGTGCTGATCACAAAATAAACTTGCCCCTTTCTCCTTTCTCCTCTCCGAAGTACGCGGAAAGATCATTCGAATATCTGGTATCTGTGGTTTTTCTCCGCCACAGCTCTCAAACTTAGAATAGAGCGGGTAGTGTCAAACGCCGCAGCTGAACATCTGGTTTGCTTTAATGCCGGGAACGAGCGCGTTGGTCCAGCTGCTGTTGGAGCGAGCGTACGGCTCACCGCGGAACACAGCAAAGCCGTGTCCCGCAAAGGAGACAAGGCGTGACAGTCCGAGAGCAGGACTGACATCCCCGTTAATGCCCGACACTTCCAGCGTCGCAAATGCATGCGGCAGGCGGTGTATGTCAGGTCTGCGACAAGGTGGCGCTGTTTTGCGTGTTAATACGAATGTTGTGTAGCGTGTCAGCGATTATTTATCCTGCGATCCATTTACTGATAAACTACTATCAGCATGTCTAAACAAGCGAGGGAAAACATATCAAAACAAATTAGGCCTAACAAAGAACGCAGTGATGAAACCACCGTAAATAGGAAAAGGAACTCAGAATTATTTTCAGAAGCATTTTTAAATAAATAAATCTCTTTGGAAAAAAAGAAAAAGATTATATATATATATATATACACACACACACACACATATACACACGCACATTGTTCCTTGGGATCTCTTTTTCTGAAGTGTCTTTAATGCACAGTACAATCAAGTTTTTATTTAATAACTACATAATTTAACTTTAATTTTAGCCAGAGAAATATATGTGACGTTTTTATACACGTAAAGTGTGTGTGTGTGGGGGGGGTAAATAAGGAAAAAAAATCAAACTGGCGACGCATCAGAAATCTATACCCCGTCAAAATACCGTGCCAGATATCGATAAAGGCAGCGACCCTTTACGTCACCGACCCCGGCGCCCACATATCCCCCACCGATCGCTTACAGGCGCTAACTTGCAGTTTCCTGCACGACGGTTACTGGCACTGCGGCCGATTGCTACCAGCATGTCATGAAAGAAAAGAAAATTATAATAACAAAACAGAAGTAAAACTGCTAGAGTTCCGCAAAAGCGCACAAACGGCGAGCGCCGTGGGATAAAGCGGCAGGGGCGCCTGCGCTGCACTTCCGCCGTCCGCCACCGGGGGGCGCAGCTCCGGCAGCACCGTCAGTATACACAAACATGGCGACACGGCAGTCATTCAGGATGCGGGTCCCCTTGCTGAACGCCGTCAGCCTTTTATTCGTCGTCGTGCCGGGCTCCTTCTCCTCCGGCCTCTGGCTCCGCCGTGACCAGCGCTCGGCGCTGCCGCAGGAACGGGGCTTCTTTTGGGTGGACGCCAGCCGGGAGCATCGCGGGGCGGGCGCCGAAAGTCGAGTGCGGGCTGTGCGCGGAGACGCGGAGCCGGACGCGGAGCCCGGGCACGGAGCCGCTTGGCGGGGCCCCCAGCACCGCGGCCGCCGGAGCGCCGCCGAGCCGCCCCTGCTCAAGGTGTACGGCAAGGTAAGCGGGCTTCGGAGGGGGGCGCCCGCAGTCCGCCGCGCCGTAAGTAACTAATTACGTACCTGGGGTGTCCTGGGGGGTCCTGGGGGTCGGCACGGACCCCGGGGGGCCGCTCCCCTTCCCCGGTGGTTTTATGCATGTAGCAAATGTAAGGAAATGGTGATGAAAGGGGGAATTATTTAGCCCGCGTCCGCTTCGCCTGCGCCGGTGTGACGGAAGGAGAATAATCCCGGGGAGAGGGTGCCATGGACCGGAGGCTTGTTTGACCCCCCCTCCGGCCATGCGCCCAGGTAAGGCGCCTACCTCCCCGATCACCCCCCCCTCCCCAGCACTGCTGCCCCCAAAGCTCGGGGCGTCACTATGGAAGCCTTTATTTAGTCTGTTTACAGTCAGATCACTGGCTCACTTTGCCCCTGATAGCCAGGCTGGAATGTTATCCGTGATACTTGTGCACTGGGATCCATCCATCCATCCTTCATTTGACTGCTTATTCTGGTCAGGTTTGGGCTTGGGGGGGTGGGTTGGTGTGTGCCCTGGATGGCATGCTGTTCCTTCGCAGGATACGCACATGCACGCAGACAGAATTGTGCTCCTGTGAGTGATTTAGACCTCGGTCAGCCTAAGTGCAGGTCCTCGGACATCTGTCAGGAACAGGTTGCCTAAGGACGCCAGAGTTAAAAATGTTTAAAGTCATTCAGGAAATGTACTTCAGTCCATTCCGCTCTTTGTCTCCCCCCCTGCCCTCCCCCGAGAGACGGCTGCCTTCAGCTTTCCATAGACATGCAGGAGGGTTCCCTCAGCCATTTCTCAGCAGCATCCACAGCAGGGCTGCTTTGACATTAGTGTTTTATTGTTCTGGTGAGAATTGGCTGTCTCCAGAAATGCGCAGTCCATCCTCGTGTGTCAGTTGAGGTTACCTTCGTTAACTTGGTGTCATAAAAACTTTTCAAGTTTTCAATCCGTGGTTCCTTAGGATTAATCAATGTGCATATAACAGTTTTTTTAGTTTGACGTTGCCCCACTGATATTAATCTAGGAATGCAAAAGAGGCAGTTATGCTAACAGGTAACCACATAAAATACTTTGTGGAGTCTGTTGACACTTCTTTTTTTCTTTTTTTAAACTCCTGTAAATTTTAACTGCTTGCTGTTTGCTTGGCATGGTTCTATCAAGTGGCCGTCGCATTTCGGCCCATCTCTGCGCTCCAGCGACTCTGTGAAAGACCCCAGTGGTAAGATGGTGACATTGACAATCCCCGTGCATGCTCGCTCGTATTGCGGCAAAAGTTGTCAACAGACTGACCTCCATAAATGAGGCCCCACTGAACAGCAGTGTCTTTGTTTTCTTGTGCTTTTTCAGCTGAGTAAGAATGATGAGGTTGTCGACTCTCATGTCTTCACTCCCAAACCTCATTTTTTTGGCCAGGGGGGCCAGTTCTGGAATCTGTGTCAGTTTGGGAAATCTGCTTTTCTCTGAGCAAAATCACTGGATTCTTAGAGCATGATTCTTAGTTTGTTCCATTTAGCTTTTATCTACGTGTGCTTATACGTGTGTTATTAAGATATTAAAGCTATATTTCCAGGATCTTTGGGTTAAGGACTGGACAGGACAAAGCAGGGCAAAATGTGTTGTCTTGTAGAGGTGAATAATAACATAGCAAATGGGCCTGTCTGGTCCACACCTCTCCTCAAAGGCATCCAGCAGTTCAGGTCATGTTTCCAAAAAGCATGATGGCTAATAATGTGCAGGAGAAGAGGTTCTTTGCTGACCAGAAAAAATCATCTACATTTACATATAATCTTAGTTCAATGCAAAACATTGAAAGCAGTTTAAATTGGCTGTCGAGCTGCGGAGTACAAAGGAAAGGTCCAAACTAGTATTCAGACATTCTCCGTACTTCTCTGCAGTTAATTTGTCGAAGTGCATGACTAAAATCGGGAGATGTCTTGTTCCCTGACCAAGGAGGGAGGATGGTGTTTAGCTATAAGTCCCAATCGTGGATGAAACCTGACCGCTTAATTGATAGGAATTATGGGTGAGGAACTGCTCCCAAGCAAGCTGTAGGAAGAGTTGCTAGTACAGTTCCTGTGTCATATCATCATGCACAAAGTGTTTTAGTGGAGCTGCTGATTAAGCAGTGTCAGACGCTGCGACCTCTCTTCCAGTCTTCCAAGCCATTGAACGGTGCAGCCATTCCAGGCAGCTGGCCCGTAGCCCTTGGCCGTTTGTCGCGGACCTCGCCCTCCTCCTCCTCATTCGCTTCAACGGAACTCCACCTGCGTCGATATTCTCGTTAACCCTCTAGCAGGCCATGGGGCTTCAAATGAGGTGTGGACGTATTGTGACGCTGTATAGCGTGTTCATGAAGCAGAGGAGTGGATCTGCTGTACTACCAGACTGCTTCTGAATCAGTTTGCACCCCCAAATGGCAACCATGAGCTCTCCACTTCTACAAACCCTGGGTGCGCAGATGAATTCATGTGAGGCAGTCAGCCCGGTGTACTACTGCTGCTCTTTGACCACATTTGAGTGTTTTTTTTTTTTTTTTGGGTCCCACAACAGGAAGTCTTCAGCACCTTGACAGGAAGTGTGCTTTTTTTCTGGTTTAGCGTTGGTTGCTCCCACTTGAGAACAGGAATAGTTTCTGTTGGGTCTCTTTGTTGCTGTCACATGCTGCAGAACTGCTGCATTCATTTCCAAATTCTTCATGAGATGTATGTTTGCGTGAGCCGGTCTAATCCCGCATTTACCCTCGGCTGAATGAGTAAGCGATGAGAGTCGTGTGAATGGGATCGGTGGTATTGTGGTCTAGCACTGCCTCAGTTAGCTATATCCAGTAATGTTGTTGTGTGCTTGTTAGATTTAGTCTGCTCTTTTTTTGGGGTGGGGTGATAATGGGAGCTCTTGGTCGAGCAGACGCTGCAGCTGCCAGTTTTCTCCGGTTTTCTGTGATTTTTTAGCCCTGTTGTTAAACTGGCCCAACTGGTCTGTCAGCACAGGTGGAGTCGGTCATATGTTTGGTGCATGGGAGGGTGAGATGTCACACCTTGCGGCCGCAATTCTCTTTGAAAGAGAAGTGTTTGGTGTGACTGCTTTCAGAGCATTGAGGTGCACCGACCAGCAGGCAGAGAAGTCACACCTCGAGTTATTTAACAGGAGTTTTTATCTATTTATATGTATTTTAGTCAGACCCCGATATAATTGGGGTTAAGGACTTTGCTCAGGGGCCCAGTAGTGAAATCTCTGTGCCGACCCTGGGTCCTGAACCTGCGCCGTTGCAGTGTCGGGCACAGGCACCGTCATTTGTGACTTTGTGCTTAGCAGAGCATTCTGGTTATAGCTTGTTCGTGTTTACAGTACGACGAAGTTGCGAAATAACTTTCCTGCTTCCGCAGACCAATAAAAAAACATTCACGATAAATATTGCAGTGGTGGGTGGGGCTGGGGTTTATTAAAGCCCACCCCCAGGACCTAACCTCCTGTTGCATTTAACTGTGATTCATGTAAACATCCCAGCCCATCTGATGTACAAGCACATTATTTATGTGATTTGGTTGCCCAACAGGTCGGTGTGTAGGTATATATATTAATGCGGAGCCGGTCATTTCATCTTGGAGCAGTAAATATCCGATTTGGAGCCCCCCCCCCCCTTTGACGCCTCCCCATCTCACTAAAACTCATATCTGGCCCACGGCCTGTATTGCTTCCTTCTCCAACTGCGTCCAGGAAGTCTTTCATTAAAAAAAAAAAAAAATGCTGGACTTGGGCCATGTCAGTGAGTGCGACCTGGATTGTGGGCCTTGTTTAAAGACCTGATCATAACTTCCCCTCTGCTCCCCCCCCCCCCCCCATGCCCCCCACTTGGTTTTTTCCACCATAGTCCTCTACTGAACACTGTGTGCTGACTTTATGGAGATGGGGGAGTCTTCATGTTGTGTCTCACTGAGTGATTAACCACCGCCTTGTGCCCCTGCCTGACTCAAACCTAGCATTCTTCAAAGGAGAGTGTAGACTTTGCCCCCCTCTATGTTGGGGAACAGCTCTTTCACCAGTAGACGGGAAGTAGCCAGAAGTCAAAAGGCTGAATTGTGCCTTATTAACCTCCAACCACAGTCATCTTGTTTGTAGGTCCATCCTGTTTGGAGCCTTTTGAAGCTTGACGTCAGAGATGCTTCGGCTGCTGCTTCTGTGTTTGGGGGCGGGGTTTTGCTTTGAGAAGGTGGGGAAGAGAGGGGCTGGGTGCAGACGCAGAAGAGCTGTGCGATCTTTGATCAGTTTGGTGGCTTCCGCTTAGCTTGGGGAAGTAGGCAGCAGTGCAGAGATAATCTATCTCCTGTTAACACCACTTTGCTCTCTCAGGCCCAGTTACAGTCACGACCGGCCATTCCACGCCGGTTCCCTGTATGTGTGTCATGAGTCTAACCTTGGCGCAGATGCTGACCTTTAGAGACGTCGCTATATGAGATGTGTTGTTTTGTAGAACTAAATGACGGCATGGGAAATGGGTTCACACCTCAAAGGCAGCCAGGAGTCCAGGTCATGTTCCCTAATATGCAGAAGAGACTGCTTTGTTAAACAAAAAGTCCAGCTACGTTTAAATATGATCTTGATCCAATGCACAATGTCAGTCAGTGTGAATGAATGTTTAACTGAAGCAGTTTGAATTAGGGGTTAGGTGCTGTACAGTACGACAGATAGGTCTGAGCTGGGGTTTGAACCAACAACCTTCAGATAAAATTATATGGTTCTTTTCCTTGTACACTATTGAGTAACAATATGCAGGAAAACTGCTTTGTTGACTAAAAAGTTATATTAATTCTATATCAATTGGCAGTCAGTGCAAGGGAATTTTATTTTGTTTTATTTTTTTACTGAAGCAGCTACTGAAGCCAGAGTGTCTAGCTGTAGAGAGCAACAGAAGAGTAATAGTAGGGATTCAAACCGATAACCTTTTGAGTTTCAAAGTCCACGTCCTTCTCCGCTCCTATTAGCTGGGGGGTTCTCCCCATTCTGTTTGTACACCATCGCTGCCACAGACTAACTGCGGCATGTCCAGCCCCACACGCGGTGCATTCTGCCAAAGGACACCTGGTGCCCCGTTGCTAAGAGTCATGGTTTCATACACAGGCGCCCCCCCCCCCCACCTTGGCACCGCAGGAAGCCCGGTGACCCCGGGGACTTCTGTGAGCCCGTGGTCCCTTCCGTCTTTGTTCCTGGGCTCTGCTCTCACTTCAGCCCCCTTCCCTCCGCTGCCTGACTTCCCTCTCTTTTCAGTCTACACTATGAAGGAAAAACTGTGTGGTGCCCCCCCTCCTCTTTTTTGCATATGGGTTACACAAGAAAAGCGTGTTTATTTTAAGCTCCCTGGTAGAAACTGCTGTATTGTAGCTCAGACAGAGATGGTCTCTGTCTTCGATGGTCCTTCAGCTTTGTTCTATACAGTCCTGATTCAAATTGTGGACCATTTTTGTTTTTTTGTTATTAATAGTTGCGCTAAAATGTGCACGCTGAAGCCTCTGATTTTCCCTCCCTTCAGTTGTGCCCTGCTCTGGGACCACCAGCAACAGCGTGGCTCTTGTCACTGTAGGGCAGTCGGTTGGTACAGTGACAATTCTGGGATTTTGGTCTCAAAATGGACATGATGCCGCTCTATCCCCTAAAGAAGTCTGAGCAAAGTTTAGAAGGTGGTTTTTGCCAGCAGCATCCTCTCCGGCGTGGTTCATGGCCCTGGCTGCAAGCTCGAGCTGTCGGAACCCCCGGGTGCTACCGGCTGCTGTGTTTTGATGGCTCCGGGAGTCTGTGTGCAGCAAAGAACCCGCCTGCTCGCTTCCTGTCTCATCACCAAGTGAAGAGAAAAACAAAACCTCAGAAATAAAAGGAAGGTTGTTGCTGGGGCTGTGAGGTTGTGTATATATGTGTGTGTGTGACTGGTACCCACGTGTCATGCTGATCAGTCATCTTCCTTTGTGCGCTGTTGATTGCATGCCCTTGCGTCAACTTACTGGGCAACCCATTTTTGATCAGCTTCACGGCCGCTGTCCGGCTTTCCGAGATCCCGCTACACTGGCCGTGTTCACCAGGAAGCCAGCTGTTTATATAGTCGGGTCAGATAAAACTTTATCGTCATTTCCGCCACGTACTGTACACGATGAAATGGAAATGACGTCCCTCTTGGACCCACAGTCCGACATTCATGCCAGGACGGACATTACAGAGCTAAGGACAGAGTTTGGGAATAATTTCCATACTGCAAAGGAAGTTTCCCGTATGATTATCAATAATTTAAAGAGAGGGGTGATGGAGGGATGATTACAAGCAGCATTTACTACATAACGTAATGTAACATACAACCAAACTCTACATAACAGTGGGAAATGAATGAATGAATGGACGGAGGTGCTGTCCATGCTGGCAGTGGTAGTGCAGCAGATGTTTTCCCTGTGTGGGGATCACTGTCCCGTGTGGGGTGATTATGGACCCCAGTGTCTGACATGCCCAGGAGTCTCCCTGCCGCTATGTGTGATCTCCATGGCTGGAAAGGCGTCACTAGGTCTGCACTGCTCGTGTTTGAAGAGTTTTTACATCAGCTGTCTTATTATCCTCTGCAGGTGATGCGTAACAATGCACGTATGGTGAGGCTGGCTCTCTGTCTCTATCCGGTGCCCCCCGGTGGCCAGGAGGCCTCCGTTCTTCCACAGCCTGTTACCTTACTGCAGGTAACGAAAAGGGTGTTTGAGCACCGAGCAGCAGGTTCTGCT
Source organism: Petrocephalus zakoni (assembly GCA_026774425.1). Lineage (NCBI taxonomy): Eukaryota > Metazoa > Chordata > Actinopteri > Osteoglossiformes > Mormyridae > Petrocephalus > Petrocephalus zakoni. Next base: position 16,386,414 of record JAODKN010000039.1, on the reverse strand, counting down.
TCTGGCACTGAGGTGTGCCCCCCCCCGGCAGAAAGGTGAAAGGGTAGCAGAGCTGTTTGCGGTCCATCTGTGGGTCCTGCCAAAGATATCCGGGCGATACCAACAGCAGAAAGCATCATGAGATGGGAATCCAGTCAGGATTCGGAGAATAGGCAGTGATGGAATCTAGATGCGATGGCTGAAATGATAAGCGACCACAGACAGACACACGCTGTGCTCAAGTTTCTGCGTCCAGTACATCCGCATATGTGAGAGTCATCATCTTTTGGTGCTTCTGTGCAGTAAACGGTTACTAACAGACTGTCAGTGTCATCAGATTGCAGAAGCGCTGTTGAATGTTCAGTCTGCACCGACGTTTCCTGTTTTCTGCGAGAGCTGACGCACACTCACTTAAACACGCGCTGGCTGGACGCGTGTGTTCCTGACCCCCGGATTGGAGCGTCGGTGGGTCTAGAGTAGGTCCACTCTGGTATGGATGGGCTTAATGTGTTTAAGATGCGAGTGGCGTTAGCCCACTGTGGGTGAGTTATTACTGGTTTTGCTCTGCTATGCCGGGCCCAAGGATTGCTGAGTGTTATTGCACTCTGCCAAATGACCATCTCCCCCCCCCTTCCTTCCAGAGGTGCCCCTTATTTGCTACTGTCCTTACATGGCTTTGCTAGTTGGTTGATGGAATGTTTATATACAGGCAGAGAGATCTGGGATTGTCTATGCTTGTCAAGGTCTGCGATAAGGATATCAGATTGGTCACATGACCAGATGTGTGGTTGTGCACAGCTGAAGGTCCAGCAGACAAAAAGGAAAAAAAAATGTGTGGTGGGAACCAGAGGTGGACATTTCAGGTCCAGAAAGTAAAAATCCTGAACAGGATTTTGTTTCAACCAAACCAGTTGCGTACTATGTAACTGGGGTTCTTTATGTTCAACTAATAGGTTGAAACAAAATCCTGAAATGCCCGTCTCTGGTGGGAGCCCCAAAACAGTGTGCTGTTGTGGATGGGGAAAGTGACCGGGCAGGATGGGCGCGTGGCGTTGATCTCTCCCACATTTTAGGCCTTAGGCATGGAGAGAAATTGTTTGTATGAGCTGTTTTGCTGATAGTCTAGGATGTGTGGTTTATTTTCGACTCGTAACCTGAGTGTGGATCACAGATGTCAGGGTTACAGGTGCTATGTCTCGAACCCGGCGAGAGGAGAATACTCTGCTGAGGTTTGGAGGGGCATGAGGAGGATGAGAATCTGGGTTGGAGGTGAGGAGATGACATCTGTTGTGAAAGGAGGAAGTCTTGCTTTGATCCTGTACTGCAATACCCATTCCTGTTCAGAATTGTTCGTTTTAGGGAGCCCAGAAAAGTATATAAACTCGCTGTTGTCTTTGTTCGGTATGCCACCTCTTTGGGATGGGACATTGTGTTACTCTTCTGTATGCTTCTGAACTGCTTTGCTTATTAAACTTTATCTTATGAAGTCTCATGGTCATTATTTGTCGTCCGATTAGAGAAGAACTTGGGGAGAGTCAATCTATTAATTTGTCCTTCCACACAGGTCCCCACTGCAACACAGCTGCAGTCCTCTCTCTCTCTTTCTCTTCCTCTGTCCCTTTATCTGTGAAGCTATCAGTTCCATTAACTCTTGGCATGCGGGGTGAAAGCTTGGAGGCCAAAAATGAATTTTCAAGAATGGGCCAGTTCAGTCCCAAACCGAAGTGGAATTTTGAAATCTAAACTTGGACTGACTCCAGATTTAGGATGATAGAAATCGAAAGATAACTCCACACCTCATAAAGCGTATGAAAGCCTTGTTCAGTTTGGATAACATCTTACGGTGCCGATTTATTTAAAAAAATTGAGTCATTTTCATAACTTTCTTAAATCCTGTTATGAGAATCTCGTTGTATATTAGCCCAGAGGCAAACTGCATCAGAGTCTGTTTAATACCCAGCAACTGTTTATCAGTTCTTTAGTCTGTAATGTTACATAAACCTGGATTTAGGAATTCCAGTGTTTTGGTGAAATGCATTCCTTTTATAGCAAGTCCTTATTTGAAATCAGAATTGACTTGAACTGAAATGGCACCTACACACTCGCCGTGTGGTTACTGTGTGTGTGTGTGTCACTTTCTGTTTATCCACTTGGCGGGGAGGGGGGGTCTCCCGCCCCTGGGAATAAGCTGGGGGTGGGAGCTGGAAAGCATCTGTATGGTCTGGCTGGATCTTGGTCAGAGGCTGCTGTGGGTGTGGGAATTCTCCATCCCTGTGCAGCTGTACCTCTTTCAGGATGGGTAATGATGACACCACAGTAATGCAGCACAGCGGTCAAAGCGCGTAGCGAGCGAGCACGTAGCCCGACGCGGTGCCGGGGGGTGGTCGCGGTAATGGGGATGTGGAGAAGCGTGATTCTGGAGTGAGTGCACCTTCCTGGCGTCACGCTCACTGGCCCCCCCCCCCGGAGAAGGCCACACTGGGCCAAAGCACACGCCGCCAGGGCGCCTGCCAAGATCAACAGATTGCGCAGCGGTCCTTCATGCGCGGGGGGGGGGTGTTTTGCTGAGGGTCTGCAGCTGCAGCTATCAAGCCGGCGTTACCCTGAGTGGTTCTGGCGAGGAGCTTCGGTCCCGCATGTTTGGGTTCCGTCACCACCGTCACTCTGCGTGGTTCTGGCGAGGAGCTTCGGTCCCGCATGTTTGGGTTCCGTCAACACCGTCACTCTGTGTGGTTCTGGCAAGGAGCTTTGATTCTGGCGTGTCTGGGTTATGCCACAGACACGCTGAAGTGTCACTTGAGTGCCTCAGTCGCATTGCTGCCTTCACTCTGGGAGCTGGGGGCTCTCAAGGAACCCCCCCCCCATTTTGTTTTCATAAGTGTTTAAGTCCCCCCAGGCCTGTTATTCTCTGGCCTGTTATTCTCTGATCTCCTTCTATTTATTAATACTCGTTGTTTGTTTTGTATTCAGACTTTCAGTATTTCTAAACAGAATGATTAGGCAAAACCATTTTTTTTTTGTTTTTGTTGTTCTGTTCTTTTATTTTGTTTTCTTCCCCCTTTTTATTTCCCTTTCCCTTTAAAGTATGTTGTTCCTTTTTGTTATTCTCACTCGTGCATGTCCTGCTGTCTGTTTATAGTGCTTCCCTCTGGCCCACGGCGATCGTCAAATGCTCCAATCCCGTCTCCCTCTTTAAACACCCTCGTTAAATTTTAGTGATTCATCAGTGGGGCGAGCGCCTTCGTTGCTGCTTTACTGCTGTCCTCACCTCCCCCCCCCCCCCCACGGATGACAACCGAGGGCGTGTTCCGCTGGGAGTGACTAGCTCCTCTGAAATTCCCCTCCTGGCGAGCAGAAAGCCTGGGTGTCACAACAACACATATACATCTGCGCAAGTGCTAGTTTGTTTATGTCTTAAGGCGTTTTATATATATTTAAAAAGCATGTTGTACACCATGTGGTAATTAGCGCATTTTTTTTTTCTCTCTCAAATTTTGGTTTTTGTTCCCTGGGCTTGTGAGCAACAGTGATGTAATGCAATAAAACGAAAGTGAAACCAGCCGGCAGCCGCCCAGACACACTGAAACGGGCCGCTGTCAACGTCCCGAAACCGGCGCTGCTTCCACTGCCCCCGGGGCGGCTCGGCGGCGTCCATGCGCGCGGGATTCGCTGAAGATAGTCATGTGTCTGCTCACGTGCACCATGTTCCGCCTCCCTGTCTCCATGGTGATGGCGAGCGGGTGTGACTCACCTGGATCAAGCTGATTTTAATGGCTTACTGGAGAGTCAGCATAAGCTGTTGCGCCTTAGTTGGTTTATTTATATATATTTATTTATTTTATTTTTTTTTAAGCATCAGCTTCAGATTTTGTAGGAAATTTAATAAATATGTTCCTTGGCCGTAGTGCAAATGAGAAGTAGTAGGGTATATACGTCAGTCAGTGAGTAAGTGTGTGCGCGTGCGTATGTCTTAAAATCAATCAATAACAATAACCAATAACAATTAAAGTCATACATAAAATATCATGACATTTTAAGACACAGACTTTGAGATGACATGCACAAAGTGATGCTGGGGTTAGCTTGTGCAAATGTGGTACGTAAGTTTGGCATAGAAAGCAGGATGAGCAATAAATAGATTTACATTCACAGTTACGAGTCCAGAGTTGTTAGTCCTTTTCACTGACCCTTAGCCTGCATAATGTTTTATGAGTATCATATATTTTAGGTTAACGGTCTGTCTTAAAGGTACAGCAGGAGCCCCCCAAGGTTGCAAGTCTGTGGCATTAACCGCTGCTATTCTCTGGCCATATAAAAAACATATATAAGAAAAGGGTGCCCTGGGTGATACTGTGGAAATCTATGGTAATCCATTCCCTCAGCTGCACAGACTTATGGCAGCGAGTTTCTCTCCATGTTCAGATGACACCAATGCTGTGCTGTTTGTATAGATTTGCCTTGGGGGGGGTGGGTCACAACTGTCACCTGATTGGCTGCTTTCCCAGCAGCATAGATGTTCAGCCACCGCTCTCTCCATCTGGGAGCGGTGCTGGCTCACTCTCCCCATGTAGCCTACGTGTGCCGGCCCTCGTGAATTATCGCTGGTGTGCTGATGGGAGGAGGCGGGGCGCCGGGAGCGGGATGTTCTGCGTCTTTTTATATATTTTATATATATTTTTTTCCCCGCGTGAGATCGCGAGGAGGTGGCGCAGCCTCGCTTGCCTTTTTGATGTGCGGTCACGCGGAACACCCGGGCCCGCAGTGTGTGCTCGACCTTGGCGGGGTGCGGGCCGGGCACCGGCGCCACCTGCAGGCCAGCGTCGGCGAGAGCAGGGAGTCTTTCAGGTGGGGGGGGTGGCAGATGAAAGGTGGCTTTAGGAGAGTGCCTGCCCCCCTCCCGCGGAGTAATAAATAATAAATACGGCGGGGAGGAGAGCAGAGGATGAGATGAGACCAGGGAGGAGGAATCATGACATAGCCATTACCTCATCCTGCGTCGCGGTCTCCGCTCCACGGCTCCCCCTGCCCGTCCCGCGCGGTAACGTCTCGCCGTGACCCCCACTGCCTCTCACACACACACACACACACACACACGCGCAAAGCAAGGCTGCAGAGCGTGCACCGCGGTGAGGTGAAGATCGAGATGAGATTGTAGAGCACTAGTATACACACAGTGCGCAATGAACAGTAAACAGGTGACGAATTAAAAAGTACATGGCATGCAAGAGAATATCAGAACTAAAATAAGGAAATACTGAAATAAAAATAATAAAAACAGTAATAGCGATCCAGTCTCATTGGTGTTTAGCTCCATGATTATTACTACTACTACTACTACTACTACTAATGATGATGATGATGATAATGTAGTAGTAGTAATAATAATAATAATAATAATGATAATAATAATAATAACAATGATAATAATAATATGATGATGATGATGATGATGATGATTAAGTAATAATAAATAATTATTAATGGTATTTGCAAAAAACGATTGCTGGGAGTGGGCAGAAGCACGTTCTAAGGGGGCGCCGTAGAGCCCTATGACTGGACACCTTCAAGGTCACGGCAGGCTGGAGTGGTTGCAGGTAGCCGTGTGTGGAGCTTGGTGTGAGACACTTAATGTGAGACCACTCACGTCAGTGGCAGTGAGCCGCTGTGGCGTAACAGCTTCGTCTCCTCTCGTCCATGCAGGTCAACCTGAACGACTCCCACAACCAGATGGTGGTGCACTGGGCCGGGGAGAGGAGCAATGTTATCGTGGCACTGGCCCGGGACAGCGCCGGCGCCTCCGGGCCCAAGATGAGCGCGGTGGGTTCTTTCAGGAGTGGCGTGAACCTGCATTTCTCTTAACTGAAGCTAACAGATTCACTTGAAAGAGTGCAGATAATTTTTAAGACTGCAGGATAAAGCATTTTTTACTGTGACAGAAATGTTCGTTTAATTAAAACGTCAATGTGGCTTCACCAGCAGAGGACAGTTTTATTTTGTGAACCAGTTAAACATGTGTCATCTAGTTGAAACCGCTCCATTCTGAGTGAAACCCCTCTCTGCTTAGTCCTGTGAAGCCTACCATCGGTTTTAATCTCCATCATGTTAACACTAGCACAAAATTCTAATTTTGTGTGGGAGATCAGATAAGCAAAGAATAAATAGGTGAAGGATCTGTACTGTATAAACCAGCTTCTGTGAATTGTAAACATTGGACAACTGTTTGTTATCAAGTAAACAGTTCTCCTCAACTGCAAACCTATCTAATTTTGAAAACAAATCGAGATTCCTGCATGCTTAAACTCCTGTCTGGGCGAGTCACTGCCAGGAAGTTCACGTCCCTACTGAGGTCGTGCCTCTTGTTATCCACCCTCCGCCTCTAGCTAAATAAATCATGCCTATTGGGTTCTCAGTGTTCCGCGACCTGGAGACTGTCAGCACTTTGCCGCACGGCCCCTGTGTCTCCAGGGACATGACGCTGAAATCCCTGTGGAGCGGATTTGTGGGCGAAACTGGCCGTCAGATACATCACCTATGTTACCAGTTTGGCTAGAAACAAGAGGCCTTCAAAGGCCTTGCAGTGAACTTGAAATTTTGTTCACTTAATTAATGCATAAGTTCAGTCGTCCAGTGGTCCTCTGAAGCTCTTGGTATAGTGGTGGGTCCTGAAGCAATTCCAAAGAAGGTATTAAGGGTTTTGGCTTGGAGGTTTAGACCTTACCGTTTATCACTTTCCCTTTCGCAGGTGTATGTGTCCTATGACTACGGAACCACCTTTTCCCTCATCTCGGACCGGTTCCAGCTGACCGGCACCACGACGGGCAGCAAGCAGGCAATCAGTCAGTTCTACCACAGCCCGGTTGATAACAAAAGGGTAGGGGGCTCCGCCTGGTCAGGTCTCCACCTGCACGAGCTGTTTACTGTTGTGTACTTTTGTCTGTGGTCCTATATATTACATTGTGGGGACCACTTTCTTGGGAAACAGAAACTCATCTTTCTAAAAATTTGTGACTGCACAAAAAATAACACGAAAATGACAAAAGTCTTGTATTTTGTTTGATTTCTTACGGTTAAGGTTAGGGATTGGTCGGGGTTAAGGTTGCCATTGGGATTAGGGTTTTGCCCTCTGAAATGAATGGACAGTTCCGTCAAATATGTGAATATAAATGTGTGTATGTGTGTTTTACCTCCAACATGTATTGGTAATTTTTGTTCATCTAGTGCTTCTACGCTGCAGAAATGCAGTTTAGTTTCAGTGACTTGACTTGACATAGACTGCCATGGGGAGCTAGCTAGCAACAGCTAGTCCCGGGAAATAGACCTGCTTCCCAAGGATGTTGCTACCTGCTATGATTATATGTATAATAGGCTTGTGAATCTATATCAGTGGTCACCAACATGTTGACCACAAGCTACCGGTAGCCCCCAGGGAGCCAATGATTATCTCGTATAGCACTTATTAAAAATTGGAGCAGTAGTTAAATTCCGATTTGCAATTTGCTTCTACACATGTATTTGGTTTTGTCTCGGACGATGAGTGCAGTGATGTCACTACAGAGTGGGCATATAAGCAGAATTCCTGGTCTATATATGAACCCAGCCCTCTGCATGACTGGTCTAGGGTCTGTTTCTCAAAGGCTTCCCTGTCATGGCTCTATGATCCTTCTGGGAATCCCCTTGCTGTTTGGTGGTTAGTTAGCTGTGCCTGTCGTCCGCTTATGAAGCTCGTCAAGCACTTGTTTGCTTCTGATAAACAAATGACAAGATCTTTCTTTGCTCTGCTGTTTTTAAATGCCGTACAGAACACACAAACACCTTCCATGAGTGACTAAACCACAAACCTTAATGGGCCCCAGGAGTGTAGCTTGAAACCTTGGGTGTGACTCTTCAGTCTGCTGCCTTTTTTCCCCCATTTGTGATTGTTTGGCCTGTCCAACTCCATCAGCCTTTGATCGATCTGGCAGCACCTCCACAAATCTCTGCTGGTTCTATCAGAAGGGGTGGGAGGATTTTCTGTGTTTGTGAAAGACAAAAACAGTCAGGAGAAGATTTGCTTAAATATGCTTAATGAATTACCGGTAAATTGATAGCAGTGTCATGGTTTCGGTTTTCATAGCTGAGTATCTTTTTAATTCCCCCGTTTGTCAATGTGGCGGTAGGCCTCCTTGTGGGGCACATGGCGATTTATGCTCCCTGATCCTCCTTGCCACCTCCTGCTCACTTGTTTACTTACTCTTTCAGGCTTTAGGAAAATGAGAAGAGAGAATGTCTCACCGTATAAGTTGTTTGGGGGCTTTTGTTTGTTTGTTTGCTTCTTTGTCTGAGCTCTGGAACGTCAGCCGGGGTTCTAGTTCTCCACAGCCTTCTAAGAAAGCAAAGCCTTCCTGTGTGTCTGTGCCAAACGGTGCTTCAGTGCCTTTTCCTCCTCACAGTACCTCTTCGCCGACACCACGAATGGCTTCCTGTGGAACACGTTTGACTTCTGCAAGACTGTCCAAGCCTTCTCCGTGCCCTTCAAGCCCACCGATCTGCTGCTGCACAGCACAATCCCTAGCCTGGTGCTTGGCTATGACAGCCTGCACCCCAATAAGCAGGTCGGTGACCCCGGCCGGCTCAGCCTGGCCCCCCTCACGGCCCTGCGATGGCCGAAGTCACCCCGTTACGGATGTCACCTCTTAATGACCCCATGTTTTCGTTATCCATTATCTACACTAGGGGAAGACGGTTCATTTCAGGACATAACTTGCACATTAATGCCATCCTCCCCACCCCCTTAATCGCTGTGAGAGATCAGACTGGCTCCGATTTGTCAAGCATTGTTGTAGCACTTCATGATTTGCCACTCATTTTCTGTGAATGTATTGGAAGCAACAAACATCTGGAAACATTCTTAGCCATTTGATGATATCTGACCCCCCCCCCCCCATATTACAGTTGTGGAAGTCAGATGACTTTGGAGAGACCTGGGTGCTGATCCAGGAACATGTGAAGTCTTACTTCTGGTAAGATTTCTGCTCTGCTCTGTTCCTCACATCTCTGCTCCTTTATGAGAGTCTTTTTTGCGTCTCTAAGGGCCAGGTGAGGTGGGGGTATTGGTGCTAGTAACCTGTTTGTCTGGTTTGTCTTATTTACACTACATGACTTTTACAGTCGTTAGATCACTACTGTTCAAAGTACACAACTTGTCGGCTTGTAATCAGGAGTGCTGAAGTCGTTGGGGTCACACACCACTAATAGAACTTTCAGGAAACAATATCATATACCTTGGGTCTTGGGCATATAAAAATAAGAACAGTTTCAGTTTCTAAACAAATGGAACCTTTTTTTGCACCTTTTTAACACCTTTTTAAACTCGCCACTGGGGTCTTACCTCACCCCGTGTCTTGTGCTCTCATTGGCTGTAGCACATTGCCGCACACTGCCAGCTGCAACACTTTTCACACCTACAGGATTTGGAGTCGCCGGCAAAATCTCGATATTTAGCATGCCAGATATCCGCATCTGTGCCTGCGTCATTGGACAATTCACACGTAGCGATCGCACGCCGATCGCACGCCGATTTGCCTCTGATCTGGGGACTTTGTTGGTGATCTCCAAATTAATATCGTGTAGTGGGTACTCGGCTTTAGTCCACTTGTGTTGCTGCATGTATTTGCAAAGACATGCACTTACAAGAGAATGCTGTAGTCATCCTTGGGGGGGCCTGTTTCTCACATGCCACACAGAGTAACGGCAGGAAAGGGGGTATCCTGCTGGGTCCTAATCTAGGGTCTCAGCATGCACAAATATATCTTTCACTCATCGGTGGGCTAGGGGACTGCAGGTGCTGGGGTGGGGGTTGGGATTTGTAAAGTGACGAAGTGTCCCGAGTCTGCGCTCCGAACCCAGGCCCTCTTTTCTGATTGTGGTCTCTTTTTTTTTTTTCTTTCTTTCTTTAAATTCCTTTCATTCGGCTCACGGTGGATTCTGTGCTAATCTCCCAATTTACATCACAGCTTCCCCACCTCCTGATTAATCAGACCAATTTTGCCCAGAAGAGAAGGACAATCACCCTTTTCCCCCTGACTAGTTATTGGCCACCTAATCCTTCGCAGGGCATTCCTCGCACTCACTGTTGCTGTTTACTGTTGCCTATTATTTATTTTTATGGTCTATTAAAGTATATGAACATTTTTGTTGTCTAAATGTGTTTTGTTGGGGATTAATAGTCTGTCTTTCTCTCTATGGATTTCCCCTCATAGCCCCCTGTGTGTGGGATGGATGCTGTTTAGCCCCCCCCCAAGACTCCTTAAGATGTGCCCACATTGTTCCGATTTGCTGTGTCACTCTCGTGTACGTGCCTAACCCCCCTGGCGTGTGTGTGTGTGTGTGTGTGTGTGTGTGTGTGTGTCCAGGGGCGTGGAGCCGTACGACCCCCCCACCACTGTGATTGTCCAGAGGCATGAGCCATCCGGCGCCTCCAGCGTCCTCAGCAGCACTGACTTCTTCCAGAGCGAGCAGAACCGCAGTGTGATCATGGACCGCGTGGACAGCTTCCAGCTGCGCGACAAGTACATGTTCGCCACGACGACGCGGGTAAGTCACGTGACCGATCTGCCCGCTTGGCGGCCTGCAAACACCATCCTCCCAGCTAGGGCCGGTGCCTGGCTCAGCGGGTTACCGCGCCGTGCCTGTGACCGAAAGTCGGCGGTTGAAACCCCGGGGTCAGTAGAGCCACCCGAAACCGCAGCATGAAGGGCAGTTCATGATGGGTTCGTTCATCGATTCGCGGGGCCTGATCCCGCACGGAGAGGGTGCAGGGATGGCGTGACATGCCTATCGCCCTGCCGACATGATCGATGGGCAAGTTGCTCACGTATCAGGTGCTGAAGGGGGGGTCAGCATAATCCCAGCCCTGAGAGTTCAGTAATGCACGCCGCTTCATATCTCTTATAAACGACGTAGAAGTGGATTGGATCATAAAGCCCCTCGACTCGGCTCGACTCTCAGGAAAGGCGCTACATAAACGTAAATCGGCTTGAAATTGAGTTGTATGACAGCTCTTAAAATGTGTGGTAAGGACATCATCATATCACTCAGATGTCACTAATAATTATCAAGTACTATTGAACTGTGTTAAAGAGGGGAGCGGGATATATCTACACATTCCACATAAATCGCCAGCACATCTAACTTATCATTAATGATTCGTTACATGCAGCTTCGCTAGACGAGTGTTTGTCTTGTAAGCTTCTAGGCTTGCTGTGAGGATGGATGGGTGTAGTGTTGTCACGGTACCAAAATTTCAGTATTCGGTACCAATACCAGTGAAAATCCACGGTTCTCTGTACCAATTTCGGTACCAAAGCAAAACACAAAAACATGAATTGAACAACAAGCTATTTTTATTAATAACAAACAACAATCAAACAAACATGACTGAATAACACACTCTTCTTATTTATAAACGTAAACATTTGTATAAATTAAACAAAATATGCCATGACTGAACAATACTTTAATATAAAGGACTATAATATACAAACTATACAGGACTGTATTTGACTGGACTTTTATTTAATCAAACTGCGCAAACCATATTTCATAACCTATAGAACTGCCTTTCTGATGGACCGATTTTAAAGATACAAACATTAACCATACATTTGTTCTCTAACACACATATTTTGGCTACACAGGTCATTTAAAAGCCTCTGGTGTGTAAAAATAGTCCGCTATTATGTCCTGTTTTAAACGCTATAGGAGCATTAAATAGTTAACAAAGAAACTTTATTCTGATACTCGCGTTAGCATTAGCCGCGCTTATGCTAACGATTAACTAAGCAAATGGCAATGGTTATTGCAATCCGACATTCAAATAAATATAGGGTATATTTTTTTATAAAATTATAAAATTAAAACTTACCTGCTTGAATCCCTTCATTAAATCTGGGTGATGGTCTTTGAGGTGTTTTATAAGGTTCGATGTACTTCCTCCTTTTGACGTAAAACTTCGATGACACCGCTTGCAAATGGGTTTCTGGTGATAAATGCAGCAAAAAGCAAATACTTCCACACGTGGCTCTTTCCTCCTTTCTTTTCGACGAGCGGATTCAGAGCCGCCTCATCGGCAGCACCGCCGGTCGCCATATCTCTGTGCTTTTACGCAACTGCACAATACGCACCTATCGGATAGCGCAGCAAGAACCGGGTCGATAGGGTGCTCGGTACCACCAGTACTTCAGAAAACCTGGGACCGTAACATTTAAATTTTTTAGTACCGACTTGGTACCGAAGTACCGGGTCTTTTGACAACACTAGATGGATGGATGGATGGATGGATGGATGGATCCCCACTCTGGACCTACATATGAGGTTTGAGCCTTGGTGACCCCCCCACGCACCACTTTTTGATTATGGCATATTGAGCCAATAATAGCAGGTACAGCATGTACCCAGTCCTAAGGTGGGGGGGGGCACTGTCATCATGAGGTCACTGTCCAGCCACAGCTTAGCCGCATCGCGTGTTGGGGGCCGCACCACGGGTGCCCAGTGCTGCTTGGCGGGCGCTCAGACCGCAGCGAGTCTGCAGCGGAGTCACGTGCCGCCTGGGAGTCACGCGAGTGCCAGATGGGCTGCCCGTGTGGCGTGAGCCGGGGTCCAGCGGGCCCGTCTAGCCCAGCCCTCACGGGCAGATGGCGCCCCAACCTTGCAGATCACTGCTGAGAGTGTGACACAGTTCTGCATGCATGTGTTCACGTGTCCCGCTAAACAGCACTTCAAACTGACACCTGTTGATCTGTGAACTTATTTTAATTAATGCTTTTTTTTGCCTCCGAAAGCACTCTGTGAGAACTATTTTTTTGTAGTTCTTTTCCCTTCATATTAAAATACAGAAACTATTCTGTTTGATGAGAATTGTTGGCGCCAGGCTTTATACTCCTGGAAATTGGGTCAGCGCTGGGAGCTGTTGTGTGTGTGTGTGTGTGTGTGCGTATGTGCCTGTGTGTGCGCGCGCGCGTGTGATTGTTCTTTGTTCCAGGTAGTGGCTCTGAAGGTCCTGTGCTGTCCGTGCCGGAGAATATAATGCCAGCCGGCACAGGAGAGGCCGGGGCAGGAGGCCTAAGCGCGGCAAAGGGTGACCAGCTCCCTCACTCTTCTTACTGTTTTTATCGTAGTTTGTGGCGGGCATTTTGGGCATTTTTCCAAACCTCAGCCAGTCACTCCTGGAGCAGCTGGATGTGCAGCCAGCAGGTGGCGCTCTTCCCTTGAGACTCCCCCCCGACTCTGCAGCTCAATGGCTGCCGACCCTAAAAAGCACCGCATGACTGAACCAGCAGGGATGTTTCGGACTGAGCGGCTCCCCCGCACCCCACCAGCCCGGTTAAACCTCGCATCCGTCTCTTCGCTCGGCTAATAGGATTACCATTAATGAATATCACAAACCTGCACAGACAACGAGGGGCTACTGAGACTAATTAACGCGGGGGGGGGGGGGGGGGGGGGGGGGGGGGGGGGGGGGGGGGGGGGGGGGGGGGGGGGGGGGGGGGGGGGGGG
>JAODKN010000039.1:16346774-16372844 GCA_026774425.1 Petrocephalus zakoni | reverse complement strand
CCCCCCCCCCTGCGCAGAGGATATCTGGGTTAATGCGCAGCTGTGCCGCTCATTCTGATGCTGGAGCTCCGCCCCCTCCCCGCCACTGGAGACGTCCTTTTTGAGGACGGTGCTGCCTCGGTGCCGCCGTGCCCCGGGCTTTTCCAGTACGAGGGCTTTGATGGCAAAGCAGCAAATTGAATGTGAATTTCATTTAATTTCTGGACCAAACCCTGGCGGCGGCTTTTCGGGCCCCTGTTTCCCCGCGCCTCTGAACTGTGCCGGCTTTTGGAAGCCATCCGTCTTTCCTTTGTGTCCTGTGAGCTCCCCCCCGAAGTCTGTGAGGACTCTGTGCGGCTCAGCGGGTTGGAACACGACGCCCGTGATCAGATTCTATCCCGAGCATCGACAGAGTGGTTTCACCCCCATTTTCTCTGAGGACTGGCTGATCCTGCTCTCACTTGTACGATGCTTTGGATAAAGAATTCATAATTGTGAATTGTAATTGAGAGTTTGAGTGCACGGGCGTAAAGGAGCTGCATTTCTGCTAAGGCTGCAATATCCAGTATGTGCGCTTTTGACAAATGACAGACTGGCGGACTGACCTGCTCCTGTACTCAGGACTGCTGGCCACTGCCCCCCTGCTACTCGTTTGGGCCCCTCCCAGAACACTTCCACCCTTTTCTTTGTGTTCTTTCAGTAGCTAGTGGCTTAGGCCTGTCTCCCTGTGATCAGATGGTTGCAGGTTTGACTCCCATTTTGCAGAATAGTCACATGCCCTTTAGGCCCTTGGCCCCTTCATCACTCCCCCCAAAAGATCAAATCTTTATCATCATTGATCATCATCAAACCTGGAAGCACGGGTATTTACACCGCACCCATTAGTCTGCCCCTTTCTCCTGGCAGCATTTCCGGAATTCGACTCCGGCATATTCGCCCAGCAGCCGAGCCTTAAACTCCATGTGCCAACCAGATAGCTTTGGCTTTTTTCCGACCGAGGCTGTGGATCTTTAGGCTGCGCCCTCCTTGCCTTGAAGCAACACGGGGAGCTGTTTTACCCATACGGCAAATTTGCCGCACCCGACAGTGCCCCTCTAAAGTAATAAAATGAAACGCCGCAGCAGCAGCGGCTCCGACAGGCCAGACCGCAGCTGAACCACGGAGGCCAACCACAGTGCTGATTGGGTGTGGCGGATCGGGCCCCCCCAAAGCTTCTCTTTGCCGGGACAGCTTCCCCCAAACTGCCCGACTTTGGCAGACGCTCAGAGCCGCCCCATGAAAACAGATGTGAACGGAGCGGCGACCCCAACGAGCTCTGGTACTCCGAGGCTCCAATGCCCAGCAGAAGGAAGCCTGGATTGTTGGGGTTTAAAGCAGGTGGTCCGACACTGGGGTTGGGCCTTCAAGGAAGCCTTTGTCCCTGCTCTGTTTGTGTTTTCCATTGGGTCTTAGACTTGATGTCATTGTGTCATCTTCAGTCGCACCTCCTAGATAATAATCTAGGACCGTTTGTTAGCCACAGCAGGCATTTTTCTGTGCCAAGCTAGCTGCTGTTCGCTTTGATGAAGGTCCCATACCCACCCACGCTCTGCAGCGAGTTGAAGTCATTTCCACATCCTGTAAGGCTGTAAGCAGTGCAGGATAACCCTGGCTGATTGGCCCTCGTTAAGCGACGAAGAGAAGGTGGATTGGCCAAGAGAGTCGTCCTGTGCTAGACTGTATTTCCTGGAGATTCCCCAGCTGCTGGCTGGAATTCCTTCAGAATTTTGTTCCGACCCTAAAAGTAACACGGTTATCACAGGCAATGTAATGTGGACAATATGGCAGAATTACTAGGATTTGCTGTGAAAAATGCGACTCAGCTTAATGCCATCGACTCGTTCAGGATCCCCCTTGGTCTTCTTCAGGACCAGCACTTCCTCCATCAGCCTGATAGATTGATGCAGTGGGGGGTTGGTAATGTGTGAGGTGGGGGGACATAATGTTTGGGGAAATGGGAACATGTGGCACGAGACGGGACCTTTGTTCTTTGTGTCATGCCAGTTTTTGAAATGTGTGGTGAATTAGTAGCATTGTTCAAAGCTCGGGTTAGTCCGGCTTTAGGAGTAGCTGGTTGGAGCGTCCTGTTTTAAGGAGGCACCTGGACTGTGTGTTTGCACGTCTGTCTGTCTGCAGTATAAATTGGGGCATGGCGCCTCCTCCCTTATTTCTGCGTGCCTGCTGGTTTTGTATTGGATGCATAGCTGTGAGCCAACATCTCTCCATGTACCAGTGCAGCTGGAGCTCTTGCCCAGCGTTTCTGCTGCCGCTTCGGTTAGATTTCCTTATTAAAGGAAAACGCTTTGACATGTACGCCGTTTTTTTTTTATTTTATTATTTTTGAAAGGTCACGGTTGTCACTTCTAAAGCCGACGAGGGGATGTTGCTCGAGCCGTGAGGCCGCCTTGTGCCTGATCTCTTGAGGAAGCCAAGGCCGGCTCTGAGAGCTCTGAGACTGCTTACTAGAACAGGCCTCTCTGCCAACAGGCTCGCCCGGCCCAGGGCGATGCTCTGCACAGGATGTCTTAGCTCGAGAGTCTTTTGAAATGTGGAGCTTCACCTGAATATAATCAGTTTTGTTCCCCAGTCTATGGATCTGTAGTCATTCCTGAATTGGTCTAATTGCTGGAGAATTTCTTAGGTTTTTTTTTTTTTGTCTCATTCTACATTCAGACTCAACCTGCTGCTAACGTAGAACATAAATCAGGTGTCTTGTCTGCCTTCTTGTGTAAAGCTGTTGGCAGCACTGGGATGATGTTCCTCAGATGGTGGTGAGGGCTGTGATGATAGTGGCTTTTTGATGTGCTTTGGGGGGTTTATCAGGGCAGGGCTTCTTCTGACACTCTGAGCCGTGGTTGCGTTCCCCCTAGACGCTGCTGGGGAGCCAGGAGCCGTCCTCTGTCCAGCTTTGGGTCTCCTACAACCGTCAGCCCATGAGGGCAGCCCAGTTCAACACCCGCCACCCGATCACGGTGAGTACCCACAATGCAATGGGAGAGAACATCGCCAGGGTTGGTCTGAAAAGTTGCGCAGTTAAGCTGACTGCCACATTGGTTAAATGGAGTACTCTGTTTAATGTCACCTGTCGATCTAATCTTCATCATAACAGGTCCATACATCTGAATTTCCCCTTATGAAGAAAGCAGAAGTAGAGTGTAATTAAGTAGTGGATTACCTTTAGAAATGATTTGGCTCTGGTTTCAGTTCCCACTTACAGTAGCGTGGCTGTTGGCAGCACAGCCTGAGAGGTAACACAGGCCTCTCGATGGTTATCCGTGAGGTAATGCTGCACCTAGTGCTTGCTCTCTCCCTTACGGCTGATAAATCCCACATCCCGACCTGGACAGGAGTACTACGTCGCAGACTCCTCGGAGGACCAGGTGTTCGTGTGCGTGAACCACCGGGACAACGTCACCCATCTGTACATCTCTGACACGCTGGGCCTCTCCTTCTCTCTCTCGCTGGAGAACGTTCTGTATTACAGTCCTGATGGCACTGGCAGCAACACGCTCATCAGGTTAGTCTTGGGCCTTGGGGTGAATGGTCTAAACCAGGGGTTCTGAAGGCCAAATTCCATCTGTAACACGAAGCCAAAGTCTAGTACATCCAGGGGAAGAATATTCTAACTGGGAGGGTGGTCCTCTGATAATCGGGAGTCCGGAATCAGATGTATTTCAGTCCGGAAGAGGATAGTCTTGCAGTTACTGACCAATGGCTTGGTCCCAACATCAATGACTAGGACAGCAGTTTCACAAATGAAAGTAAAGACCTTGAGTGTGATGGCGATGTTAATGGACACAGAGACTGTTCTTCTGATGAGATGAAGAAGTTTATTGCTTGGGTGTCAGTGGAGACAAGGGCTGAATATGATTGGGACTGATGAACGTGATCAGACTTTTTCAGATGTTGGTAACTGACGTTGACGTTTCTAAGGGGTGACATTGGTGGGGATGCTAACATTAGTGGATCGCGGCGATAATGCGAAAGAGTGTGGCGGTAATGAATAAGAACAGTGAGGAAAATATTAACGATGACTAAGGTAACAACTGAATATTTTGTCATGGGTGAGTGTGATCCGGCTGATGTGTCAATTACCTCCCACCTGTCAGTGGATTACCAGCGCGCTGAAAGTGGTATGCACAGCCAGGACTGCACTTGTCGGACTCCAGCGACCTCAGTACCACCACCTGAACCTCCTCTGATCCAGTCTCAAGTTTGCTCGATATTGTAGGTGTCATCACAAATGGATATGAGACCATGCATAAGACTGAGATGAATCACCAGCCAGGATCATCCTCCATTTCCTATAATCTTACAGATTGCAAAAATGAATTCAACCCACATGAGTGATGGTGTTTTCAACCCTGTTGGGTAAGGCACCTTCATCAAAAGCTACAGCAGCTAGCCTGGCGCCGTGATGCTCAATGAATCGTCTAGAAGAGTATTGTCTAAACCTCAGTATTGGAAATTGGCATCTTCCCCCTAGCAATCAATCAATAACAATCAATAAAACAACTGTCACTAGGGTGGATTTAGTCAAGACTCTGGGAGCCGGCATCACCAGCTTCCTGAAATGGGAAAAGCACATGGCCGCTTTCCGCTAGGACTCAAGGTTACCCAGCCCATTGTGTCACAGTCCTGTGGAGACATTCAGAAGCATCTGCACATCCTCTGTAGCCGTCCGCCCGCTCTAAGTGTGCCATCGTCCTTGCTGCTGAGAAGGTTATGGCTGGCCCATCTCCCCTACCCCCCCCAACCCCCGTTGAACATCTGCACAATTATAGGGACGACACGAGTAATGAGACTCCTCAGTGGCCCCTCCTACTCAGGTCACGGTTTGTTCCAAAAACTCTCTTCTGGGAAATATCCCAGGGCTCCGTGGCACAGCTCTAAAATGCCAGTATGAAAACGAAATATTCATAATAGTAAGTAATAGCACTATTATACTAAAAGAACTCCACTGACAGGCAAATAAAAGCATTGCACAATACATATGTCAATTCCTGCAGATGCTTTAGGAGAACTCTTGTGTTATATCATCTGACATTGCATGTGAAAATAACAGTAATCATCAAAAAATGCAGTAATCATTAGTGTATGTGTGTGCATAAAAGGATCAATGCAAGTGTAAGACGTGTGATAAGTCCAGTGTTTTTCTAGAGTAACGTTCAGCTATCCAGTGTTGCTGGATACCCAAGCTTTTGCTTCATATGCAAAGTACTTGGTGATAAACAAAAATCAGAGATTTTGCTTCAACCAACCAGTTGAGCATAAAGAGTCACAGTACTCAACAGTACTCAGAGTACTCAACTGGTTGGGTGAAACCAAATCTTGGTCTGGACTTTTACTCTCTTGACCTAAACTAGTGGACAACCACCTAACCCCCCCGCCTCCCCCGGGCACAGGTACTTCGCCAATGAACCCTTCGCTGACCTGCACCGCGTGGAAGGCCTGCGCGGTGTCTACATCGCCACGCTGATCAACGGCTCGCTCAGCGAGGACAACATGCGCTCGGTTATCACCTTCGACAAGGGGGGCACCTGGGAGCTGCTGCAGCCCCCCAGCACCGACAGCCTGGGTGGCACCCTTGACTGCCAGGTAATACTGCTGGAGATGCCTCCTGCTGGAATGAAAGCGAATAGAACAGTGATGCTTAAAGTATCTTCATACGTCTGTCCCAATTTGCTCCCCGTGTAAGACACGTGTAGATGTCAGAGAGCGAGCTTTGGGGTCGCAGCACAGTGTCAGCCAGCGTGCAGTGCCGTGGGGCAGTCAGGGGTTAAAGGGCACTGCTCAACAGCCCAATGGTGGGGGGGGCCTGTCTATTATCATGTAGCTTTTAAGAGTGATTAGTCTGTGTTTTTGAGGTTTTATTTCACCACTGACTGTGTAGCTCCTCCAACTGCTAGAGGTGGGTAATCCAGGTCCAAAGAGTAAAAATCCAGACTAGGATCTTGTTTCAACCAACCAGTTGAGTATTAAGAGTCTCAGTCACAGAGTGCAAAACTAGCTGATTGAAACGAAATCCTGGTCTGGACTGATACGCTTTGGACCTGGATTACCCACCTCTGACCTCCGCTTTCACACCCCCCCAGCTCTCCAAGGGCTGCTCGCTGCATCTCGCCCAGCGCTGGAGCCAGCTACTCAACGTCCAGCTGCGAAGGATGCCCATCCTGTCCAAGGAGTCTGCCCCAGGCTTCATCATGGCCACAGGTGGGTGGGTCCTACCACCTTTGTCATACTGCGTAGTTATTTCTGTCTGATTTGTTTTTGTTTTGCGTGTGAGTGCTCTGCCGTGACATTGGCCCTCGTTTGCCCCCTCCCCCTTCACTCGAGGCCGAGGCATGAGCCCATAGGGCTTGACAGCAGATCATTGTAGAACAGCCTTCTGCACAAAAGCAGCCCCGGTTGAACCAGAGCCACGAGTCCGACGTCGCCGGTTCTCATTCTGATCTTTTGCGGCTCGTGTCGGCATGGCATTTAGAGCGGCTCTAGAATGCAGGCAAGCCACATAGCTGCAGAACCAAACCCATGACGGTGGTGCCGTGTTCCCGCGGTCCCCATCGCTGTCACTTTAATCACGTTACGCCACGCCAATGGCATTCAGTGAGAGAACCCGTCCGCAGGAATGTGTACGGGTTGGACTGTAATCCAGAGAACATGTTTTCACTTAAAACTGCTTGCCAACCCACAGCAGTGGGGGGCGGGATTTTTTCAAGGGGGGGGTGATCTCGGGTCATGGTGTAGCCCAGTGCATTGCCGGAGGTATAATGCAGACCTGTCAACATCTTCCCCAAATGTCTCCTGAGGCGCGCTCATCATAGTCATTATTGGTTGTTTGTTTGTTGGTTTTAGAGAGCACTCTTTCGGGTCTCGATGCTTAATTGGACGATCATTAGATAAGACAGGAGGTTTGTCGTCCTCTTGTTATCTTGGTAACACAGGCGATGTAATTAGGAGTTTCCTTTATTCACATAGTAATTAGCATGCAACCCCCCCCATCCGTCCCCCAAGACACTCATGTTCTGCTGTTCCGGGGCCAGCAGCCAGCCTCATGTGTCTGGTATCGCATCAAATGCTTCTTTGCGTTATTTCCGGTTTACTCCACCCTAAGCTCGTATTTCCCGGCTCCAGGCCCCTCGCTTTCTGTGAAGGAGTTAATCTCGTTTGCGTCTTATCTGTAAAGGGCAGTCCTGCATCTGAGTTATCGCCTCTGATGCATCGACCTTCCGCCCCCCAACCCCCCCCCCCCACATGAGTTTGGTTGATTTCCCGGAGCCGAGCGTGGATTTGTACCAGTGCAGCATCCCCGTAGGGGATTGGTGGCTGCCTGCCTAACTGCAGGCACACAGAGCCTCTCAACAGAAGGTAAACAAATATCCACCAGCTGGTGGTGAAATGGCGTCAAGATATGCCTTGGCTCCAGGGGGCGCTGTTGCATAGCGTGTTCATTGTGACGATTAGGGTCGTGACCCCCCCTCCCCCCTGCCCTTCTCTTTCACAGGATCTGTGGGGCGCAGCCTGGCCAATAAGCCTAATGTGTACATGTCAAGCAGCGCTGGGGTCCGTTGGAGGGAGGTGAGTCACTGATCTAGGACCTACATTTTTGTTGTTGCAGTGCATTGTGGGAGATGAAGGAAAGCAGGTCATTAGATGTATGTGAACCCGTGGTGGTGATGTCTCACGGTGGATATTGGTAACCTCTGAGTGGGAAGTACAGCTATTAGGATATTATGCTACGGTACACTTTATAGTTATGTTAAGTTAGATCTAAGATCTTACTAGTCCTGTATTTGCACACCGTGTGTATCTATTTTAAAAGCATTTGTTCTGCAATTAGTGTGTCTGCTGCTCTTAAGTTTTCTTCTCCTCTGTCTCTTCCTCTTTATAAAATTGTCTCTGGGAGAAACGCACACAAATTCCAATGTACTTGTACTGTCTTGTACCTGTGCAAATGGCAATAAAGATATCTGTCTGTCTATCTGTCTGTCTGTCATCTGTCCATCTTATTCGTCTTATTGCTCGAACCATCCATCCAGTAATGGTCCTTTCTGGGGACCAGATTTTTAGCAGTGGGCTTGTATGTGTTCTAGGCCCTGGCTGGTCCACACTTCTACACCTGGGGAGACCATGGTGGGATTCTCATGGCTATCGCCCAAGGTGGCCCCACCACGGAGCTGAAGTGAGTCTGCCCCCCCATGACATGAATCACCTGTGCTGTGCGTATAGAGAAACCAGGCTGACTGGTGTGCTGAGCTATACCGTGCCATGTCATGCCAAGGTGTCTCACGCGTGTGCACGTCATGCCGAGGTGTCTCACGTGTGTGCGCGTCATGGCGCATCTGTCTGTCAACCAGGTTCAGCACCAATGAGGGCGAGACATGGACACCTTTCCAGTTCTCCTCCAGGGAGGTGTACGTGTACCAGCTGCTGACGGAGCCCGGGGAGAAGAGCACTGTCTTCACCATCTTTGGCTCCTATGCCGACCAGGGCCACAGCTGGCTGATCCTGCAGGTCAACGCCAGCGAGGTCCTGGGTGAGGAGTGGGCTGGGCCTTCTTCCTCTGCTGACTTGGTGTTCATACTGTATACCTCCCTGGGGTCAGCAGTGTCAGTGGGATAGAAATTAAATGTAATTGTGGTGATTCAGTGCTTGGCACTAGTGCTTCACACCTGTGGAAACAAGGGTCCAGTCTTTGTGTACAGTTTTAATGTTCTTCCCTATGGTGAATTAGAGCTGCAAGATTCTCTCGAGGTGTCAATGGTGTGTCAGACCTGCGAATGGTTGGTGCCCCATCCTGGGTTATTCCCTGCCTTACGGCCATAGTTTCCAGGATAGGCTCTGGGCCTCCACGGCCTTGTATAGGACCTTGTCTGTTTCGCACTATATCTGTTAGTCTGTGCACTATGTTCTAGGTGCTGCATGCACCAGAATTTCTGATTAGGGTCAAAAATGCCCATCTTAGTGTGAATAAATGGATGAATGAAGAGTTTCCTCTGGGGAACCTAGATTCTCCACTATTTCTATGGTACTACTGTATCATTGTGGTAGCCTCAGTAATGTGTGTGTTAGTGCTGTTTCACTGTGGTGGCTGCAGTACCTGTGCTGTGCTATTGGTGACGCATGTGGCTCTTGTGTCATTGTGATAGCTCCAACGCCCGCATGTAAATCCCCGGGCAGTACTATGGTAGCCTCAGTATTGGTGAACACATCTGGTTCCTGGTGTCATTGTGGTAGCCTCGGTACAAGTGTATGTTTGCGCAGGGGTGCCGTGCACGGAGGCGGACTATAAGCGCTGGTCGCCGTCGGACGAGAGGGGCAACGGGTGCCTGCTGGGCCGCAAGCTGCTCTTCAAGCGGCGCACTCCGCACGCCACCTGCTTCAACGGCGAGGACTTCGACCGACCAATCACAGTGACCAACTGCTCCTGCACGCGGCAAGACTACGAATGGTGAGAGGGGCCCGCCTCTCCCCGGCAGGCCGACCCTGCCTCCCCTCTAGGTCTGCGACATCCATCACCGATCTGACAGCACTTAGCTAATGACCACCCGTCACCCGACGGAAAATGGATTTTATTAGCCTGCCGACCACATTGATTTCGGTTCTAGATACATACGAGAGAGATTTATTCCTATTTTGAAATAAAAAAACCCATCATTACAGTCAAGTGTATAATGAGAGGAGATGATTATGATACAGTTCAGTTTATTTTTATGTAGCGTTTTTCACAACAGAGTCGCCCTAAGGCACTTGACTAGAGTGTGTGGCGATCCATTCCTACATCATTTATACGAAATGGTGCGTGATGGAGAGATGGAAAGAGTGAAAGCCAGAAGGCTATGCATTTAATTTTTCAGCCACTTTTGCAAGCCCTCTTTTCTGATTTGGGTCGCTTTTGCTGCGTTTCCTTTTGATACAGATTAATTTTTTTAATTCCAGTTGTGCTTGACATTTATTAGTATTTATGTTATAGTTTAGTTATACTGATTAATTCTAATATGACTTTTCTTTTTACTCTTTGCTTCTTATTTTTTATTTGTTGCATATGTTTGTTGCGGTGAATTGTTAATATTTTTAGTATATGTAAAGCACTTTGTGACAGCAATAGGCTGTCTGTAAATGTGCTATATAAATAAACTGGAACTTTGAAGTAATCATTTTGCTCTAATAAATGGTCCTGCTCAGAATGAGTGAAAAAATGCGCCGTTTTTCCCGTCATTTTGTAGAAGCCAATGAGAGACTTGCCGATCATATTTTCTTGACTCGATACCTATAGGCTTTTCAAGCAGCGCAATCATCTTGGATGATGGGATCCAGCTAAACTAATCCGTTCTTGAAATGTGTTCAAGCAACCGACTTAACCGGATGATTTAACTGATCCAAGATGAGGCTTCTGATCTTGGATTACTTAAGCTACGTACAGAGAATACCCCCCTGTTCTAAGGTTCTGTTTTCTTTCCCTCCATAAAATACTTCTGACTTCCTCCATTTCAGTGACTATGGGTACAAACTGAGTGAAGACCTGTTCCTGGAAGTGTGCGTCCCTGATCCCGAGTTCTCTGGCCGGCTAGACGTCCCACCTGTGCCCTGCCCCGTGGGCACCACATACCGTCACAGCAAGGGGTGAGGAGATTGGGCACTTAGCAGGGCACCTCCACATAGCCGGGCCCTAGGGCTCTAACTCTTAACCATCAGGGCGACAGAAAGTGAAACAAAGGAGAACAATGTAAGAAATACTCCATGGTTCCAGGCGCAGAGTGCTTTTGGGAGATTCTGCAGCAGTGCCTACAACAGACAGCACTGACCACTACTAGCAAACGACAAAATGCTGCGATTTTCCTGCAGGGCAATGGTGTCACTGCTCTTCCGAGTTCCACACACTTGCAGAATCTCTTCCAAGGAAGGCCGAACTTCTTATTTTGACTCAGGATCCTGTATAGGACACTGCATGTTTGTATGTTTTGATCCATTGCTGTGGCTTTATGGCAAGGGTCTTACTGCCCCCTAGTGGCAGAGAGAGAGAAAATTGAGTACTTCAGGAATGGTGAACAATTGATTTTGTGCGGATGTAGAAGTCAAATTGTGCGCAACTATGTGCGTGCATTTTGTTTCAGGTACAGGAAGGTGTCTGGGGACAGCTGTCATGGAGGTGATGTGGAAGCCAGGCTGGATGGAGAGATGCTGCCTTGTCCCGTGGGAGGTGAGGTTGACTTGGGACCACCTGTTGATGTTTGGCGACTGAGGGTCTTTGACTGACTGAGTCTTATTTGTCCCCCTACTTGCCCCAGAGAGTAACGAGTTCATCTTGTACGCCGTTCGGAGCTCCATCCATCGCTACGACCTAGCCAGCGGCACCGACCAGCCCCTCCCGCTGTCAGGCCTGCGGGAGGCCGTGGCCCTGGACTTTGACTATGAGCAGAACTGCCTGTACTGGGCCGACATTGCGCTGGACACCATCCAGGTGCGGCCCGCTGCTGCCCACTTCTTGTTGATGCATAAGTAGCCGTACCTGGATCATTCCGCATTTCCAGCACGGTGGTCAGTTGTAACCCCTTTTTGACGCCCCCCCCTACGCCCCTTTGCAGAGGTTGTGCCTAAACGGAAGCTCGGGACAGGAGGTCATTGTGAGAAGGGGCCTGCTGAACGTGGAGGCGTTGGCCTTCGACCCCGTCAGCCGGCTGCTCTTCTGGGTGGATGCCGGCGCACAGAAGATTGAGGTGGGTGGGGTGGGGGTGGGGGGGGAGACGAGTGCTCGGGGTGAGAGGGAGGGGGCCAGAAGGGAGAGTGAAAAAGCATCCGATCCACAGTAAGAAAATACCACAGCATGGAGCAATAAATGACATTTGGTTGTCTCCCCCCACCCCCACCTCAGGTGGCCAACTCTGATGGGGACCTCCGTCACACCCTGTTTAACTCCTCCGTGCTGGAGCACCCCAGAGCCCTGGCACTGCTGCCTGGGGAATGGTATGGTAGCTCCCCCCCCCCCCCAGGGATGAACATCTTTGCCTTTTAATGTTGATGTAGCCTCAGTATATGACTCAGTAGAAGCACGTTCTCCCCACCTGCGCCCTCAGTTTCAGCAGCCTGTCCCAGCTTGTTCAGAACAGAGGAGCAGGAGAATGAAGTCCTTAGGGGCTCGACTGTTGTTCATTTTAGGATGCATTCTAATTACTAACTGATCAGCACCCAGCTTAATGCAGTTGGCATGGAAACTCCTTAAATGTATGTGTGTTTGTGTGCGTGTGTTGTGGGTCCAGCCTCATGTTCTGGACCGACTGGGGGGACCGTGCGGCCGGCGTGTACCGTGCCTGGATGGACGGCACCAACGTGTCCTGCATTGTGTCCGAGGGAGTGCGCTGGCCCAACGGGATCGCCACCGACGAGCACTGGCTGTACTGGACAGAGGCGTTCGGGGACCGCATAGAGCGGGCCGACTTCCTGGGCGCCCAGCGCACCGTGCTCATGGAGGGCCTGCCGCACCCCTATGCCATCGCCGTCTTCAAGGTACCAGGGGGAGGCTCTCAGGATCCCAGGGCCTCCAGCTGGGGAAAGCTGGATGATAAAACGGGTCAGAGAGTTCAAGAATATAGTTAAACCAGGTGACAGGATATTTGGGAACAAGGCAATAGCCAATAGATTGATTAAAGCTTTTTTGCCGTTGATAAGATGGATGGATCGATATATGGATGATAGTTGGATGGATGGATAGATTTTCTACCTCAAAGGAAATTGCAGGTTTACAGCAGCTCAGTGCATACTTTTTACACAGTCAGAAACATTTCCACAGTAACAATAAACAATAACAGTTCAAAGAATGTCAGGGAAAGTATTGTGAGGAATTTCAGAATCAGATTCATGTTTATTGGTCAAGTATTTTGACACACACAAGGAATTTGGTTCTGGCAGCTGGTATTTCTCTAACAATACAGACAAAAATAAAATAAAAAAATTGGTATAAACCAGTATGTTCCTGGGCTGGGGACCCAAGGGGGGGGCACGTGTTTGTTCTGGTCATGCAACAAAACACCTCCAGGGCTTGAGGAGTCTGGTAACTGGACCTATTGTGTTCAAGCTGGGCTGAGGCTGACGTGCCCCTTTGCAGAACGACATCTACTGGGACGATTGGTCCCGTATGGGCATCTTCAAGGCGTCCAAGTCTGGCGCGCTGGACAGCGAGCTGTTGGTGGGCCGGCTGACTGGTGTGATGGACCTCAAGATCTTCTACAGGGGCAAGACCAAAGGTCAGGATGCTGGGTCTAAGTGGGTGGTGGGGTGGGGGGGTTAGTCATACATCCCTCATTGGAGGTGGGAGAAGGTCAGTGATGCGTGTAGATGTCACCATCTTGTTTATCTCAACCAGCCTTTTGACATTTAATTTGAATGCAAAGGGACGTCGCTTTACAAAAATGAATGGCCCAGGGGGCGCTGATGGGTGAACTCCACCTTCTCCCTTGACCTCTGACACCCCAGGGCACAACGCTTGTGCCGACCAGCCCTGCAGCCTGCTCTGCCTTCCGCGTCCTGGGCACCGCCATACCTGCATCTGCCCAGAGGGGGCGCCCACCAAGCAGCTGCCCTCGGGGGAGTTGCAGTGCCAGTGTCCGGTCGGGTACCACCTCCTGAACAACACCTGCGTCAAGACAGGTGAGGCGCAGCGGAATGGGCTGCCGGGGGCCTCTCCGCCGCACTGCCGGGGTCGTTGTCGGCCCGTCCGCTCGTAACGCTGCGTCTCCACGTGCCCCCCGTCACCCAGAACGCACGTGCCTCCCCAATCAGTACCGCTGCTCCAACGGGAAGTGCATCAGCAGTATCTGGAAGTGCGACAGCGACAACGACTGCGGCGACATGAGCGACGAGCAGGAGTGCCGTGAGTGCAGCCCCCCCCACGCCTCTATAAACAGGCAACTGATAGGAGGAGCGAGTAGCTTGTGATCAGTACCATGTTGTCATTCCCTTTGTGAATATGGATTCTCTGAACGCCGTGTGGTGTCCCCCCCCCACCCCCCAGCCACCACCGTGTGTGACCCCGCTGTGCAGTTCCGCTGCGTTGCCTCTGGGTCCTGCATCCCGTTGGCCTTCAAGTGTGACCATGAAGATGACTGCGGTGACAATAGCGATGAAGAGCACTGTGGTGAGTGCGTGCCTAGGTGTGATTGGATGGTGATCTGGCCGGGCTTTGTGTAAGTGCGTCTGATTGGACGGTGAGCTGACCTATTACCTGTGCTGGGCCTAACTGCACCCCTGTCTGTGCTGACAGAGAGTCACCAGTGCCGTGCCGGGGAGTTCACGTGTGCGCGTGGAGTTTGCATCCGCGAGGCCTGGCGCTGTGATGGGGACAATGACTGCAGAGACTGGTCAGATGAAACCAACTGCACAGGTCAGGGTGGGAAGGCGGGAGGGCGGCCATGATGTTGGAGCCCTGAGAAGCCGTTACCCTTCATATTTACTTCCTTTAATCAATAGTAAACAAGCACATTTCCAAAACTCACTCAGTCCGTGTTTTTGTTGTTATATGATGAGGAAGTTTAGGTCACAGGTGTCTCATCTCAATGTTAGTGCTGGGAATCAGAACTCACTCCACATGTAAAGTCCACATGTAGTCCAATTTTTAGTAAATTTGCCAAAACTCCACAGACATGGTATTTACTAATGGGTGAAATCTGCTCTTCAGTGGGTCCCTGTTGCTACTGGTGATTGTAAGGAAGGTTATTCATTAAATTTGCCAGAACTTGCCAATCCTGTAGAAATTTTCTTGAAATCCTGTAGAACGAGGGAATTTTGAAAGTTTGCTCATCTATTTTAACTTCCTGTTTCTTGTGTCATGTGGTTGTTTGTCTGTTTGAAATAAATGATATTGCTGTAAATGGCTGCCTGATTGTTGGCCACAGTGCCGTCTTGGTAGTCTGCTCCTGGTAGCTAGAGCACGGCTGTGCCCGTGGTTCTTTATGTCCATTGGGCTCGGAGTGCGCAGTCCAGTGCAGGTGTGTCTAACTGTGATCACCACCCCCCCCTCCAGTGGGTCACCACACCTGTGAATCCAGCAGTTTCCAGTGCCACACGGGCCACTGTATCCCCCAGCGCTGGGTGTGTGACGGAGATGACGACTGCCAGGACGGCTCTGACGAGGAGCTCTCACGCTGCAGTCAGTCTCACCCGCCGATTCTAGCCCCCACCCTCCCCGCCACCCCCAATCTGAGACACGTGGCAGACCAGTCGTGGCTGTCTTTAAGTCACCTCTGTTGCTTTGTCGTTCTCCGTAGGGGGCACTCACTGCAATGGCTTCCTGTGCTCCAATGGTACCTGCCTGCCCTCCAGCTCTCACTGCAATGGCGTGGAGGACTGCCCAGGGGGCGCTGATGAGCAACATTGCGGTCAGTCCCCCTCTCATGCTTGGACTGTCATATATGATGCTGTTGTCTGTGACCTGGACTGGGGAGACCTAAGGTGTCCTTATGTAGGAACATTCATCTAACCCCCACCCCCCCCCCACAGACCCACTCTGCACACGCTACATGGAGTTTGTCTGCAGGAACCGCGCCCAGTGTCTGTTCCAGTCTCTCGTGTGCGATGGCGTCCGGCACTGTGCCGATGGCTCAGATGAGGATGCCACCTACGCCGGCTGCTGTGAGTCATCCGTGGGGGGGCGAGGGGGCGGGGGCGGCTGTTACTGACACACAGGCACCAAGGGCCTTGTCTGTCGCTTACATCCCAGACCACTTTCAGTTTAAGTCTGTAATTATGTAAGTATTGTCCACCCATACTTACAGTTATTACGTGTTCATGTCACACATTTAGCAGATGCTTAGCAAAGCGACGTACAAGTGAAGCAAATAGCTAGGCTGAGCTTCCAAAGCATGCCCAGGTACCAGTGTAAGAGGTACTGGAGCAGCAGCTTCTAACAAAGCAGGAAGCTAATAAGACTATTACAGTGCTTTGTCCATGCTACTTTGTGCCTGTTGTTGGGAACTTTCAGGCCAGTTTCCTGCTCACATGCACTTCCCAGTGTCAAGTGACATGACAGACGGCGTTATTTGATTTGATCCGCTTGTTTGTGGCTTTGCTTTGTGGCCTTGTGTCCGGATGTCCCGGTGTCAGGCACATCCTGGCTGCGGGCAGGCTGTCTTTGTGCTGAGGTGCAGCGCAGCTCTCAGTGTCATTCTGTCTCCTCCCGTGCCGCCGGGTTTATCTCGCCCATCTGTCAGCGGGCGTCCCACACTGAAAACCCCTGGATCTCTCTGTGCTCCCTGCAGCCACTCGGCCCGAGTTCGAGCGCACCTGCGATGCCTACAGCTTCCAGTGTGCCAACGGGGCATGCGTCAGCCTCGAGTGGAAATGCGACGGCATGGACGACTGCGAGGACTACTCCGACGAGGCCAACTGCGGTGAGCCCGCTCTGACTTGCGCTTTCATTCCCATAATGCACCACTGCTGTCTGCATGTGCCCTGGCTGGCTGCTCTATTCGTGTCTTTTCTTTTTTAAGCTGCGTGTCGCATTTTCGTCTCAGGTTCTGCCACCGACGTTCCCGGCTGCTCCCGCTACTTCCAGTTCGAGTGCCGCAACAGTCGTTGCGTTCCCAGCTGGTGGAAGTGCGACGGCGAGAACGACTGCGGCGACTGGTCCGACGAGGACGGCTGCATGGGTAACGAACTAGCTAATGTCATTTTAACGCTAACCTCACCAGTGACATCCCTGACCACTTCACAGCATACCTAACCCATTGGCAGGGGTGTGTACAGGGGCGGGGTCACAGGGACACTGGCTCCAGCTGAAAGCTGATTGGCCCTATCCTCTGTCACTCACTCATATCAGTAACTAATAATTAGGTTGACCCCTCTTATGACCCTGCCCATTGGGGTGCTGAGCCAGTTTAGCTGGTTGTCAGACAGACCTTACCGTAAAAGTTTAGGGGTGTATTATTCTCCCCTTTTTACTTGCCCCGCCCCTCTAGGAGGACTCACCCCACGTCCCACCACGCCTGGGTCCCTGTCCTGTTCCCCTAACCACTTCCATTGTGGCTCGGGGGCCTGTATCGTCAACACATGGGTATGCGACGGCTACGCCGACTGTCCGGATGGCAGCGACGAGGTCGGGTGTCACACAGGTGAGGCCAAAGATCCCCGTGTCACCAGCGGGTCCTCCCTCAGCTTTTGCCCCAAGCTGTCTGGCTCCCAAAATGTCTACGTATGCAAAATGTCATTTCTACTCACGTTATTTGCGATTGACTGCTAGTACAACACCAAGATCCCTTCCAGGGACTTAAACCCCGAGGTTCCATGACTTGTGTTACAATATATGCTTTGAAACGTGCCGTATATGTGGAATGCACTTTGGCAGTCAAAGAATGTTTCAAGCTCTTTATCGTGGCAGTTTTCGTTATAAGACGCTGCTGAAAACCTTGCGTGGCTTTAGTGATTTGTCAGCTTGAGATACAGTGCAGTACCTCATGTAGTCGTTATTACTGTAATAATGTAACGCATTATCATTGCTATTTACCTACAAATTCGCCTGGAAACGGTGTGCTGCAGGACAGTGCATGGCCTTCAGCCCCATTCTGCCACTGGGCTGGGTTCTGGTTCCCATTGTGTGTGGCTGAGTGATGGTGACAGCGGGCGATGACGTCCCAGCCTTCCAAGCCTCCTTTGTTCCCATCTCTCTCCGGCCGCCGCAGTGTCTGCTGGTATGTTGCATGGCCTGTTCCATTCTGTGTGTCCCCCTGCAGGCTCCAACAGTACCACGGCGCCCGTGCCCACCCAGGCACCCGTGCGGCCTCGTCCCACAGGCCGCTGCGGTAAGGGCCAGTTCTCGTGCCTCCGCCCCCCCACCTGTATCCCGGACTGGCAGCGATGCGACGGGCGGCAGCACTGTCAGGATGGCTCTGACGAGATCTCGTGTCGTAAGTGCCGCCATGATCGTGCCACAGGCATTCATCTCCTGAGGGCAATAACTCAGAAAGTATATGGTGGATCTCTTTCAAACTTTGCATGTGTGAAGATCTGGGACTGATGAAACTTTGAGACAGATCACACCAAAATTGAAGTAGCGCCACATGGCCGTAGCAAAGGGAAGGGTAGCCGCAGATCCTCGTCTCGTTAATGGGACCGCTCAAAACGTACATGAGGGATTTTCCGCGAACTACACAGGGCCATTTGGGGAATGTATTTTTTGTCGTTCCACTGGCTCCTCGTTACAAATTGGGTATGCTGGGATGGTCAGTCTCTCTTTGCCTCTCTCACCCAGCCACCCACAGCCCCCTGACGTGCATAAACGGCACGCTTTGCGCCGATGGCGAGGCGTGCCTGCTGGCCAGCGAGAGGTGCGACGGCTTCATCGACTGCTCCGACCAAAGCGACGAGGATAACTGCTCGCGTAAGTGCTGTGCTCTGCTCATTTCTGCGCTTAAGTTGGGCAAGCAAATGAAGCTCGTATATTTGGAATGCAATGCCTAAAGTACTACAAGTCCCAGAATGCTATATTGTTCACCAGGGGCACATACTGGGTGCTGATTGGCCCCCAGAGAGCCCCCTTCCCTATCTCTCACCGATTCACTACATATAAGGTTGTTAAGGTTGGCCCCTTTGTTTGAATTATTGCAGCTCAGATTATGAATTAGTTTCCAGAGGATTCCTTGGTAATTATGACTCCTGGTTGCATCAGCCTGTAGAAAGCTTTGATGTAGCAGGCGGACACTGTAATTATTAAACAAGGGACAAGGAGGAACATTAAAGGGACACGCTCCATGTCTTCAATGCCCCCCACCCCCTACCCCCTACCCCCCACAGCTGACACCCGGGTCTATAAGGTCCAGAACCTGCAGTGGAGCTCCAACTCCTCCGGCGTGGTCACGCTCACCTGGTCCCGGCCCAAAAACATGCCACCATCCTCGTGCTACTACCTGGTCCACTATAGGTACGGAGGTGCTGGATGCTGATTGGCTGGCCCTTGCCTGTGGGCGGAAGCCTTTCTGTGCAGATGCTGCTTTGACATGACTGCGAGTCAGGTGTTATAGGGCTGACAAAATCCGAGCAGATATGTGATATTTAGTGAGTAACTGCTTGAAGCTAAATATATGAGTAAGAGTACATATTGCTTTTTTCCTTTTAATCTGTGACTCAGATACTGTCATCTTGCGCTGTAGTCTGTTGTGTGTACGCCTGTCTGCGTATCTGTGTGTGGATGGTCATTGACGCATTCCTCTTCGCGCCCCCTCCAGGCTGGTGGGGGTGCAGTTCTGGATCACGGTGGAGACCCATAGCAATAAGAGCAGCTACGCCCTGACAGTGCTGAAACCGGACTCTACCTACCAGGCCAAGGTGCAGGTGCAGTGCCTCAGTAAGATGCATCGGAGCAGCGAGGTTCTGACGCTGCGTACGCCAGAAGGACGTGAGTGCCACTACCCACGTCCCACCTGCCCGCCCATTCATGCTGTAAACCATTGTTTTTCAACCCAGTCCTCTAGGACCCCCAGGCAGTCCGTATTTTTGCTTCCTCCCAGCTCACAGCCAATGAAAAAGACTGGGATGTGCCGGGACCTTGGTGGGAGCTAAAATGTGGACCGTCTTGGGGTCCCCGAGGACCGGGTAGAGAAACACTGCATTGTAAACCTATGGGACACACCATGCTACATTCACCCTTTGAGTCGTGTCTTGTGCTCTGCCCGTCTGTGTGGTTTGGTTCTGACTGCCGGCTTTCTGCAGTGCCCGATCCACCCCGGGACCTCCAGCTGTCCTGTGACCTCAGCAAGGGGGGCACAGTGCTGTGCTCCTGGCAGCCTCCAGATCAAGCTCACGGGCTCATCCGGGAGTATATCGTGAGTGGGCCGTCCCATGGGGTGCCAGTTCTCGTCCGGCCTTCAAGGACGGGGTCATTTTCAATGTTCACATTAGCTCTCTAGGTGGGAGAATAGTGATCGTGTTTAATGTTAAAAAATAAATAAATCATCAAAATCTTTGACGTTTTAACAACTTCTTGAAGGGCATTTTAATGTACCTCTGCACGCTTGCCAAATGCTGGCTTGTCACCACTACTGTGTGTGTGTGTGTGTGTGTGTGTGTGTGTGTGTGTGTGTGTATACCCGTGCATGTTCGCCCTCCTGTCCACCAGGTGGAGTACAGCGCAAGAGGCACTGTGGAGTGGACCTCCCAACTCAGCACCAGTACTCACACCGAGGTCGGGGGTCTGCAGCCCAGCGCCCTCTACAGTTTCCGGGTATGTTACTGCAGGACCAGTGGGAGTGTACAGCAGGGTCAGTGCGAACAGATGGCAGGTCATAGAAAGTGCTCATGGTTGCACTAGAAGGGTTTTAGTTGCCAGGAACTGGCTAGTGAGTTAGTACTGCTTAGGGGTGAAGTGCAGTTTTTATTGGGTGAGTTAACACTGGGTTGTAGGTTCCAGGTGTTCACGTATGCCTGTGGGTTTGTTTATGATTTGTTCAGGTAGCTGCTGTTACCAGCCGTGGCCCAGGAAGCTGGTCCGATGTCAAATCCATCACACCCCAGAAAGGTAAGGACTTCCTCTTCCTTTAACTGAAGACATGTGGCTCTGCACTGCTGCAGGAGCTACCCAAATCCTGCCACATATGCCATTTCTCTCGCGGCAAACGTGTCAGCGTGTAGCATGTGGCAAGACCCCCCTCTTCTCAGATGCCAGGATTTAGTCAAAGTGCTTGTCTGCGTTTTTTTTTTTTTTTGTCTGTTTGCGTACTTGTCTACATTATGGATGGCCCGTGTACAGAATTCATGTCTTAGTTGGTAAAACGTCTCCCTCTACTGGTAGGACATGGTACACTCATACAGTGTGTCGCTCAAGTTGTTCTTCTGGCAGCAGCGATATGCCAAAAATCCAGCAAAAAGAAGTAACTATAAATTAAATAAGCAAATGGCACTGTCATTTCTAACCTTAGGTGTAGGGAAATTGCTGTCATTGCCTGCATCTACTGCTGTATGCCCTACTGTTGTGTATTTGATGAATGAACTTTGATTTGACTTCCTCTCTGTGTTTCAGCCCTTCCAGAGCCATCTGTTGAAATTGACAGTATCACAAATGACTCAGTCAGTCTCATTGTTGGTTTCGGTCCCCAGTATAAGGTTGGTGCTTCTTGCTGGTGGTCTATGACTGTGTGTGTGTGTGTGTGTGTGTGTGTGTACAAATCCTCAAAAAACGTGACTAGTGAGATTATTTTATCGATCCTCACTACTTAAGACTTATTTTTTTTTAATCTGTGACTGTAATCAAAAAAAATATTGCTTGTGTTTTGTTATCTTAACATTTATGGTTAAGGTCAGGGCTTGGTAGGGGGTTAGGGTGTCATTGTTTGGATTAGGGTGTTTCCCATTGAGAGTCTCCACAAAGCTATGAATATAAACATGAGTGTGTGTCTGTTAGTGTTATATTTTCATTTGAAATCTAGTTTAGTTTTAGGTTCCAGTGTGGTTTTTGTAGTTTTTATTATAGCGATATAGTTCTTTTTAGCTTTTATATATTTTAAGTTCAAATTTGAGTTTATGTGACTTTATAAAGCTGATTTCTGTCTGATCTTTAGTAGAAAATCCAGCATAAATAGACGGTGCATTATGTACAAAAAACAAATTTTATTTATATAGTGCCTTTCAGCAACTCAAGGACACTTTACGGAGGAATGATTAAACATGTCCCTGCTTTTATTGATGGTCATTAAAAATAAACAATTCATTCCTTCAGCTAAAAAGTATTGTAGAAGTGGTTACATTTGTTTTAAATAAAATTTGTTAGATCTCGAAGCAGTACTTATAATTTTTCATTTTGCTTTTATTTTTCTTCTGGTTTTCTTTAATGATAACTCGTGTAGGTTAGCATTACTTGTTTAGGTCTGCCTGTGACCACCCACACAAGTGTCTGGGTGGTATTGAGCGTGATGTCGTGGATAGTATTTTTCAGTAGATTCGGGTATGACTCTTGTGTGATTTTAATCCCCCAACCCCCCCGTCTGCATTGCTCACAGGTCCAGCAGTACATGGTGGTTCTCTACTGGGTGTTTGACGATCATGTGAGGGAGAGCAAAAACGTGACGGCTACGGAGAATAAGCTGAAAGGTACAGCCCCGTCTGCTCAGCTTGGCACTCACCCGGGGGGTGTTACGTGCCCGGAGGGGTGGTGATTCACTGAGGAGCTGTTTGTGTGTCTCCATCCTCAGTGGCCAACCTGACTGCTGGCACCAGCTACGAGCTGGCAGTGTGGGCCCACACCACTGTGGGTGACAGCCCCATGGCCCTGCGTCAGCTGCGGACACAGGGCAGCCAGCCGCTCCCTCCCTTCCTCAAGGCCCGCCCCCTCAACCAGAGCACCGTGGACTGCAGCTGGACTGGCCCCCATGCTGAGGTGGGGGGGATCTGTGTGAACACAGATGTGCGAATGATTGCTCATAAAATGTTTTTATGTCTACTTTTCAAGAGTGAATTAAGGATACGTGCTAATGATCGTTAAAAAACTAAGGAATGTTAAGGAACTGTCAGGTTTGGGGTCACTGGGACGTTCTCTAACTGTCTGTGTGTGTCTGTGTGTGTACACGCGTGTGCGTGCTCAGCTGTACGGCGTGTTCTTTGCCACCTCCTTCCTGGACCTGTACCGCCAACCTCACAGCCTGAGCAGCACCAGCAACAGCTTGACGGTCAGCGTGGACAGTGACGAGCAGTACCTCTTCCTGGTGAGTCCCGCCCCTTTGCATAGGCTCCTCCCATATCCTCTAAAGCCCACCCCTCAGATTCAGGGCCCTCCCCGCTTTCTGAGCAACTGTTCTCTTATCAGTCCAGCAGGGGGCGATTCTAAGATTTTTTTTTTTTTTTTTTTAAGGGGGGGGGTGTGATAATTCAGACAGAAGGGTCAACTGTATCATTAGCCGGTGCTGTGTTGCTGTGTTTTGAATCAATGACTGATGGGGATGGGCCACCTGGAGACCAATCGGCTTTCAGCTGGAGCGGGTCCCTCTGTGACCCTGCCCCCTTATAAGCCCCTGCAATGCAGTCACACATCTACTGGCTACCCTCTCTGCTGGTCCTTCGCTGTGCCACAGTCTGCTGACGCCTGCCTGTGTGTGCATGTGTGTGTACGCGTGTGCGAGACAGGTGCGCGTCATCGCCCCCTACCTGGGCCCTCCCTCCGAATATGCTGTGGTTAGGATGATCCCCAGCGGCAGGCTCCCCCCCCGCAACCTGCACAAGGTGCGCGTGGATCGAACCCAGGCCACGCTGAAATGGCAGCCACCTTACGACCTACCCACCACCCCTCTGGTAAGCACTCCCTACTGGTCACCAAAGGAATGCAATTAGTGTTGATAAATGCAGTTTTAAGGGCTTATTATTTTTATTAGTTTCCGATGATGCTGTTGAGGTCTTTTCTGTGCAGTAATGCAGGTTTTTATTATTTTATTTGTTAAATGCTGTTGCATCAGCTTACATTTTTAACCAACGTAAGTAATCAGTTTAACAAACCCTTACAAAAGTCACGTTTCACATGAATTGATTTTCCCATACCATTTTGTACACCTTATACCAAAAATGTTGTAGTTGTAAGCGCTAAAGAACACATTAAGTAATAATAATAATACATTTTATTTATAACGCACTTTGTATTTCCAGAGAAATCTCAAAGTGCTTCAACGCCATAAAAAACAAATAAACTAACATAGAACATCATTAAAAAAGATAACTTACAGGTGTTACCTTTTTGTGTTAGAGCTTCCGAAAACTCTATGGATCATAGTTATTTTTTGCGGATGTCCAGATTTCCTTAAGTAATTTTTACGTAGACTGAGGTTTGCTTGTTTTTGTCTAGTGTGACCCCTGTCTGACCCCTCCTTGGGCCTTCTCTGACCCCTGTGTGCCCACGCAGACGTACTTGGTGCACGTGAAAGACATGGTGCGTCGGTCGGAGCTGAGCTACAAGCTGACCACGCAGAACAACACCGTGGAGTACGTGCTGCGCGGCCTGGAACCCGGTGGGCGCTACAGCGTCAGTGTGCGCCTCAGCAACATGAGCAAAGAGACCAGCCTGGTGCTCAGCACAGGTAGGCCGGCGGCCCCCTCCTCCTCACCGGGGTAACCTGCTCACTGCCAGCTCAGCCCCGTCTCCACGTCACACCGTCTCCCTCCTCTGTGCCCAGTACCCCTGCCCGCACCAGAGGCGCTGAAGATCCTGGTCGAGAACGATCACGTCTTCCTCCTGTGGAAGAGCCTGGTGCTGAAAGAGAAGAGTTTCAACGAGAGCAGGGTGAGGGTCCTATGTGTGGGCGGGGCCACAGGGACATTGGGCCCAGCCGAAAGGTGATTGGGTCCCGGCCCTCAAATTATTGCATAAATATGATGGCCCCCCTACGCCTCCCACCTTGAATCGCCCCTGTGCAGCTGCCTTTTGCCCCCCCCTCCGCCCGACCTGTTGTAATGTAGACGTGTGTAGCACAGTGGGTGACATTGCTGTGACTCCCAGGGCTACGAGCTGCACGTCTATGACAGCGTAACCAACTCCTCCACCTGCCTGGGCAACACCACAGAGACCTTCTTCCGCATCGGCAGCCTGCTTCCGGGCCACAACTACACCTTCTCCGTGCAGGCGAGATGCCTGCTGAACGGGCAGCTGTGCGGGGAGCCGGCGCTGCTGCTCTATGACATCCTGAGCACAGGTGCGGGCAGCTGCGGCTGCTGTGTCCCCTGAGCAGCACCGCCCCCTACTGGCGGCTTATCTGACAGTGTGACAGTCTGTGACAGAGCTGTAGCACGAACGCTCATCCTGTGTCCACCACGCCTCCCCGTAGCCCCAGACAGCGTGCCATCGCAGGGACGCCACTCGGGTGACGCTGCGGCCGTGGTGGTGCCCATCCTCTTCCTGCTGCTGCTGGCGCTGGGCGGTGGCACGGTGGCACTGTACATGCGCCATCGGCGCCTTCAGCACAGCTTCACGGCCTTCACCAACAGCCACTACAACTCGCGACTGGGCTCAGCCATCTTCTCCTCTGGGGACGAGCTGGGTGAGCCCCCCTAACCACCACCACCACCTTTCTGATCCTCATGAGCCTAACTCTTCAATCTTTACAGCTCTGGCAGTGCATCATGGGAGCTAGTAGTGGTGAAACCGTCCATGATTAATCAGTGACCTGTATGGATCTCTCCTACCCACACGTTAATTGCAGATTAATTGCGATTAGTTTCACCATAATAGTGTGAAATACAGTTTCACGTTCTTCCTTGTAAAATGGGACAGAAGAAGTGCGCTGGACAGAATCGTTATGGTATGTAGGCATTGTGCCATGAGAGCCATATGACAATGCCAGTTGTTCTAAGGGAGAAGGTATCATTATACCCTGTTTTGGACTTTAATTTAACAAAGTATTGAATATTATAATGAATATTTATTATGATTTTATTTAAACAGAAGACACCTCAAATGTTTTCATTTACCATCAACAGAAGTACGTGTTTAATTGTACTTTAATTAAACACGTAATTGTAATTGTTCGTTAAGTTCTTTAAGTAATAATTGGAAAGCAAAGTTAAGGGGTTTAACATTGCACTCCTAGGATTTTTTTTTTTTTTTATATTTTCAATTATTTGAAATCCAGTTAGGATTAGCTAGTTTTAGAGTGTGTGTGTGTATTAGTGTTTATTTAAACATGTATTTCTATTTCATTTTTATACATTGTGCTTTAGGTTTTAGTCATTTTATTTCTAGGGAAAGTAATGGAGCTATTTCTGGTCCAGTCGGTGGTAATTAAAGATAAACAAATCATTTCTTTAACTTAATAGTATTTGACGTGTGATTTTATTTAATTTCATTATGTAATGAAAGCAGTATTTATAGTTTTCATTTAGTCGTAATTTTTTTATTTCTGCTTACGGAATTGGTTTTCTTATAGCTTTAGATTCATTAACGATAATAACCCTGGTGTGACCCCTGCCTCTCTCTCTCTCTCTCTCTCCGTCCCTCTCCCAGGTGACGAGGACGAGGACGCGCCTATGATCAGCGGTTTCTCAGACGATGTTCCCATGGTGATAGCATAATGGGGGGGAGGGAGGGAGTTCCTTCAC
>JAODKN010000039.1:16333502-16346674 GCA_026774425.1 Petrocephalus zakoni | reverse complement strand
CCCCCCCCCCCCCCCCCCCCCCCCCCCCCCCCCCCCCCCCCCCCCCCCCCCCCCCCCCCCCCCCCCCCCCCACACTCCCAACTCTTTGTGAAAACCACACAATTAGATCAGTTTTACTTCTACTGGGGTCTGGAGGTCAAATATATGGCGGTCCGAGTCTCTGTAACATTGAGGAATTTTTTTTACTGGTGTCAAGAGATCTGATTGGCTTGGGAGCGTACCCCCCCGGTCGCACATTAACGCTGCCTGTGTTATTTTTGGGAATCGCCTCCTCCTTTGTCCTAAAGAGGGAAAAAAACGTGCTCAAGCCGTGACTTGACTGCTGAGGATCTGGGATGGGATGAGCCTGGGGGGGGTGGTGGGGGCTGCAAATGAGAATCCTGGCTCGCCGAGCAATCCATGGGAACGGCTTCAACACGATTATTTCCCTGCTGTACCAAGCCCAGCTTCACAGCACCGGGTGTGGAATCCTTCGAGACTGTAACGGCCTTTTTTCGGGAGGAATGCGGAGCCCTCAGAGCGCGGCAGGGACGGCATGTACCCGATAACGCTATGGGCAGCAGCCCCACCCACCGAATGTGCATACAGATCCCCGAACCCGCGTATCTAACACGCCGCCATGAGCCACCTGACCCTGAGTCAGTTTTCCTTGAAAACAAAACAATAATCATTTTCTCATACTCCTTCATTTGTCTGACGGCTTCTGCATTGACTACAGAAGACTTGATTGTAGACAGACCCACAGAAAGAAAGAAAATGAATGAATGATTGAATGAATGAATGAATCTCCAAAATCAAATTAAGGCAATTAAAGATTCATTTCATTCATTTTTTTATTAGCGTTTACTATTATTAATTGATATCGGCCGTCTTTCTTCCCCGGACAGACTACCTGGTCCCGCTGCTTAGCTCAGTGTTCATCGTGGTCTGGATCCTGGTCCTGGTGGCGGCGTTCCTGTGGTGCTTACGGCGACGCCGAAGGAAGCAGGGCAGCCACGGCAGCTCGGCGGGCACGCCGCCGGCCGAGGGCGGGACCACCAACAACGTGCGCGAGCAGCTCAACCAGATCAAGAACCCCATCGAGAAGCACGTGGCGCCCGGCGCCAAGGACTACGGCGGCAAGAACACCATCATCGCCAAAATCAGGACGCAGAACACGAAGGCGGAAGAGGAGGACATGGAGAAGCACCTGCAGCGGGCGCGCTTCGCCAAACAGCCCGTCTACACGCTGGTCGACAGGGAAGACAAGGCCACACCCACCAAGAACCCAAACTGGACAAACAAACAGGACAACAGAAGCTTGGAAACGGCGCACAGCCGGAACCGAATGGAATATATTGTATAGCAGGAACGTGGGGTTGCTATGCAATCGAGCCCCGTTTCACTTTTTTATGGGGGGGGTGGGTGGGATGTCCTTAACAACCACCCCCCTCCCATTTCCCCCCCCCCCCCCCCAGACAAGCTTTCTTCCTCCCACCTTCAGCCATTACTCCCCCCTGCCCCTCACTCCCTCTTCTCCACTCCGCCCCTCCCTCTAGAATTTGTGCCAGTGGGGTACAGCTGCAAGGGTTTAGGATATCGAGAGAAAGCAAATAGAAAGATATTTTTAAATATTCAATGCACTTTTTTGGATGCGCAATAACTTATTTTTTTAATATGTATATCTATATGTGTATATATATATGCATAATATACATATATATGTGTAAGGAAAAGGAAGTGAAGTCGGAAGTGAATCAAACTGTGAAGCATTTGTTGGATAAATTGCCCACGGAAGCTGGGCCTGCAGGTGAGAGTATCGTGTTGGACTGCACAGCTACACCCACCCGCCCGCACGCCCGGAAACACACCGAACACCGTAACTTAGCATACCGCATCGATTGGCCAAAAACAATAGCCGCTGGCAACCGGTTTTGAACACGGCAAAGGTACTTATTCTGAGATCTGC
Source organism: Petrocephalus zakoni (assembly GCA_026774425.1). Taxonomy (NCBI): domain Eukaryota; kingdom Metazoa; phylum Chordata; class Actinopteri; order Osteoglossiformes; family Mormyridae; genus Petrocephalus; species Petrocephalus zakoni. The sequence goes on along the minus strand of JAODKN010000039.1, from coordinate 16,344,726 downwards.
ATATGTGATCTTTCGTGTAATGAGTCGCTTTTGGATGCTGAATACTAGCACGCTCCACAGGACATGATGATAGAGTCATCGAGTGTCAATCACGGTGATGTGTTTATGGCAACCTGCATCTTGAATGTCCTGTTTCATTAAAAAAAAAGCAGAAACTGTAGAATGCTGAGATTTAGTCATGAATCTCCTATAGTGCCCGGGCTGATCCTAAGAATCTGAGGTGAGGTTGGGTGGGGGTCCGGATTCTCGGGCCAGTCCCTTTTAAACTGGTCCACCTCCGCACCCGGGGTTTGTTCTGGTGCGGGAGGTAGCCACAGACGGTCATCTAGGCCTCTGCACTTAACTGGTTCTGGTACTTTTGGGGGCTCTGGCCCTCCCCGGTGAAGAAGGCCTGGGGTGGCGTTTGGGGCACCCGGTTTTGTCGGGGAAGGGTGGGGGGGGGGCTGACATGTGCCAAACTTCTGGATGGGGGAAAAAAGGGAAAAGGGGAAATAAACGGAAGAAGCGAGTATTTCTCTGGGAGTCCTACACCCCGCCCCGTTCCTCTCCGGGGCAGACGGCCTCGTTGATATTGTTGCCGAAGAGCCATTTTAACTGGAAGTGGGATTTTATTTCCCCCTTTGTTTTATTGATTTATTTCATGAATGTATTTTATAAATGTGTGATCTTTGAGATGATGGATCTTTCACTTTGCACCCCTGTCAGGAACGCGCGCACACACACACACACACACACACACACACGCATCCAGTCTGTGTCACACCGTCAGTTTGAGGCAGAGAGCCATACCCACCCCAGCTTTACCCCCCTCCAGTTCAGGTGAGGAGTAGGGTTTACCTCAGGTGGGGGGGGTGATTTTTCCTTAAGCCCTTCTACTCCCCCCCCCAATCTCACTTTCCGTTTGGTTGGAGACCAAGGCCGTGAAATTCCCAAGCCCAGTTTTATATACATACCCCCCCCCCCACGCACCATCATCCGCACATGCACAATATAGCCCATAATGCCCCCTCTGCCTCTCTCGGCATAGTGGCTCTTTTCATTTCTCCTTAATGGGAATTGTAACTGTAGCAGTGGTGAGAGCAATATTATTTTGCTTTAGCAGTGCTGTTGCTTGGTTCATCACAATTTGCCTTTTCTAGAACCCTGAGATTGTATTTATTCCAAGAACCACACACACACACACACAGTCACACGCCTACTCTCCCATTTGCACACAGATGCAGTGCAAACCCAGTTCTAAGCTCACTGTTGAGCAATTCATAGGCTGTAAACATTTGCTATTGTGACAGCAAATACCTTCTGATTTTTTTTTTTTGTCGTCTCAAATGATTAAAGCTTCACTTTATTTTTTTACATTTTCTCACAGAATCGAAATGTTTTAATATTTCTAATGTTCCGAGTGTCAGTGGTTTGTTGTTTTTCTTGTTGTTAAATAGGATTGCTTCACTAAGTTTACTGCACACAATGTGATGCTAACGGGACAATTTAATCTCCCAGCTTAAAAGGTGTCAAGGGAATATGAGTGGTGAGACGGGATGTAGTTGGAGTGTAATACAAAAGCCGCCTATACTTAAATAAACTTGTTAAACTTATGCAGTGTGCTTTTATCTGTGGGTGGGTGGAGGTAGGGGACAAGGCAGGGGCGGGTATGTAGGGAGGTTTCTGGGGAAGTGTTGTGTTTATGCTGCAGAGTCCCTTGTGGGGACTATAGGTTCTGGTGTAGAACATCAGGACTATGCAGCGGTTCATTCTACTTCAGCAAACCTGGGAATATTCTGTAGTGGTAAAAAAAAAAAAACCCGCAGTCTTGGGTTTTTGATTTTTTGGTGAATGTTGGGTCATGTTCCGTGTGTCGTTCTCTGCTCAAGTCCTGGTTCTGTAGGGACCGTAGAACATCCAAGGCTGTAGCCGGGAGTTCCATCAGGAATTGCGCATGCAGCCGGATGCACATGGGAACGCACGCTGCCCGTGGCCTATGCATCCAGCCGGCGTGTTCTGCTTGCCTTCCCCTTGAATCCGAGCAGCGCAACTGAACCGAATGCCGCATTCCTGGCCTGGGAGCGTGTTCCTTCCGATGTGTCTACTGGGAGGACCTCACACAGAGGCAGACACGTGAACAGGGCTGCCTCGGCCCCACGTAGAAAGCAAGATCCATCCAGGGGAAAGTCTCTGATCGGGGGATGGTCGATTACAATCTGCCTTTATTTGGTGGTTCTGTCTCAGATTCTTATTACCTTTTAGAGCAGGGGTGGGCAACCTTATCCGCAAAGGGCCGCTGTGTATGCAGGTTTTCCCTGCAACTCCCTAATTAGATTGGCGTAAGAATTCTCACACCTGGGTTTGAACGGCTGACGGTTTCGGTTATCCCGAAAACCTGCATACACACCAGCCCTTTGCGGATAAGATTGCCCACCCCTGTCCTAGTTCCCTTGATTAAAAACATATGCAGCCACTATTTTTTAATTGTATTGTGGCTTTTCTTTGAAATGCTGCAATCCTTCTAGAGTCCTGGGTGTCATTTGATGCTTGTATGGTCTAAAGGGCCTCATAATCAGTCTGAACTTCATAATCATAAAAATGGGGGTGTACTCACAAGTTACCACTGGGTGGCACTCTTCCATTATGTCCTATTAGTGCCAATCCCAAGCACTTGACATGCATTTGAAAGTCCCTCCATGATTTTGGGGCCTCATACAGGTGGTAAACAGGAAGTTCCCCTGACAGCAACGTAGTGGCATTTATTTGAATGCAACTGGCATGTGATATAATAATAAGTTTCATAACTAGAAAGGAAAAGTTTTATGTGGCAGGGAAAATGTAGGACAAAGGAATTTAATTGATGCTGTTTTATGCATTTGATAATCACTAATGTGTGTTAATGTGACTGTTTTGTTGGCATACCATTAAAAAGGTTTAACTGTTGAAAGCATGGTTGTGTTATTTAAGTTTCTGCACTGAGCGATTTGCTGACAGGCTGACACCAGTGACGTCTACCGAGTTTAAAAACACCTCTATGTAAATGGTGCAGGGTAAAAACTAGGAGACGGGCTCAGTAGCGATGTGTCACGAAGTATTTTTAGGCTGCCCAGAAAACCCGAAGAAAACCTTTCACAGAACGCGTTGTAATAAAGGTAGACAAAGGTGAATTTTGTCATCTGGAAAGTTCAGTGGTTTTGTGGTGTCTTTCGCACAGCCTGTGGACTGCAGAGGCCCGGTCTGCCAACTGCGTCTGCATGTGTGCGGTGTGTGGCTGTGTGGGCTAGGCCTCTCTTGTTTGTGACTGGAAGGTTGCCGGTTTGAATCCCTGGGTTAGCAGACCAATGCCACCATTGGGCCCTTGAGCAAGGCCCTTAACCCTGATCACTCCACGGACTGGCTGACCCTATGCCAGTTCCATGAGGTGGCCTCCAGGGATGCTTGTCCAGCTGTCCTGAAGGAGGTCCCACATGCTGAGCTCTCATTGGCTGCTTTTCCAGCTGTCCTGAAGGAGGTCCCACATATATGCTGAGCTCTCATTGGCTGCTTTTCCAGCTGTCCTGAAGGAGGTTCCACATATATGCTGAGCTCTCATTGGCCACTTTGCTTCCTTCGCTTTCTGATTAGTCTCTGGCACTGATTCATATATAGTGTATTATATATGTATGTATAGGATATATATGTATAGGCCATGGGTGGGCAATCTTATCCGCAAAGGGCCAGTGTGTATGCAGGTTTTCGGGATAACCCTAAGGTCAGCTGTTCAAACCCAGGTGTGAGGAGGACTCAGCAAATCAGTCCTCTAATTAGTGATCTAATTAGGGAGTTATAGCAAAAACCTGCATACACAACGGCCCTTTTGCGGGCGAGACTGCCCACCGCTGGAATAGGCTTATATATATATACACACACAATAGTGTATTATATATATTACATGTAATAGTTCTATATACTGTGATATGAGTGTCTCCAAGGAGAGCAAGCCAGAATGTTCTTGTGCAAATGCCAAATAACAGTATGCCTTGGTATGTAAGATCGTGGCGATGCAGAGAGGAAGTGTATATACAAGGACTATGTATTATTTGCTGGTGGCAGGGCCTGAGGTGTGTCTGCCAGCCCCCTGGTGGTTTTCCCATGGCCGGCGGTCACCCTTCCCTCTGTCTGACTGCCTCCGCTGCCCGGCTTCTCCCCCTCTCCCTCGGTGACCTTGCAACTCAGGATCCTCGGCATTGCTGAATATAAAGCGCTCACATTTCCTATAATCCCGGGCCTCTGGGGGCTCCGGCAGCGGCGAGCGCGACCGGTCCCTGACAGCAGCGCTGTCCTCACTTCACCTTTCGCTCGGCTCGCTTCTCCCAAGCATCACCCAACCCCCCCCCCCCAAACGGAATTTCTTTGTCTGAGCCGTGCTGCACGATTTTTACCGTGCATCCAAGGCTGTGACTGTGTGCGTTTTTTCCCCCCTATTTACTGTGACTTGGCTCTGCATCGGAGCGGCGACCGCAGGCACGTCGGAGGGGGAATTCGCTCGCCTCGCATCCTGCTTAAAAACCAGACTGCGCTCGGCTCCAGCTTCCCCTGTGCCCCCCTGCCTCCTTCCGCTGGTCACATTACACCCATTCCTCTGCCAAACAGGAAAAAAGGGGGCAGCCCCGAAACCAGACCGGACCTCTTTCTGTCGCAGGATGTCTATTTCCCTTCTTTCGGCTTCAGAATCCCCCCATATCCCCCCTCGTAGCCGAATCTTGCCTCACTTATGCAGGGGCCTGGGTGTGTGCGCGGTACGGGGAGGATGGATCCTTGTTTCTGTGACTCCTGAGTATGCTTTGCATTCGTGCTGTCTCTAGTTAAGCAGCTTTTGCATCAGTGGCAATTAAGTTCCTGCTGCCATGCTGCTGGTCTGTTCCTATCAATGCTATTAAATTACACCGTTATGAGTGATTCAACACTCATAAGTTCAACCCTTATAAGCCTGGAATGCGTGGATGGTGGTTGTGGGTTCAAAATTAAACCAGGATTGTGTTTAATTTTTAAAAATTGGACTCTAACAAGCTAAAAAAAAAATCCTGGAATTACCCTAAAGATATTTAAGACCACATGTGTGGAATCTTAATAAGATAGATGGTTCTTTTGAACTTGAATTGTTTTAATTCAATGTGTTTGGACTAAATGGGGCCCGGGAGGATTTTGTGTTCACCCAGACAGAAAGCAGACGCATTTAACCCATTTTATTTGGCGATTCCTAAGATGACCACTAGAGGGCACTAGTGCGACGAGTAGCTACTTTCCACTCCTCCATTGTAGCTGTTTTTGGTGTTGAGCCAACACTTGTCAGTAAATATTTGAAGTTAATATAAGAGCCCCAAATGCTTCACATGTGCAACTATTCCTGCATCCTTGTCTTAGAAGACTTGAGACCGCACAATGCAGGGTACAACATATTGGGACAGACGTTTCTGGGTCTTCCAGTGCATTCTCTCAGAGTTAATGTGCCTGGAGTCTCAGTCAGACAGGTGTACGGGTGAGAGAGTGCACAAATGAGAGTGTGCCAAAGGCCTTGTCAAGGAGCCCCCCCCCCCGAAAGACCCTGAAATACAAAGCAAAAGGGGTCTTCTGGGGCCGTGTGGCTGTTCACTCCCGCTCTCCCTGCCTGTGTGCTCCGTCCCAGCCGTGTGACTGGGCGCCAAAGAAAGCCATCTCAGGGGCTTCGCTGGCCGCCCAACACGCAAGAGGAGAAGGAGCCTGCCAAGGCGAGGGAACAAAAGAGAAGGGGGAGAGCACTTTCATTTCAACTCACGGGGGATTAAATCAAGTCGGCTAGAAGCCATTTTGAGGCGAACCACATCCTTGAGGTCCCTTCAGTCCAACGTTACAGCTCTTATTTTTGGAAGCATCTTTAGTATTCATTTGGAGATAGGGATCCTCCATGGTCATGTAACACTAACACAGCTCAGAGACTGGTGCGTGGCTCACTGGGTGATGACCCTGTGCCTGGTTCAAGTTCCAGAGTCGGCCAAGTGCCTTCGTCGTTGGGCCCTAGAGCGAGGCCCTCAATCCCAATCGCTTCACCCTTGGGCTGGCTCAGCTTTTTCAGTTACATATTGCTGTGGATGAAAGCTTCTACTAAGTAGGTAACATGTAAAAACAACCCTTTCCAGTATGACTGACCTTGTTAGTGTTTCTTTTAGTTGATTAAGTTTGTTGACTGTTTTGATTCAGCTCAGTTGTCAATCTACAAGAGATGCTATTGGCTTGAGAGCTGCTGGCCACCTACCCACCAGCCGATGAGTTCTGGGACGGTCCCTCCAGGGTCATGCTCTTGCTCACTTCAACCTCTGCAGCCCTGGATCCCAGAATCACTTGATTTTCACACAGTTGGGGTCTGTGTGAACAAGGGGACTGTTGTTGGGGCTGTCACACCCCCCAGCAGCAGGGATGGGCTCTGGTTCCCATCAGTAGTGCAGTGCTGGCCTGTGGAAGTTGGTGGGAGTGGAGTGTATGTGTGTGTGTGTGTGTGTGTGTGTGGGGGGGGGGGGGTAATAAGTCTACAAGTAGGCAGTGGCCACAGTAATAAAAAGGCCACAATTACATCTGCTAATTGATGGCAGCCTTGAGCCCCGCCAAGGTGGAAATAAGATGAAATATTAATTTCACCCCAGACCGACGAAAGCAACACTTTTTTTGTAACCTGACCTGGATTCTCCTGTTTACTTTAGTGTTCTTATAGCTGTTGATGAAATCATTTTAGCATATTGTGCCTTGACAGGTCTTCAAAACCTGCAGTATGTTTCCTTTCAAGGTTAAAAAAAAGTACATTAATAATTACCTTTGCGAAAAGTTAAAGATGCCCTTAGCACTCAGCAGGTCACTCCGACTTCCCTGATTGGTCCTGACCTCTGTTCATCATCTTTCAAAGCCAATCAACTGTTGCATGATAAAGAGTTCACATAATACACGTAAGAAATCAATATTGATGGGTCAAAAATTAAAAGCTATGAAAAAAGTGTAACCCTCTTCAAAAGGCAATTGGTAGTATGCACGGGCAAGGTGAATGATTAAAAAAGAAACTCCTAGACTGGTGCACATTCAAGCAATCTGTATGCGTAGTGAATGTAACAATTTTCAAAATCGTTGCCACATGGTTAGGCTACGTATGCTGCCTTAAAATGCAGAGGTATTTAACTATTGTATCAAGCTTTAAACTATTCAAATAGTTGTCTACTATACTTGGATAAAAATATAATGTTCATTATTATAACACTATCATTACTTATCATAATAAACATGCTGTATAGATTCCTTATTAATGCCAAACCATGTATACAATGTATGCTGCTGCATAGATGTATTGCACAGTCCTTTCTAGCACTTTTGCACTTTGCAGATTAGATGGCAAACTGCATTTCGTTATCTGAGTACTTGTACTTAGACTGACAATACGGTTGAATCCAGTCTAATCTAAATTCACTGATACCTGTTCTTATGCATGTATGCTGCAATTATTCATATTAATATATATATTGTGTGTGTGTGTGTGTGTGTGAATCAATGACTATCATTACATAACTCAGCTGTTGTAAAAACTGTAAAATTGGTCACAGCAGCAGTAAATCACCTTATACCACTGCTACTGGAACATTTTTGTAGTGCTGTATAATGGAAGCTGTGGTTTTATTGTTGATCCCAGACTGGTGCGTCTCACTGGGGAGAGAATCCTCCAGCGAGGGAGAGCAGAAAAAGGGTGCGGAGGTGCAAAGGTTGTTTGAGGGGAAGTATGATCCCATGCTAAAGGGCGCTGGGCTCCGCCAAGGCCCCGGAGGGGTTCGGGGGGGCCTCTTCCATCAGTTCCAGATGGCCCCTTTTATTAAAGTCCAAGGTCCGACCTCTGACCGATTAAAGGAGTAAGCCAGCAGCGTGGAGTGCAGCAGAGCTCGCGGGGCAGGGCGCTGCGGTCGCAGGAGGGAGCGGTCACATGGCCGGAGCCCTGCTGGAGAGGCTGACAGGAAGGCGACAGCCCTGTTGGTCATGGAGGAATTTAAAAAAAATGTAATGGGGCGGGGCCTACATGAAAGGATCCCTGAGACATGATGCTTGGGTGTGTGTAGGTGTTCTTCAGTGAAAGCACTGCAGCCACTATCTCCTCTCTCTCTGTCTCTCTCTCCATTTATCCCAAATCAAAAACCCTCAGTATGCAGAAAGCTGCTGAGCGCAGGCCAAACACCGATCCCCGTCTGACATCGCTCCGGTGAACCTCCTTTTGCTAAATAATGCATACTGTGGTGAATTTCCGGATTTCTCTGCCTCCCCCCGTTCCGGATGTCTGCTGTGGAGCAAGCTCATTGACCCCTGGGTCGGTTTCCAGCCCCCCCCCAGCCAACCCCCCGCCAGGTTTCTAACGCTACGTGCCAGTTACACACTCAGAGCTGCTTGCCGAGACGAAGCCTCCGGGTGTCAAAGGCTGTGCCTTTCTGGGTCGCATCGCTTCCTCTCCTGGGGGGGGGGTTTCCAGTTCCTTAACCGCTGCTCCGTTATGGACAATGTTACGATGCTATGAGGGCTGGGGAGTGGCGTCACATGGGGCTGGCAAAACAAGGCAGCGCGGAGCTGCATTCACGGTGCTGTTAACTGTGCAGAGATAGCTGTGTGGCCCTAACAGTGGCACAGAGGATGGGGGTGTGGGGAGTGCATGACAGCCACGTGCACAGGACTTTGCATCAGACCTCAAGCTGTGCTGAATCAGGACCTATTTCTTAGACTTTTCTCCTAACAGTGATATGAATCTACATCTTCCGTGCCCCTAGCCTGCTCACTGTGCCAAAGCTTATTTGATTCTCCTGTAAATTTTTCTATACAATAAAAAACAATCTGTAAAATTTTGGAGGGAAATATTGAACTGATCATTTTAGAAAAAATGTTTTTATTATATAATTTCTCATTATAATTTATAATTATAACCCTTGTGGGACAGGCTGGGGACCCCTGCAGCCAGGCACAGAATAAGAGGATAACATAGACGGATGGATAATTATTACCCAGCACTTCAAATTATTATACAGATGCAACTTGTGATTGATTCTAGCTATGACTATTTGGGCCATTTTTTTGTCATTTTTGTTTGTGTTTTTGAATGCAGATGTAAACAAAAGCAACAAATAATATGGTTTTTATATATTCTGAAACAAACACAAAATGTAGTGCTCAAAAATATTATGCAGACTGTTTTGGAACATTCCATATGCTATAAATGACTCAAATTCCTTGTATTTTTTGCGTAAACATATCGCTCTTATATATTAGGAGACCTAGTTACATATTAATGCATAAGCCCTTCCTTGAAATTACTTTAATATCTCTTTCATCCATTGAACTCATGAGTGCATGAATAGTTTTGGCCCTGTTTTATTAAAAGATGCCAGTTTTGCCTTCCAGAGCTGAACTTTGAAGCTGCACTGCCACCCACTCTTATTAAATATTTTTCTCTCAAAATGCTCCAAAGGTTCTAAGTAGGCTTGAGGTCAGGGGGATGAGGGTGGCCAAGCCATGTTTCAACCTCTCTTTATGCCCAAAGCGTCCAAGGAATTAGTGGTGCTCTGAGCAGCGGGTGATGTTGCATTGTCCTGCATGAATGTCGTTATACCAAGGCATAAAGTGTTCTGGCACAAGCTTCATACAGCATGTACGTTGCTGATGTCACTTTAACACCATCAGGACCCAAGGTGGCTATCATCTGACTTCCCAATATTCCTGCTCAAAACATCACTCCAACACCCCCTTGTTGACACCTCAAACCTGGTGGATACAGGCTGGTCATTGACCAACCCCATCAGTCTGCATCACCCGGTGCAGCGTGGCATTTGTCAGTGAGTAAAACTCTTTGAAAATCAGTTTTCATGTGTGCCTGAGCCCATTGCATACATTTGTCTCGGTGAGCCTTTGTCCAAAGATTCACAAAGATAACCATCAAATCTTGTGTCAGATGTCAGACCAACCAATCAAATATCTTTGTCCCGGCTCCTGTAGTTGCTTGGACCTGCCTACTCTACAATGTGATTGGTTCAGAGAGATAACCAATCATTTTTTGCTCTGCCCTCAGAATGTTTACGTAAGTAAAACTTCCATGAGCCCCAAAACAGGTTTGCACATAAATGTCAGCCTGAAGTTGATGAAGTTCCTGCATCAAGATGTTCTTGGAATTTCTAGAATGCCAACAGTTCCAAAAATCTGTTTGCTCCTTGACAGTTGATTAACTTGTCTGGCTGAAACTTTCCATAATGTTTCTTTATCGGATCTGCTTCTTCTGGGCTCTGAATCGATTGCAAATTCTATCGTAATACATTGATTGTTTTCATGCCTTTTGCAAGAAATTGCAAAAAATAATCTTTCTTCCGTCTAATACTTAATGATTGTGACTTGTCTAATTAATGTGGAATGACTGCTTTGTTTCCCTTTAATTAAGATCATCTAGTAAACTAAATAGTAACACTCTCCGAAACACATGCACCTTATCTAAAGATATACGAAAAATGACCGAGCAACAAAAACGTCACATTAAGTTGCTGATATATCCCTAAATTGCTGATATATGCCTAAAATAATAAATTGCCATGTGCTGTACAGCCCGCCCTGGCCTTCAGGACAGCTACTGGGAGCCTATGATAAGGTTAGCTTTTTCAAGACTTGGAGATCTATCAAAATACCAGTGATCTGTCTATGTCTAAAATTAAAGTGTGATAAATAATAATTGACTGCGTGTATGTTTTGTTTAGGATCTGAATCACTGAAAAGTAAAAGCTAAATACAATGCATTGTATTTAAGTATCCAAGTCTGTCGTGTCCAATCACAGACCCCACCGTGAAGTTACAGCGGGTTTAGCTACAGATTAACACGTGAGCTCCAACAGATTTAAACCAAATGGAAATGAGTGTTCTGTTTTCTACATCCTTGATTGCGACCTCTGTCGTGTTTTGGGAAGTCGTGTCTTTGGGGTGGTGCGAAAGTCCACGCCTCAGCTATTCCGGATCGCTCCAGTGATGGGTGAATTTAAAATAGAATAGTGATACATTATTCATCCCTATGGGGAAATTGTTTTTTGCGCCTATCTCACCATTCTCTTGATAGGGCTCACAGCCAGGTGAGAGCTGGCTTCGGCGGGGGGGGGGGGGGGGTCACAGCATAGGGTCAGCCCGCATGCCGCATCCCTGGAACTGGGGGTTAAGGGCCTTGCTCAGAGACCCAGTGGCAGGATTG
>JAODKN010000039.1:16276097-16295894 GCA_026774425.1 Petrocephalus zakoni | reverse complement strand
CCCCGGTACCCAGATTCCTTTATAAGTCCACGTTCAATGGCAGGGGTTTAAAAAACGCAGGAGGGAGAGAGACGAAAGAAAAAGAAGAAAAAAAAAAACTGAAAATATCATCCATTCATTTCCTCAAACAGCTGAAATCATTTAAAACCAGAGGCCCGCTCCACTATGCCACTGGGGAAAGAGAATGAGAGGGAGGGAGGGAAAGAAAGAGAGAGAGAGAGGGACAGAAAAAGAGAGAGAGGGGGCGAGAGAGAGAATGAAAAAGAGAGAGAGGGAAAGAGGACAGGGAAAGGCGAGCGGCTCCTGCTTTATAAATTGCTGTCCTTGTTTCATCTATTTCTCAAATCCCCTTTTCATGCCGCACGTCTCCTGGATCAGGTCCTGTTCCCGCTCGACTGTATCCCCCTCAACCCCCGGCAGCCCTGGCCTCTGCCTCACTCCCCTCTGAAGCACGACCCGGCATCATTGAGGGGGTATCTTAGAGAGAGAGAGAGAGAGAGAGAGAGGCCACACAAACATAGCTACATGATGTGCTTGGCTTATAGAGGCTACATTTAATCTTCGCTGGCTCCTCTGGGCTTCGGGAAAAAGAAGGAGAGAGAGGGAAAAGGGATGAAGACGAAGGTGGAGAGAAGGAGGGAGGAAAAGTCGCAGGGAAAGAGGACTGCGATCGGACAGTGTGCGAATCAGGCGAGAGGCAGCGGCAGATTCCCCAGACCACACTCCCCCTTCCTTCTTTTCTCCCTCTCTCGTCCTCCCTCTCTGTGCCACACTCTTCCTTCACAGTGGCTGCTTTCCAAAAGCCCCAGATCCTCTTTGTTGATAGTCACACACCGTGTGGTCGTGCCTGCAGTATTAACGGCGCAATCAGCAATCAATATACAGCCATAATCACAGCTCTTTTCCAGAGAGAGTCCCCGCCTGTCCTTCTCTGCCCATCATCCCCCCACCCCCGCCAAAGTCATCCTCATCCATCACCCTCTTTCCGTCCAGACATAGCTCAGACGTCGATGCGACACAAATATCGGGCGGGTTTTAACGAGGCTGGCGGTCTCAGCCGACCCGTTGTGCATGCGGTTTGGGCTTAAATCGAGGCAGGAACGTTCCCACCGCCCAACATAACACGTGGCCGACGATTCCACCTGCCGGCCCATCTCGAAAAGCCATTTTCCCCCGGAAAGCCCGAGCCCTGCAGCCACTGCATCTCTCATTATTATCCGATCTCTCATTATTATGGACACACAAAATGATAATTACATTCCCGCATTTCTGGTGTCAATAGAGGGAACTCGAGAAATCGGGCACCTCGACAAGACTGTTACTTTCTCCCTCTCGACAACACAGCTGCCAAAAGTATATAAATACATCAGTAAATAAAGACGAACAAATATAACCCCACAGCCAACCGGCGCAGGAATGACAGACGAGGCTGGCACATTTAAAACCGGAGAGGAAAAACCGCCAGCTCGCCTGTCCTTGTTTTTATGGACCTTTCAGATACCCAGAATTATCCCACTCTTTGGAGCCCCGCTAATTCTATCTCCCCAGTTTTCGGTACCATGGTCGGGTTGTGGACGATCCTCTCTCCGGAGTTGCAGACATGCGTTTGATGGCCATGCGCACGCGGCCGTGCGCGCGAGCACAAAGAAGTGCGGGTTTGCACTCGGATGTGTGCCGCTGCTTTCAGCTTGCCGCCCATATTTAGACGAGATGTGTGGGGGGGGAGGTCGTCCAGTGCTATATCACTGAATGCAGCAGCAGTGTCTGGAGCAAAGCTTACGGGCTGACGTCTATGGCAGCGCCGCGACCGAAGAGGACATAAAATGACCCCTGCATGCAATCTCAGCACAAGGGGCACACATTCTGAATACGAATCACAGGCAGGGTTTGATCCTCCCAAAAATCAACCACCTGATTCCACTTCTGTGCCCCCGACCCCAACTGTTTACAAATTTTTCATTCATGACATCCATCACTCTGTCTATGACCACACTTCACACTACATCAGAGCCCAGCAGGAGTCACATTTTAGCAACAGAGATCTATCTCATGCTATAATTATGCTATATAATGCAAATCACATAAGTAGCCCTCACTCACGCAATTCAGGTAAGTAATTAGGATGGAAACAGCCAGTTAGCAATGCAGAACATCAATTTTACAGCCTCTAGGAGTCTCGCGTACCACTTTTTAGCAGAAGAGCCACTTCTGCAGCAGATCTCAGGATGGACTAACCAGCTGGGCCAGTCTATGTCTAGGTCCCCTTCTTGCATTAGATCAGAAATCTGGTTAGGTTAAATCCTAGACATTACGAACTATGAATTTGGCCTTCTGAATGTTACTTACACAAAAATGTTCTGAGGCCAGAATGAAAAATGATTGGTTCAGAGAGATAGCCAATCATATTGTAGAGGAGGTGAGTCCAAGCAACTAGAGGAGCCATGACCAAGACATCTGATTGGTTGGTGTTTTTATCTCTCTAAACCAAAAATTGTTCGTTCTGCCCGCAGAACATTTTTGTGTAGAACTCCCATGAGCCAATTTTGGAGTACGAAGTTGATAAACATTCCACAACAATCTTAAGGACTGGTATGGATTTTTTTCCTCATGTGCAATTCTGTATAAGCCTACAACATATCTTAGGGCAATGTTTCCTGTGGGTCCTCAGGGACCCACAGCGGGTCCACATTTTTGCTTCCTCTGAACTCCCTGCCAGACAGTCCATATTTTTGCTAACGGGAGCAGGGAGGGAGCAAAAAAGTGGACTGTCTGAGAGTCCCCAAGCACCGGACTGGGGAATATTGTCTTAGGGCTTCCAAGAATTTAAAGCTCTTGGTCATAAAGGCTTCCATAACAATTCGAAGTGAGTGATTCACATGTGATGAGATGTGTCACAATGTGCCATCTGATCACCCAGAACAGGCTGCCTAATCTTATACCAGCAGCCTCATCTATCTCACCCATATGCCTGGTGCCTGTGTCAATCTATGGCCTGTCCATTAGCTATGATATATGTAAGTGATTAACGCTCTGATGTCAATCTCAGACAGATTAATGCATGTTTCAGCAGGGCAGTGATATGGGGACTATATCGAATTCCATAAACGAAAACAGCAACAAATTTGACTGGCAGGTATAATATCAGTCGAGGAAAAACATTCATATTCAGTGACCTCACGGGGACCAATCCCAGGATCCAGAGTGCTCCCTAGAGGTAACTGGCAAGTTCGAGGCCCGAGTAGAGGCTGCGGTTCTCCTTTCGTCGGTTCGTGTTTTTGGCGCAGAGCGAGAACCATTCTGAGGTGGGGGTGGGGTGTGTGTGTGGGGGAGGAAGGGGTGAACGGGGCGGGCTCAAGGTCAAAACGCCCGCCAGTAGGGCCCTGAAGCACGGCCATGTTAATCATCACCTGGACGACGGATGGACGGCACAGAAGATAAAGCGGAAGAGAGAGAGAGAGAGAGAGGGGTGCGAAGTGAAGGGAAGGAGGCTGCGGTTCTCGAGAATACTGCAGTCCGCAGGAGCACAGCAGCGGGCAGGCGCGGGGAAGGCTGATGAACAGCAGGTGGCATGACGGTTAAGGACAGCGAACCCCCAGGAGGGGTCTGGCTATCGGATACATACGCCAGGCCCTAAATGTGAAAGTGCAAATGCGAAAACGACAAAACACCTAAAAAAGGGGGTTTGCAGAGCAACAGCGCACTAATACGGGCGATAAATACACTTCAGAATCATCCCAAGGTAGAATGAGAGGAGGACAAGGAGGATGAGGGAGTACAACAGCAGACAGCAGGTCCCTCGCCCTTTCCAGAAAGCGGGGGGTTACAGGACCATGAGGACGCCGTCTCCCGACCGCACCGCGCCCCTCACGCTCAGGCCCGGCGTGCACACCAAACCGCGGAATAACCGGCACCGGTCCACAGGCCAGCGCACACTTGTAGAAGCCTCCTGCCCCAGACCCCCGGACTTCACACACACACACACACACACGCACTCGAAATACTGAGTGTCCTGAAAATGGGTTCTTATTCAAGCCTTTGAAGGTACGAGTTTAGCGCTTCATCTAAGGCTCCATCTGTAACTAGACCCCTCCACACACACACACACACACACACACACACACACCTCTGTACCGTACGGAGAACAAAGGCTCACAGGAGAAGCGGTCGCTCATTGTTCTCTATGATCGCCCGACCTGCTTCACAGCTCCAGTGTCTGGCCAACAGGGGGCAACCTTTTGTTCTATTCATCACCACATCCCCCTCTCCCTCCCTCCCTCCTTCCCTCACCAACCCCCCCCACCCTTGCCTTCGCCCCAGGAGTCGGGTGAGTGCATCTGGAAAAGAGGAGGCAGTGAGGGAGGGGTTGGCGCCGTGCACTCGTTCACCTTTGTCGGGCCCTCTGAACCACCTGTCCGTCTGCCGTCCCAGCTGTGCGCGGCTCTCGCGGACGCCGCGGTAACCCGAGACGAAGGGCGCATCGGCGTAGGAGCACGCCGTGCCTTCCCTGTGGCTTCGGAGCGCTCCACGGGCATGTTTGCATGGGGCTTAGCATTTCAGAATAAACTGACGACACCCATCCCCCTCCCCTCCCGCACTCTACGCTCAGCAATCAGAGAACCCTGAGAAAACACGCGGACATCTGGACAGAGCGTACCGTCCGCCTGTTAACGTGCGCGGCGGCTGGCGACCGCTCCCCCTTCGCCCGACAAAATGGTGAGGCATTTATGGTCACCGTGCCAAGGTTTCAAAACACTTCCTTAACGGGATTTTCAGATTCGAGAGAATAAAACGCCGTGGCCGCATTGCCCCGTACGCCTTTGCGTATTGACACACTCATGAACAGAAAATAATGGGGCTATTGTGAGGCTCACCTGTGGCCCCCGGCAAATCTCATCAGTGTCTGCTCCAAACTAAGCCATGTAAAATGATAAGAGCTCCACCCCTATACCTCAAACACCCTGCCAATTTTGCCATTCCTGTGCCATGCCCCTAATTCGCTGAGCCTGCCAGTCAGGTAAGGAAGGGCCCTCATCAACAAGTGCTGCAGTTCCCTTATGATGCTTTAAGTCTGCCAGAACCCAGCAGACGACATACGATGCAGTCCTCCGACTCTCAGGAACCTCTAAGCAGCACAGCACTTCTGCACTTCTAATCCTACTGGTCATATATGGTATTGCAGCCTATTGCACAAACTGCTGCTACATCTCCCTGCATGGTGCCACCAGGGCGGAGCCTGGGCACTTATGCCTCTATCCTTGTTTTTGGATATTCACTACATCCTTAAGTTGGCCATTAATCACACGCGGCACTTCTTAGACCGAATGAGAGCGTTCTGCGAAGTGAAACTCTGCCTGTTTGGCTGAGAGGGAGAGCAGCTGTTTGCCTGTGAGCTGGATTGCAAGATACCACACAATTGGTACGTTTTCTCCTCCATATGCAGTGCTGTCACCAGCGGCGGGTCACACAAGGGTAACTCCGTGGTGCTACGATGATGTCATTCAGGCAAGAGCCACCTGAACGTTTTGTTGACAAGGGCGAAATGCAAAAAATAAAAAATAAAAAAACACAATTCTACAGAATTCTCTAGGGCATAAAAAAAAAGATTTAACTGTACTCAAGAAACAACATTCATACTTGAGCAAAAGCAAGGCCTAGTTATACTCTGTGTCCTTATTTACTACACTGATGACAAAAAGGATTTATCAGCAAAAGAGTCATCATCTCCCATGATGCACCTGGTCAGAGTCGACATCAACCACCTCCATAACATCCTTCAGCAGTCATCATCTATGCAAAAGTTTGACCTCTCAAAGTACTTTATCCAACTTTTCTTGGTGAATCCCGGCACTAGAGCAAAATATACATTCACAGCGAGGGCAAACCGAGACTTGTAAAGCTCGGTCCACTTGAGTGGGCCCAAAGGTTAAAAGCAAAGCCCACATCTAAATTCAGTGTTGGGGTGGCCAACTCAGTTACTGCTTACTGTCAATATAACGCACTACAAGAGGATGCTATTTACAGCACTGTCATCATTAAATTAAATTAGCCAGTGCCGTGTTGTGGAAACAGAGAAAATATCGCCACTCGCTTAGTTCTTAGACTTGGTTCTGCACTGTGTAAACAGGAGACCTTTATACCTGTCAAATTATGGAAATTAAAGGAATGCGCTAACATCCAACCTCCCTCAGCGAAAAGGGACAAAGAAAACCCTTC
Source organism: Petrocephalus zakoni (assembly GCA_026774425.1). Classification (NCBI taxonomy): domain Eukaryota; kingdom Metazoa; phylum Chordata; class Actinopteri; order Osteoglossiformes; family Mormyridae; genus Petrocephalus; species Petrocephalus zakoni. Next base: position 16,289,681 of record JAODKN010000039.1, on the reverse strand, counting down.
AGCCCTAGATAAGATAGAAAAATGGGTAATAGTAGCTGAATCGAAAGGAAAATTGACCTTGTTTGGATGTTGCTTGGTAGTGAGACGACAGCCTATTCTCCGCGATTAGGTAATGTGTACAGTGCTGACCCCCATAGCCATAAATGGTGTTTGTGTCATCTTTTTCATTTGGGAAAATTGCAGCAACAGCTCTATATTCAGTGGGGCAGGGAGTTCCTTGTTAGCATTATTATGTGATACTTAACTGCTTTTATTCAATATAGCATGCAGTTTTCCTATTTATACAGCTGGGTGATTCAATGGAGAATTTCAGGTCAAAGTCCCTTGCTTAAAGGTACAACAGCAAGCTCTGTCCTTTAAGCTACAATCCTTAACCCACGCTGCTCCGTGTTGCCGAGTTTCGATTCTGCTTCAGTCTGATGTGAGAATCACGCCATAAACGCGTTGAGTGGCAGACAGTAATGCACATATGAATTGCGATAAATCGATTATTAAGGTGATGTTTGTAACGATCTGTAATGTCAGAATCTGTTATAATCATTTTTTGGGGGCAAAATTCTCCATAAAGATGCTCCTGCTTCCGGGTTGAGTTCATGTGCTGCAGGCAGATGCACAAAGTAGCAGCGCTGGCACATGGCTGTCGGAAATGTAGGATGGCAGGGTTAGGCTCATTAATATTCATAAAGGAAGCACCACCTCATGATCTTTGTGCTATGATACTTTTAGTAAATGCGCTCCTATTCTGTAGCAACGAATGCTTGGCGTAATAGTTAAGGTAATCTCCATGCTATGATGCTTTTGGGAAGCACCCATCTTTTGTAGAGCCAAACACTTAAGGTAGCTAAATAGCTAGTTAAGTAAAAACTAATATAAGTCTTAGAGATGAATGATAACATATTGGTATTGGCTGATATTTGTTAACAGTCCGGATATCGGCATCAGTCCGATATGTCTTAGTCAATATTGCTGGCCGATCTTCAAATTTAGCAGCATCAGAGCTAAAGACAGAAATACTAAAATAATGACAATTACTGCATTTAATGATCAGTTATTTTCTGCAGTGGAAGATGATGGATTTCGTAAGCTCATTCACCACTTACAAAAGGCCTCAAAGTACCAGCCTGGAACATGTTTATAATTCATTACTAACTGGCCTGCAGATCGATCTTTCGTTTTTACACAGAATAAAAAACTATTTAATGTCATTCCACTAATCTGCTCTGGCAAACTCAGTAAGTTGCACCGCCAGCAACACCTGCCGTATCCCTCGGCACTTCCTTTATGTCTTTGTTTTTTTATTTCTGTAAAGTTCCGTAGTTAGAGATAATGGGATCCTACCGCTCACTTTAGATGATAGTATATGAGTTACTGCTGTCCAGAATGTATGGACTAGCTTTACAATAACAATAAAAATGAATGTTCCACTTTTTTATATTCCATTAATAGTGTGTAATTAAGTTCCCATGATATCTGTCCATTTTTTTCAATGAAGGAATGAAAAAAATGAAAAGGATTTAATTCAGGTTATCAAAATAATCAAATAATTGATGAATTGAACTGAATTATGGTAGACATTGAAGATGTCTGATGCATCGAGTCACCACAAAATAATCATAAGAGAATCGAATCGCCTTGGGGTAAACGGCACACACGCCTAGTAGACTATGTGCCACACAATAGATATACTAAAAAGCATCAAGAAACATGCGTCATACTCTGTTATTATCAAATTAAAAATACCACATTTCCAGTATACAGGTTCGAGTGGGTGACTAAATCGTAATCCATCAAAGGTGGTTAAAAACCACAAAAAAAAAATAATAAAATATGAGAATAAAAAGATTGACAATTAACTGGGGAAGGAATGGCAAACAGTTCTCTGTTGGGTGAGAAAAATGAGCCAGAAATATGACTCAAAAGGCAGTAAAAATCCCAATATTAACAGTTTTCTGGTAGCTTTAAGAGATGGCAACCTGTACAAGGCACTTTGCCACTGAAGCAACTTGCCATCACGGAACTTTCTGGGACAGACGAACACAAGACTCCATGACTACTTCAATAGTAATGGACAGGTATGTAGCACCTCTATTAATCACAGTCCAGTTCACAACATCAATCCCATTAGCATAGCGCTAATGCTACATGGCCACATAGGCACCTCTGTGCCAAAACAATTTTATTATTATAACTCTAAGGCTTCCAAACCTCTTCTGAACACTGAATTACCTTTGATGTGTCTCAATTAAATTAATTGTGTCTCCAGAGAAACACGGCTTTAGCTACTGTTCCAGCCATCATACGTCCGACATCAACACTAGAGCCTTTAACCTCGATGACCATTAAAGTAAACAAATTGAAATTGGGACTCTGACAAATCTGAGAATTCTGATTTTCCCCCCCCTTCAGATAAATATATCCGCTACAAAGTAAACAGATAAAAATTTTGAAATTAGATATAAGACCTAACGTAGCCATTATATATCAAAGATGAATTGAGGGCCACAGTGGAGATGTAGTGTAATCTCAGAGTTTGGACGCTGGATGGAGGTAGAATGACGAGCAGTCAGGCTGTAAATAGAGCATAATTAATCAAAAGCCAGTCGCACCTAGCTGGTGCATTTGGGTCCCGATGGATCCGAACATTGGCATGGTGCAGCTGGGTAGAACGCACCCCCAGTCCAGCCCAGCCCACACACCACCCCGGCACACTTTGGTGTCTCCTCTGCCTCACAGCTTGACACTGAGGTCTTAGATTTTTTTTTTGTGGAGGAGAAACACATTTGTGGTTCGCCACGAGAGGAAGCAAAACACTGCTCGGAGTCTTCGAAGCATTAGTAATTTTTACTGGCATGTCCCAACCAAGATAAGCGAAACCGCTTTGAGATGGCCGGGCCAAGAGCTAGTGGCGAGCATCAGTCTTTCGCTTCGAGTTCTCTCCCCTCGCCTCGCGGTGGGTCTAGGAGCTGTCCTACAGTCAAGGCCATAGTAGGGGCATAGATACCCTGGTAGATTCAAGGAGGCCAGCACTCTACGGGGGCCCTTGAATACGTAAAATTCGGCAGGGAGCCCAAAGGGAAATTTTGTCAGAGAGTCTGGAATTTCAAGGTACACCACAGTCTGCACACCTGCACCTTTCATCAAGCTGATTCCAAAGGCCCCACCCAAAACGTTCATAGCACAGCATTAGGTGTGAAACTACAGAGCTATGCGTGCATTGAATTCTTTGGCTGGGCCACAAAGCCAGGCCCTGTGAAGACACGGTGATGTCGGATGAAGAGAAGGCCAGTTTGTTTCCTGCCATGTCTGCTATACTCCGCTGTGGTCAGCGTTGGGCATGACCCAAGGAAAGCTAGGAGGCTGTACAGTCATCTCCCATGGTGTAATGCTAAACTATACAACCTACTACCTCAGCCTGGGCGCATACATTCGGACAGTCTGCGGACAGGGTGTGAGCGCAATCTCAGAGTAAGGTTGAGGCTCTCACATCTCACAGGAGGACTCTACGGGCCCAACCCACTATGTTTGCGTTTCACATCCTCCTCAGAGATAATCCCCCCTCCTAACCCTCCAGGAGGGTTAGGTAAGGACACGTGCAGCTGGACGCAGGCACTCTGGCCCCACAGGCCTATAGATGCGAGCTTGTGAGCTCAGTCACCACAAGTTCGGATCTACGGGTTTGTGGCGACAGGCGGAACTCTTCTCCATGGCTACAGAGGAAGCCACGTGGCTGCTGGGGACCCCCCCACACATATGCTCTTGGATCTGTGGTCATGAAACAGGACGCTAATTCAAGACACAACCCATACTACAGTGCCACCCAGATAGATTTAGTCTTTCCGAGCTTCTTCTTAATTCTTGATACATATTAGTTTTAAATATTATGAACTTATGAACTTGACCAATATATTCATATTCAACATATTCATGCAAATGTGAGGCTATTTAATGATGGCAGGAGACACCAAGCACTATTCACAAAGACAGCATTTTTTTGTTGGGAGATTGTTAAGCTGATCTGATCTCTCATTTAAAATTTCAAAAATGGATGGCAGTATATAATCCTTTCTGATTCAGCTCTGCGTTGATATTTTATAAGCAAGAGACAAAAAAAGAGAACCCCTGGCACAGGATTGCTTCTGGGGTATGAAAAAGTTTGAAGTTTATAGAGGTCTTGTCCAGCTCTGAGAAGCATTACATGACCAACAGGCAATACTAACTCTCTGCGCCATCAAACAAGCTTTCTGTAACCATTGGTCACCCACTTCTCCCCCCTCTGCACCTCTCAATAAATACATTAATTGAAATCAATGTGGCGTTTCGCTAATTTGACAGTAATGTATGTTCTGGGCACACTGAATCGGGGCTGAAAACAAATAAGATTAAAAGTTATTGCTTAGGGGTAATGAGTGCCTTGTTTTATAGATGTGGGATTATTGAAATGGGATAAAGGTGTAAATGGTGTGCATGTGTGCCCTGCAATGGGCTGGCATCCCTTCATGGTCTGTTCCCTTCCCTATGCCCGTAGCTTCCGGGATTGGCTCCAGACCCCCACCACGCTGACTGAATGGGGTATAGAAAACAGATAAATGGATGGATTGATGGATGGGATGTATGTGGCCAGAAGGTGCAGGACTACTTCTCCAAATCTTTTGAGGATCATTTAGTTTCGGCTTTGAATGCCTGCCTTTATATAACAGGTTGCTGAAGTGCACATCAGAGAGCATCATCCCAATTTCACTACCATCTCCGCTCAAGAGGACACCGAGAAGTAGGTGTTCGGGTGAAATGTGACATTTTTTCGGGAGCGTGCTGCCGATCTCAGACACCTGCTCCTTAAATGTGGGGATGACGGTGGGGAAACTTGTTAGCGATGCTCCGTCTGCGTGGCCACTGCTCGCGCGGATGACGCGGCGGCCAGCTGAGAAACACTCTTTGCGTGAGGCCAGAGAAACAGAGGGCTAGTGCACATTGCACGGCACCACACTAAAAATTAAAAGCAGCAGTATTTCAACTCATTTTTTTTAATTCGCCAGCTCCACGTAAACTGTCCAAGCCAAATGCCAGGTTTTTTTATTTGTATTTAGAAGGTTTCATTTTATCCTGTTTGCCCAATACTGATGACATATCCTGCTCTTTCCTGGCATCGTCCACACACAGACTCCACTGTCTGTGCCGTGATCAAATTTTAAATTCCCAATGAAATGCGGCTCCCAGCCCTTCGCTGTATTATCTGTGCCATCACGCCATACTCCTCTCAGGACAAACAGCACACCGCTACGCAAATTAAAAACAACAACTGCAATATTATATCAGCCTTACAAAAATTTGAAATTTCAAAAAATTTGAAATTTCAGAGCAGGAAAGGAAGAAGGGCAGCAGTACACAATTATCAAGGCCCTAAATAATATCTCTCTTCACCCCACTGCATTCTGGGTGTGACCTCTAGCAGAATTTTTGGTAAAGATGATAAAAATGTCACAACTAGGGAACTGACATAAAAGCTAAACAGAAATCCCACAGCTCTCCTGCAAATCACTTGCAACGTCAATAAAATTAAACCACATGGCTCGCAAACAAGTTTGTATAACGTCTGCAGATGACATAAAGGTATTGTTGCATTAAAAAAAATATTCACAAAGCGCAACAATGCACTAATGTTCCCAGTGGAATTTAATTAGACTGATCCATTAACACTTTATGTTTCAAAGGTGCTTTTGCAGTTTCATTCATCATCAAATAATGAGGTAGAATATTTAATCTCTTGTAAATACGAAGGTGAAGACTTCGATTAATAAATGTGTAACATACATCCAATGACTTTGCATAATGACATCACATATTTTTGTATAATTCACACTTAAATTAGTTTTTTCGTAAAAAAATGCAAAAAAATAACTGTGTATGTGTTCATTTAAGGTAGGCTGCAAACTTAAATGTTTCCAAATCTGATTATTCAAAATACAGCTAATGCAAATAATTTTACATTTATTTGACAAAGGTCCAAGAAAAGGTACATTTTCTCCTAAGCGGCACACAAAGAAATACAGAATGGTTTAAACATCATAATAATGATAATTATTATTAGTATTCTCTAGGTTCCATAACGAAAACAGAATTCAGATTCATGCTCTGAACAAAGTGTCGTCAAATAAAATGTGAATGAATTACCATGTATTTTACGTCTTGTTGATGAAAAATAAATCATAAAAGCAGAACAAAATTCCGGGAATCTGCATATTAATGCTGGCCAGTCACTCCTTCTTCAGTCTAAGGTATTTTTCCATTTTACGTTTTTTGGTGCCAGAGAATCCTACAGACCCCCTGTGCAGCGATTGTCCTATAATTTTCATCATGCCATCAGTTGATTCTGAAAACTAATTTTGTAGGTCATATGAAAAAATAAGTATATTTCAAGTAAGGCAATTGATTTGCCTATAATGTGAGGTATTCCTTAAAAATATGGTAAAATAAGAGATTCATCTTCGCGATATACAGAAAGGAAGGGGTTAAATTAAGCCTGCACCCATTCAGCAATCCAGGAAAAAAATTCAAGGAAAAAAAGGGGTTATTTTGAAAAAAGCTGTTCCCAAAATGAAGTAAATGGAGTATGGAGTGTGAAACTCAGCCTGCTGTTCACTAATTAAAATGTCAACAAGCATACAGTTCATGTATGAGTTGGATCACAGGCCCAGTGGAGCATTCACCTAAAAATAACTTTGACCCTGTGTCTGTAATGCCCAGGGTGAAGACGGGGATAAGGAGACCCATTTTGTGTCACATGACCGCCAACTCGCTCCCAGACACGCAGCATCACACTCAGAAAAAAAAGACTATTTCCTACAGGTGTCTACAGCTAATCAATTCAATATCACCTCAGAAGCTTGGCATGTTTTTAAACTGTACCACACATCACCAAATTACATAAACACCATTTAATACTACTCTAAATTTGCAGAGTGTCACACCTTTTGTTTAAAGATTTTAAAATATAGGAACGCTCCACTGGTTGACTTTTCAGGTCTGATTCCAATTCAGAACTGAAGAGTTAACAAATTTATGACAAGAGACAATGCGGTCGGACCAAGCCAATAAAACATTCGACTGACTTGACGTTCGACGATATTTATGCTAATTCACACTTATTCTCATAAATCCATCCCCTTGGATCACACACAGGTCCAGCAGGAACGAAAAACCTGGGTAAATATGCAAGACAAAATGCAATAATGTGCCTTGTTCATTCAAGTGTCACTGATGTAAATTAATAACTTCTGAAATATCCGAGGCCTACAGCAGTGCTCATCGGTACACAACCAATAAATCGTACATGATAAACTATTGTCTCTTCTAAGTATAAAATATTTCCCTGCACTCCAAAATCCGAGTAATGCTTTCCCAGCATGTCTGAAATGGTCAGAAATTGTCGGAAGTGCGCACAGTTCATGTACCGCAATATGTGACTCAGCTAACACAAGACATGTTAGTGCACACCCAGAATTAGGGGTGTCTGTGTCTCTGAGGATGATTCATAAAAACAAAAGGTTAGACTAAATTATTACAAGGTCTGGATCATGACCACTTGCAAACAGGAGATGAGGTTCAACGTGGACTGAGGTTCATGTCATGGAAACATAGAAGCTGGGGCAATATCTACTGATCGAACATCTGCGATGCTGTGATGTGCACTCACACTCAAAATCAATAACTGCTGTTAAGCTACTTTAACTTAACTGGCAGAGGGTCACCTGGAGGGCAAATTTCTGACCACTATAACTACTAAATACCAAAGGTGATCGCATTTAAATTGTTGCGCAAACAGTGTTAAGATAAACAGTTTTTGTACAGATAAATTCTGCATAGGTCGATATCCAGATCAGTCTTTAGCCCGTGCATTTAAACACATTTTTTTCCACTTGTCAATAGATTTGATTATTTAAAACACCTTAAACTGTTACAGCACACTTATAATCCAGGTAAACAAAGAGCCCTGAAGAATTTCCCAGTGGGATCAATACTGTGTAACCTTATATAAATATATCTATATTAAATAATGTTTAATAAACAACATGAAAGGCCCAAGGTAAATAAATAATGTTCTGTATTTACATGAATGCAATTTCTGATGCATTTATTATGTCGTACTATAATCACGGATATTTCAGTGTTTAATGCAAAAGGCTAAAAGTACATTTTTAACTATTAAAAAATGACAAAAATATAAAAGATTTAGTTGCAAAAAAAGTCACATCTAATAGAATACAATATACGGAATGAAACATATATATATGGACAAAGAAATATTTCAAGATTTTAATTTAAACTTCAGTTGTTAGTTTTAATGCCCATGGTTATAAAAATGATTTACTGAAAAGAATAATGGACAGGCCAGGTTTCTGATCCTGTGCAGTGAAACGCATTTTAGCATTATAGGCCGACATTAAACTGAATTTGTTGAAACAGAAACCGTTTGCAGTGAAGACTTCTAAAGCAACACAACTGAGCAAAGACACAATGCAAACAATGAGGCCAGGCGAGCGACCATTTGCTTAATTGAATATTTGACATTTCATTAACCAAAATATTAATCAGAGCCATTACTATTTTCTGGTGTTTGTGGATCATTCATTTTTAACAATAAGCTAAAACACAAATATCTTATAAAGACTACTGGCTTTCAGAGCAAAATCTCCACGTTTACAACTCGATGGACATTCATAGAGCTGCATCTCCTTGTTAGCATTTTATAATTCCAGTTTCTGCGCACTGATGGCACGGACTGACCTATCAGGACAGCTTCAGAAACAAGCTGACGAGCCGAACCCCTAAATCGACATTTCACGAGCTCACTGGGAGCAGTGACCACAGGAGGAATTACGTGAGAGAAGGGACATACTGTGTCCGATGTCCCGTTGGCGCACTTTGGAGTTTCGCGGGACCGGCCAGAATTCGCGTGACATCAAAAAAGAGTCTGACTGGGGATCTGAGTAGGCCAAAGGATCGGCGTATTAAAAACCTGCAATGAAAAACAGAACACAGACACTGGGACGGCACGAGAAAACAGCAAAAAAGAGAGAAATAAAAGCGGGCACTTAAAAACACAGAAAAGAAAAGCGTGGCCGCAAAGCCCTTTATAATCTACATACACGCACACACACACACACACACACACACACACACACACACAAATACCAAAAAAAAAACGTGACCTATTCGATCGGCTCGAGTTCTTCGGTACCGAGGCCAGTTCCCACAAAACGACGACAGTCTAATAATGACAGCGCCGTTTTTAACAAGCACAAAAACACCACACAACCGGCGGACTGCCCCCAAAGCAGAGGCGCTCTCTCTCTGGCGTGCAGACGTCTCTCCTTCGAGTCCCAGGGAGGACAAAACCCGAAAAATGCTACGGATTTAGATCTAAAAAAAAAAAAGGAGAGCGAATAAAGGAAACAAGAAGCGACAGAAGGTTGAGGAAAGGCGACACACGACCACGGCGGACTTTCTGGACCTGCCAGAGAAAAAGTGGAATTTGTGACCATGCAGAGGAAAGGGCGGTGTTTTTTTTTTCTGTCTGTCTTTTTTTTTTGGCGTTTCGTTCAGTTTCATTTTTTGGATCCCCGCAGGATCCTTGGCCACGGATCTGACTTTCCATCGCGGTGCCAAAATTCAGATGCTGTTTCCTTTTGTCTTGAACTACCGTGAACCAAACTAAAAAAAAAAAAAAAAAAAAACAATAAAAAAACGGGCAGCCAGTGGGAGGGGAGAGAGAAAAGCCAGCACTGCTTCGTACGGACACCGGCAGACGGAGCCGCAATTAAAAAAAAAGAAAGATACATTTTAACACAGGGACGAAAAAGAATGAGACTGAGAAAAAGCAGAGGACTAGGAAAGGAGGAAAAGAAAGTTGACATTAAAAAAAGGTTGTGAGCGGAAATGGGTGACTGAGAGGAGAGGGTCAGTGGCAGGATTTGGCTTATTTTTTTACCCAAACATGCCATCTCCAGACTCCACTACCAGACCGTTTCCTCTCGGCTGAGAGCTGCCGCATTTACTGAAGTCTCGGACCAGCCCGTGCCACGTAGGGATCGAGAACAGCTACCTTCCACCCCCCCCTTTCAAAATGGCTGTGAGCTGGTGTTAGGAGGATGAGGATGCTGCACCCCCAGAGCCTGCCTCACCTGGCTGGCTCTCTCCACGCCTCCCTCACTCACCACTAGCCGCTGCCGGTTCCCCTCCTCTTCTTTAATTCTTCCGGATTAAAACAAAAGGTGCGGCCGTGCCGCCTCAGCGTCCGGAGCCGGTCCGTCTGGGCCGACGCCTCTGCAGCTAGAGAGGCTGGGCAGGGCTGTGCCAGCCGTGCCTGTGCCATAAGGGGGCTGCCCAGTCTTGTCGCCGGCCAAACTTTGGCGGCCCCCGCGCCCGCCCGCGTCCACAGCTGCACCGACTTCACTGGCCGCCCCTTCAGGGAACGCAGCCCAGCATCCCGCCAGGTCTGCGCGGCCCCCTCGGCCAAACCCTTCACCTGTGGCCGAAATAACATCCACCCCACTTAAAGAGGGGCGGGGGGGGCGGTGTGAAGGACACATCCACGTTGCCTGCCCATGAAGCACAAGGATCAGTGTGATGCCTTTTTTTTATTTATAGGATTTGCAGTTTTAAAGTTGTCGTGATGGGAAATATTCAGAAGCGTCCGTCAGTTAACATTCTCTTGAAAGTCAACAGACTTGATAAAGGCTCAGAATAGCTTTGCATTGTTGCCGAAAAGGCCTCTCTATTAGAGGAAATGTTATTTGCAGCGCACGTTCGGCACGTTCAGTGCGTTCAGTTTGCAGCGACGCTGTTTTTACTTCTGGGAAAGAGAAACCAACTAAACAGATTTCACACATTGTACAAATGTGGTTAGAATACTATGATTTATCAGTTTAGTTATTTGGCACAAATGACTTTTTAATATATTAAAACCATAAAGTTTTTGATACAACACAATCACAAAGGGCGGAGTATTAAATCAAACCAAGCTGAACGTTGACTGATGCACTGAATTGGCAGGTTATGCCCGAAACAGACAGCAAAGAATGGACAGGACAAAGTCAGTCCGGCACGCTGATGAACGCATACACGTCACAGGCTGCACCAAAATGTCCTCTCACTCGCTGAGGCCACAGACCACCATTTTGGAAAACGAGACAATCGGCATTTTAATGGGTGCCTGAACAAGTTTCAACAGAGGTGACCCCAGCCTTATGTATTTTTACAGAAATCACAAACTAGCCATATTGTCAATTGTGGAGCAATGTTCCACATATAACTGGTGAATAAAAAAAATATGTAAAGGCGTTGACAAGGGTTTCTAGAAAAGCTAAAAATCAAGCTATTGTTTTGTTTATGTGTGTATATATATATATATATATATATAAACACACACACATATACATATATATATTAATTTTGTATACACTGAACCTCAGCCTAAAAATTAAATGCATATCTAAACACCTTCATATGACCTTAGCCCATTCTATGTTTCTCTCTATTATTAAATTATTAGCAAGACTATTCTAGTCCTCTGGCAGATGCTTAAATCCAGAGTGAACTTCGAATCGATATATATCTCGTAAGCGAATGATTTACCCGAAATGTAAGTGCCTTCATCGCAGACACAATGGCAGCAGCCACCTGTGACAGATGGGCACCATTTAGGTCACGAGGCCCCACGCTTAACCACCAGCTTAACTGCAGTCCCTAATTTAAAAATTAAAGGCAGTACAGAAAGGTATCATTCAGCTGCAAATGCTTCACCCCTATATTTTGTACACTACTGGATCAAGGGACAGACAGTCTCCTTTTTCCTATATTAGATTCTGAGCCGATTATATCAGACGCAGACACAAGCCTGTCACCTGCTATCACAAAAGTGATTGTCATTTCATGAAGAATTTACGGAGCTTTCCGTTTGTTTCACAGTGCCGATTTCAAAGCAACGAGCCCTTAAGTTGCTGCCATAATTAATAAAAGCTTCTGTTTACCAAAACGACATTTGAAGTATGTAACTTAATAACTGAAGACTATGTCTGGTGCTGGTGAAGAGATGCGTGTTTATAGATATATTCGTCGTTATCTCTCCGTGAAGAATGAATGCGATGATACCAAAACAAAAAAAAAAGCCATTTTCATAAAAAAAAAAACAATTCATAAGATCATGCTCTGTTTCGTGTTCAACCCGGAAGAGGCTATAATGACGAGGGAAAGTAAGGTAGGCTAATATGAAATCTGGAATATGAAAATGATAGAGAATTCTGTTTTATAAAAAGTGGTACAAACTTAGACATTACATAAAAGAATTTTAAAATCTGCAGCGAGTCACAAAGAGCAGCCACATCGGTATAAAATGTGTCCTTGTGACACCTTCATTCCTCAGGGGTACAGATGTACACCATAAAGGGAGAGCAGGCCAAGCTCCGCCAATCTATTGCTAAGCTGGAAATGTACGTTTGCAGGTCGGGCTTTTCTTTGGCCTCACAGATACCATGTGCTTTCGGGGGAATGAGGAGGATGGGGACAAGAAAGGCTCTCACAGTCTGTACAGTATAACCACTGGCGAACATACCAGGAACCCTCCTGAGATGTGTGATCATACCACGAGCCATTCAGGCAGCAAAGGCAGGAGCTGTCCTCCTAAAAGTCCTTTATACTCTCAGTGAAATACTATTGTGTATAGTACAATACTACAATACTGCTCAGTGAACGACTCCGGATTCCTTAAAGGGTGGCAATGAACTTGTGAAGAACTGCAAGATTTTTTAGCAAAGCGAAGAGAAAAATTTGCCCTACATTACGCGTTTATTTTTTTTGACTTGTAAAAACGCCAGATTTCATAGACATCAGAAGATTAAAACTTAAAATCTGATAAAACACTGATCAGCTGAAGATTAGACACAAAATGTAGCATTTTATAAACTGTAGCCCTCTATAAATAACTTTACTTTGGAAAGTTATGCAGTTTAGCACAATATCTCAGGCCTTCATCGGATCAACTTAGAATATGGGTATATCAATAAGAGACGATCAGAAGAAAATTAAGTAAAAATAATAGTACGGAGGTGTAAATGGTTAACTGTGATGCTGGTTAACAGACAAGGCCATGCTGTTAAGAGTCAGTTTGCAGAAGGAGGTGCAGTGAATGGTCAATATGGACACTAGGATCCCATCAGCGACACTGACCGTCCTCACACTTGAATTCAAATGAACAGATTTGACTTTCAAGCTGCCGCCAAGTTCCTTTCTCTGTGCGTTTGAAAGGCTGAACCGAGAGGCTGGAAAAATGTAAAAAAAAAATGAAAGAGCAACGGGACACCTAGGAAAGAGGGTAAGAACAATACGGGAGACAGGAGGGGCTTTGCCCATGGGGGGCACCGTGGCAGGCCAGAGAAGGGCAAAGCAGCAAAGTTGGACTCTGTGACTCTGGGAAACTGGACAGGGTAGCAAGGGGACTTAAAAACAATGGCGGGGGGGGGGGGGGGGCGGATAATGGGCCCACAATTGGGGGAGGCCCCCGGCCCAACATACCCAAAAAGGACCGGAACC